>CM050419.1:34066775-34484275 GCA_027564155.1 Gymnocypris eckloni scoliostomus
GGTTAGAACCCGTAATTGGCTTGAAAGGCACAAATGGACACTGTGTGTGTTTTCAGAAACCTGCTGGACTTCTCTGGAAGTAGCATTGTTTGTGTTCCAAATGGACAGAGAAATGAGAAAGTTATAATTACACGAGAGGATGTTGTGATGGAGTCAAACATTCACACAGACCTGATTATACATGAAACCTAGATTCACAGAAAAAGAAGCACAGTTTGCTAAAACAATAGATCTAGAGCTGAACAAGTGTGACTTAGTGGATTATACGATCTAATGAATCACATTCACACACACGTGTCTCTATGTTTGATCTGTATAGGAGAAACTAGCTAAAGTTTTCAGAATATCATAGCGAAACAGCATGTTTGGATTTCACATGTCTGAATCGATATCTCAGATGTGATGTGTGCAAACCTCAGAGAACACAAACCCAAAAGCAGCTTCTCTTATAAGACGATCCAAATAAAACTGTGCTGACGCTTAAGAAAAGAGATCTGTGGCTGTTGCTAAAACCGATCAGAGGATGGAGATCAGTGTTATTCTAGTATTATTAAGATAGTTTTTAAAATTATATTCTATATACTTTTTCATATTATTGTACATTATGTTGTTGCTAAATTATTATTTATTAACTTTAAATTTGAGTAATTTTGTTGTGTTTTTGTCATTTTATTAGCAGTGAACGAACACACCCTGAACGACACGCACAAAATAATATTATATAAATGATTTAAATGTATATTTGTATGATGTGATATATTAGAATAGAATTAGATACATTCTGTGAAAAATATATATTTTCACCATCACAATATGACCTCTGCCTGTCAGCACGTCGAGAAATCGCCCACACGAGGCGGGTCTTTGTAGAATTTAGTCAAATCCTGATTCAAGATATAAATATATTCAAGATGTGACAAAATTTAGCCAATCAGCGTCCTCAGATCTTAACTGAAACGGGCGATTTCAAGCTGCTAAAATCAAGGCTGCTCTCGTGGTCTGGTCTTCTCTCCCACTATCACACCATCAGGCCTTTAAGGTCATCTAACGCTCTGTTGTGGTCTGTTCCCAAGACACGTTTTGTTAGATAACCCGAAATATGATGACATCTAACTGATTTGATTAAACTCCAAAAACATTACTTAAATGACTAAATCAATGTGCCTTTATTAGATTGTCTAGTGATTACTTAACTTATTACTAACTTATTTTATTCTTATAAATAAGAATATACCTTGATTTTTTTCTCTATGAGTTATTACTTATTTTATCTTGAGATAAAACTGATTATGTAAATATATTGAAAGCAATGCAAGTCACTTTAGATTAAAGTGGCAAATACATAAATGTAATAATGGAAAATGTTATCAGTTCTTGCCATATGCAAAAAAATGTCTCTATTTTAGTTTACTTTTGTGATCACTGAGATACTGTTGTAGGTTTTTAATATTATTAATATCATAACCTGTAGTAACAGTAAGCGCAGATAGAACATTTCCATTGCTGTAGAATGTAATATTTGACGTTCTATATTAATTGTTTCGAGGGGTTATTCAAAGGTCATTTTCACATTCTAAGCGAGTCTATTCGACACGCTCCTCTAACACATTTGGTATTCATTCAGAAGGCTCTCTTCTATCTTCTCTCAAGCCCATTAATTCCGGCTTAACCGAATTTGTCGTCTGGTCAATCTGACACCTGCGTCGCTCCATCAGAGCCCCCGAGATAAGACAGATCGGCGGTCCGGCCCGACTGATGTATGTTCACATCCGCCGTACTGACAAATTACACTTGCAGTCAGTCAATATCCTTGAGAGCCATTCGACGTAATGCAAAATTCATGACGGCGCTAAACATGGAGCCAGACCAGAGGAGGTCAGAGGAGGTCAGGTCCCATTCTGAAGGGCCCATTTAGAAAATGTACATGATTGAATATAGTAAAGAAGACATCCCGCTATGTGAACGCTTTAGAGCGTCTACAAAACTCTCGGGAGAATACATTATTGAGCCGCTTAGAAGTGAAAGATTTACCTTCAGATTCGTTTGATCCGGGTCCCATGATACTCGGCTGCTTAGACAGCGCTTTGTTCTGTCTGATGTGATTCTGTGAATGGAGTTAACAGACATTTGTCTATCCAGATGGGAATTGTTACTTCAGATCACAGTTAAATGGACCAGAGGGACAGTCTTATCTCACGTCTTTGTAATGGAATGGAAGTTTTACAGTGTTTGTTGGAGGGAAGCGCACCGAACGGGACTCTCGTATAAGAACTGTTTCAAATGAATGAGTGGTATTTTTGTGTGGTTATCAAGCTGGAATTACTGGCCATTTATACTGTAGGGTTAGTAATGATCGGCCAAGATGTAATCGTAGGTGTTTTTCTGCATTTTGCA
Organism: Gymnocypris eckloni scoliostomus; assembly: GCA_027564155.1. Taxonomy (NCBI): domain Eukaryota; kingdom Metazoa; phylum Chordata; class Actinopteri; order Cypriniformes; family Cyprinidae; genus Gymnocypris; species Gymnocypris eckloni. Next base: position 34,069,170 of record CM050419.1, read on the forward strand.
AAATGGGTGAAAATTAAGTCTTTTTAATGTTAAAATAGAGTTTGCGTTCCCTCAATAAAAACCCAATAGGACTTCTCCATTGGATTTTTTTCCATTGGCAGTAGAAAACAAGCTGTCACCAACAAAGCAAGAACAGAACTTTAACTTAATGCAATGCATTACGTCTTTTAGAGATCTGCTTGACAGATGAAGCACAGTATCAGCACTCGTATTAAACTGAATTGAATCAACATTAAACTGACTAAAGCTGAGCAACTACTGTACATACTTGAACTGCATTAACACATGGGTCAAGTGAACCAATTCCATGTTTTCCTCCCATGTGGCACAGATCGGATACGACCCACTAATGTGTTGACAGCCACTCAGCTGGGCTACTTTTACACTCTTGCCAAGGTTGTTTTTCTTTTGTCCACGGGTTAAAGCGACCCCCCTCTCTGTCATTTCAACAGAAGGGGACTCCTGCCAAATTTAACATCACCATCATAATGTTCAAGATTATGACAAGTTTTCAGTCTTAAAATCTACAAGTTGAAAAGTTTGAGATAGAATAGTTGTCAAAAGCACAGCAAGCCTGTGAAATGACTAGTTAGTAGATGAGTTTACCTTTTCAATGTGATGACATGAACCTCTATAGTCCCATTTAGAAACCGGCTTTTTCCAAGACATTTATAGGGAATTTATGTCATAGAATAAAACATTAAAATATCTTGAGCTCTTGCACCACAGACCTTATTTCAGACGATTGTTTTTGATGATTGATTAATTGATTTTTCCAGGTTTCAGGACTCATTCCTGCATCACTGAATACTTTCTCCTGTCCGAGTTCATTATGCATAGACAACTGGGAATAACTATCATTCTCCATTTGCCACCTGATGGAATTTGTGTTCGTCTTCGGAACTCGAGCTGCGTCGATGACGCTTTGGGAACGCCCCTGTGTTCCCACGCTCTGAAACATGTGTGTGTTCAGTCCAACGGAATGACGAAACGTCACGGGCGGGGTGACGTAGAGACCAAAGAGCTTAAAAGCGCATCCGGAACGAGTAACGTCAGCTTCTGTGTTTTCAGCAAGCGCTCTGTGTGAAATGTGTCAGTCTTATTAACTGTTTGTTTGTCTAGCAGTCACAAACACCACTAAATGGCAGCTACAGACATCACTTGAGACTGTGTTTCGTTCTCTACCCGTGCTGATCTTTCGGGTGTGAATGCACGCGGTCGTTGTGATGTTTGTTTGGGAGCGGAGCAGCAGTCAGCTCTCGCGGGACCTGCTTGAGCATCGTGATAACGCGAACGCGCTCGCCGTGCACACCTCGAGGAGTGTGTCAGTGTTTGCGGTCTTGGTGATTCCTGTCCCGTGGTGCTGAGGCACGGCGGAGATTTGGTTTGCGTTTAAATCTAAGCTCTCGTTCCCTTTGAGTGAGAGCAATGTGCTGCAGCTATCTTCCTCTAAGGGGTTGATGTTGTTAGCATTATTGTGGATGAATTGAGTACTCGCCATCCCAATCTTTTACATATGAAAAGCATACTGCATTTTAGATCGCTCGTTTCCCTGCCCTCGCTATATTAAGGGGTGGGGATGGACGCGATTTATGTGTGGTTTGTTTTGGAGCTGAGCACACACACACACACACACACTGTCAGCTCTCGAGAGCTATCTGGGTTCATTGTTTAATCTGAAGTGTACTAGTGAAAATGTATTACCTTAGATCAGTGCTTCACAAAATCCGGACCCGGAGGGAATTCAATCCGGACCCACCTCCATTTCGTATTTCAAGAGCACTAATTATATTTCCTACTTTGGTAAACGCATGCTAAACTTGTAAATCATTTGATTAGTTTTTAAATGTCTGTTTGGAGATGGTCCGAAATGAAAGTGCAGGCGATGAAACTTTTCCTTCATGACATCCAGTGAGTTTGACATTTGATAATCGGGGGACATTTCACTGCACATATGAGTATTTTATATTGCTATCACTTAGATTATGACCATTTGGCTTATAGCAGTGTTTCCCATTTATTGATTTATTTGTGGTGCCCGTTACAATATCAAAACTGACTGCCACAAATAGATTTTCCAAATGGATTATAGGAATAAACTGCACTGCACGTTTACAAATTGAAGTGCAGCTGGGTGTTTTTACATGAATGTATTTTTTTTAAATAACCGAGCATCTTCTGAAAAGATTCAATGTCATTTTAATTTCGTTTTTCCTGTAATGCCTGATAAAGTAGTGTTTGAGCGCATTACTCCGATCACAGCGGTTACCGGGAAACCGCTATATCTCCCGTTACAACAGCGCCCCCTGCTGGCAGAGAAACACTGCTGTCTGTCAGCAATCAAACAAAAAGCATGCTTCAGTATTGTTTTTAGTAGGTGCTTAAGTTTTGAGTCATGTATTATTACTATGAATTAGGCTACTACTAGTATTACCATAGTGTGCCCTGCAATAAACATTTACTCAAACTCTCTTTTATGAGATAAAGGGAAAAATGAAAATTGGCCAAACGTATCAGCCAAAAAATAATCAGCATCTAATATCGGCCCTGATTTCTAAATATCGGGACAGGCCAGAGAAAACGCCTTGTCGGTCGACCACTATTGCAGACACTTAAACTAATTGTTTTGCCACTTTTGCTCTTGTTATTAATGTATTTTGAATGCAAAGGGCACTTTATTTTTATTTTGAATTAGTGTTTATTTGTTATGTAGGCAACTGAATGTTTATTAAAAACATGTTTTGTAATAACCAATTGTTCCGGTCCGGATCTTTGACACTGATGAAAAGTCAGATTTGAACCCTTGAATGCAGACTTTGAGAACACCTGTGTTAGATGTCTAGCTCTGCTCCCGCTGGTGTTTCTTCTCGAGGGAAGAAAGTTTTTGCAATGTAGAATCGAGTAGCTCGAGTGTTGCCGTTACGGGTCTGCAGCAAATTATGCAGTGGGAGGTGCTTTTTCTCTCCTCCCCCTAACACGTGCAAATGTATAAATGCTTTCCAGGATGTTATTCGCCATTCGCCATTTTGCATCATATATTAATCAGATCGTGTTCACTTGTCTGGTTGATTGGCTGTATTTAATTCTGAGGAATTAAATGATGTATATTTCTGTCTTTGAGAAGTTAGATCTATATTATGGATATATATATATATATATATAATTCAGTACAGGGATCAGAGACAGGCTCTCCCTTCTCCTCCCACACTCTCTAAGTCTGTACTCTCTTGGGATATGAAATTATCATGTGAGAGCACAGCGTTCACCTCTCTTCCACCGAGGAGGTTGATGTGGTCAGCAAAAAAAGAATACTAGAATACTAATGTCAAGCTGCTTTTGAAACAATCAGTATTGTATACAGCGATGCAGAAATAAGTGACGTGAAGTTTATTCCCACAAAAAAGTGCTAATACCGATGTGGTGTTTTAAATCATGAATCTGTTTGAACATCCCGGACAGCTCAACACGGGAACAATGCCTCAAGAAATGATGTTTGACTTGAGATCTATGTGCTAGTTGTAGATAAGAGCGTTTAAGACAACCAGGATTTTTTGCAATTTCACTTTCAAAATGCAAAATGAGTCAGAAATGCAAACTTCACATGTACATGGTAAAATCAGTGTATATGAAGCTGGAACAGAGGTAAATGCTGAACCATCTTATCATAAGCAAAAATGAAAGAAAAAAGGATCATCATTGAGAACTCTTTTACGTGTATGGGGTTCTTGAACTGAGCTCACGACTGATTGATGTCAAACCTGGAGCAACGCAAATACTATTTTTTATATTATCTTCTGCTGGGATATGGGTCATTATAAATAACATATGAAGTCATTTCACCCTTGATATCATGCCAGATCACACAAACCACGTGTGAAGTCAGCGAGTCACCTTCAAACAAGAAATATTTCATTCACACCATCCGGAGCTTCTCCCTGCACTGGACTGGCATGAAGTTTAGTTCACCAGTGTCCAAGGTTAACTTTAACACACACTGGAGCGGATTCATAAATGTTGATTGTGCTTTAAGGTACATGTAGTGTAGGATCACGTATGACTACATTGAAGGACTTTAATACTGTCCTGAATGGAGGATACTTAAAGACCCAACTCAAAGAAGATCATAACAGACACATTTGCAACTACACATAGAGCTCAGAGAAATAAAAGAAAAACAAGCAGCAAAACAAGGCCTTCAAACATTTTTAGATATGTAAATGTTGGGACAAATGTTCTTAAATTAATGTTTATGGAACGTTCTTATAACTGTATTGATATTTGGTATATGTTCTCATTATATTGAGATAAAAATATGATATTAACATTCTCGGAATTTCCTTTATGATGTCATTTATACTTAATAAATATTTCTCTAATGCTAAGAGAAAACAACAGTCTCGTAATGTCCTTATTAAACATTCAAATAACATTACTCCCAAGCAGGAGCAGCAGCAGAGGATGACAGAAAGAGAATCAGTTCGGTTTATTAAAAAATAATACACATATGTGTGACTAAAACATTTCAGTATACTGTAACTAGATCAGTTGCACAAGTTACTTCAACTAAACTAGTTCTAAACTGGAGGATGATATCTTAATATATATATGTATATATATATATATATATATTTATTTGGGGACAGAACCAAATATTTAATTAGATGAAAATGGTCACACTTTATTTTATTGTCCAATTCTTGCTTTTAACTAAACATTAACTAAGACTTTTGCCTCAAGAAACAGTAATAATTACTGCATATAAATAAGGTAGTTGTTAAGTTTAGGTATTGGGTAGGATTAGGGATGTAGAATATGGTCATGCAGAATATGTGCTTTATATAATAAAATGCAACATAAAAGTGCCTGTAGTTGAAGAAACACCACTGAGCTCAACTTCATCTCGTTCTACATAAACTATAGCGTCTGAGGTTAGATGAGCACGAGCGACCTCCGTCAACCGCATTGTTAATTCAATTATCTGACCTGAAGCGGGAAACATGTTTATCCATCACGAAACAAAGTCGAATTCCCTTCTCATCTCAATTCATTTCACTTCTCAATGGGAAAACATCACCTCGAAGAAGAATAACCAGCAGCAGCGGGTGTGTAGGACACAAAACAAGAATCACTGCATTTGAATAATTCAGCACGGTGTTGAATAACAGAAAAAACAAGAATATTTACTTGAAAATGATGATGACCTTGCATGGATCCTGTTTTAAAATCAGGTGAGCTTTTAAACTCAAAGAGCAAGTCGAGGCAGCCGTTCTCTCTTGAGTACGTTTGACAGCAGATGAGAAAAAACACAAACAGCCGCTCTTTTAACCTGCTTTGACTCTATAGATGGTTCTGCATGATATGCAAATAGAGAACGTGTCTGAGGAATCGCTTTGAAAGATAATTGAAATGCTCCTCTGGGTCGATACAGTTCACCGATCACATAAGCAGCTTGAAACAAAACGATATTTTCTGTGGATCCCGGAGCACTTGAGGAGGGTGGATGATTGTTTGATATCTCCTGATAGAGCGCACGGCTGTCACAGTCCCTCAGTTCATGTTTAGGGAAAGACGGAAAACTAGTTTTCTTTTCCATATACAAGTATTTCCTTCAAATAGGAAGGATATAAAAACAATAGCATTTAACTTGCATTAGAGCCTGACCAAACCACAGTTATCAGCTTGTAATATGGATACAACATTGAAGACATTCACAAAATTATTAAATTGTAGCAACTTTCTCAAAACTAATTAAAGTGCACGTGCAATCAAACACACTAACGGCATGATCTGATATTTGATATTGCTAATCAGAAGAAATTTTCTCGATCCACTGAAAAAAGAAAAAAAAAAGGGAAAAGAAGGATTTGGCAATCTTCTGCAAAGATAATCGGTTACATTTAGACTATTCCTTTAACCATAAAACACAATGCAATGCGTAACTGAAAATATGCATGTGGGGAAAACCAATACAGAAGTTCCTTCATATTAACACAGTATAGTGTAATTATGTTTATAATGTTTTCTTAGAGGGTAGAGCGTATTTTATTGAGTAAAACATATGCATACCACATGAAGAGTACACTCTTCAAAATAAAGGTTCTTCACGAAGCCATAGAAGAATCTTTTTGTCTATAAAGAATCTTTAACATCTGAAGAACCTTTCTGATTCACATATTCCTCAGATTATAAAAAGACAAGAAAGAGACGTTCTTTAAAGAACCTTTAACATCTGAAGAACCTTTCTGATTCACAGGTTCCTCAGATTATAAAAAGACAAGAAAGAGACGTTCTTTAAAGAACCTTTAACATCTGAAGAACCTTTCTGATTCACAGATTCCTCAGATTATGAAAAGACAAGAAAGAGACGGTTCTTTAAAGAACCTTTAACATCTGAAGAACCTTTCTGATTCACAGATTCCTCAGATTATAAAAAGACAAGAAAGAGACGTTCTTTAAAGAACCTTTGACTGAATGGTTGTTTGTGGAACCAGAAATGGTTCTTCTATGGCATCGCTGTGAAGAACCTTTTAAGCAGCTTTATTTTTAAGAGTGCACTTCATATTTTGGTTCAATTTCCTAGAAGACAAAGACTATAATTTAAATAGGTAAGCTACTTTAAATAAGCATTGCTTGAAACAAACAAAGCCAGATTTTTTAAAATGGCACCTGCCCAACAGGACCATTCTGCCAAAGTTATGAACAAACGTTCTTCTGTTAATAGAACGTTTGTTCAAAGTTATCTGGTCTTTAATAATGTTCTCAAAACATTAGAACAAAGCATTTCTCTGATGCAGAAAAGCTAGTTCATGCTTTCATGACCTCTAGACTGGACTATTGTAATGCACTGCATCTTCAATAAACAAGCTACAGATAGCACAACATGTCCTTACCAGGTCAAGAAAATATGATCATATTACTCCAATTTGACAGTCTCTGCACTGGCTACCTATTAAGTTCCGTATCAGTTACAAAATATTATTACTTGCCTATAAGGCCCTAAATGATTTATCTCCTGCGTACCTAACTAATCTTCTATCACGCTACAATCAACCCGCTCCCTAAGAAACAAAACTCTGGACTCAACAAACGCTCTATTAACAGAAGAATGTTTGTTCATAACTAAATTCAATAATGAAATGCATTCTGCTGAAAATTGAGTGTTAAATCCTGTCATTTTACATTATTGACACAATTTTCATATTTTGATATTGTGTAGTAATTTGTTACAATTTGTATTGTTAAAAGCGCTATATATAAATAAAGGTGTCTTGACTTGACTAGTACCTAGGATAGCAAAGTCCACTAAAGGAGGCAGAACGTGTTCATATCTGGCTCCTAAACTCTGGAATATCTTCCTGAAAACGTTCGGGGTTCAGACACACTCTCTCTGTTTAAATCTAGATTAAAGACACATCTCTTTAGTCAAGCATTCATATAATGCATCTCATTATATGAATCTCAAATTGTAGAAACTTAATTTCCTGTAAAGCTGCTTTGCAACGATTGTATCGTCAAAAGTGCCATACAAATAATCTTGAATTGAATGTATGTATTTTCCACAGATTGCCCTCCCCGACATGTTTTAGTTGGAGGTTCATCTAATGTTACTACTTGTTTCAGAATGTTCAATAGTAACATTCACCATTCAAAAGTAACATTCCCATAATGTTTGCAAAATGATACAAATGGAATTTTATCCCCTTCATTCGTATAACCAAGAATTAAAAAAATGTAACGTTTTCAGAGAAAAGAAAATACATTTTCAGATACATTTTCAGATATTTATTTCTTCAGAATTTAATGGGAATTTTAGCAAAACAGAATTTTAGAAAATATTTTTTCGTTAGTTTTTTATATAACTACAATTTTTAATACATTTTTATTTCAGTTTTAGTTTTAATATAGTTAAACTATAATGAGACATATTGCATTAGCATTTATATATATATATATATATATATATATATATTTATTATATAAACACTGTGTTTGAATACTTAATACATATTGATCAGACAGTCTCTACTTGCGTAAGTCTGTGTTTCTTTACAGTAATCTGCAAAGTGCACAGATTTTCTGCTGATCGTCTGCTCTTATGCTAGAGACTAAACATGTGACCTTATAGATTTACAATGGCGATGTTTGTACCTTTTTCAGTGTAATGCATTTCTCAAAGGAATACAGAGCAGCATTACTATGCATATCATTTATTAAAAGTGCCATAATGCATAATTCACATTTACAAATGTTTTCTCTGTCGCATAATAGAACATGTCCCACAATAACAAACAACCCTGAGTTCAGACGCACAGCTTCCCAAAATAGCTTCCTCTAAAGTGTGGCCTACCTTTGGTATCTAGTTTCTCTGTGTGGCGACTAAAGGCGGTAGCAGGCGGTAGCGTGCTTTGCTCTCCGGTCTGCTGGGCCTGCTGGATAAGTGGTCTCAATGGGACCAGGTCGAGCTCGTTCCGTTCTCTATGAGTGCTCAGGTTCGAGGTCCCAGGGCGCCTGGGAGATTCAGTGCATCTTCAATAAACAAGCTACAGATAGTACAACATGTCCTTACCAGGTCAAGAAAATATGATCATATTACTCCAATTTTACAGTCTCTGCACTGGCTACCTATTAAGTTCCGTATCAGTTACAAAATATTATTACTTGCCTATAAGGCCCTAAATGATTTAGCTCCTGCATCCCTAACTAATCTTCTATCACCCTACAATCAACCCGCTCCCTAAGAAACAAAACTCTGGACTCTTGCCAACAAACTTTCTATTAACAGAAGAACGTTTGTTCATAACTAAATTCAATAATGAAATGCATTCTGCTGAAAATTGAGTGTTAAATCCTGTCATTTTACATTATTGACACAATTTTCATATTTTGATATTGTGTAGTAATTTGTTACAATTTGTATAGCAAAGTCTAAAGGAGGCAGAAGTGTTGACATATCTGGCTCCTAAACTCTGGAATATCTTCCTGATAACGTCCGGGGTTCAGACACACTCTCTCTGTTTAAATCTAGATTAAAGACACATCTCTTTAGTCAAGCATTCATATAATGCATCTCATGAATCTCAAATTTTGCCATAAATTAAATATATTCTGCAATGTAGAAACTTAATTTCCTGTAAAGCTGCTTTGCAACGATTGTATCGTCAAAAGTGCCATACAAATAATCTTGAATTGAATGTATGTATTTTCCACAGATTGCCCTCCGACATGTTTTAGTTGGAGGTTCATCTAATGTTACTACTTGTTTCAGAATGTTCAATAGTAACATAATGTTTGCAAAATGATACAAATGGAATTTTATCCCCTTCATTCGTATAACCAAGAATTAAAAAATGTAAATAAAAATGGACGTTTTCAGAGAAAAGAAAATACATTTTCAGATACATTTTCAGATATTTATTTCTTCAGAATTTAATGGGAATTTTAGCAAAACAGAATTTTAGAAAATATTTTTTCGTTAGTTTTTTATATAACTGTAATTTTTAATACATTTTTATTTCAGTTTTAGTTTTAATATAGTTAAACTATAATGAGACATGTTGCATTGGCATTTCTATATATATATATATATATATATATATATATTTGTATATAAACTGTGTTTGAATGCCCAATACATATTGATCAGACAGTCTCTACTTGCGTAAGTCTGTGTTTCTTGGCCACAGTAATCTGCAAAGTGCACAAGATTTTCTGCTGATCGTCTGCTTATGCTAGAGACTAAACATGACCTTATAGATTTACAATGACGATGTTTGTACCTTTTTCAGTGTAATGCATTTCTCAAAGGAATACAGAGCAGCATTACTATGCATAATCATTTATTAAAAGTGCCATAATGCATAATTCACATTTACAAATGTTTTCTCTGTCGCATAATAGAACATGTCCCACAATAACAAACAACCCTGAGTTCAGAGATGCACAGCTTCCCAAAATAGCTTCCTCTAAAGTGTGGCCTACCTTTTGGTATCTAGTTTCTCTCTGTGTGGCGACTAAAGACGGTAGCAGGCCGGGCGCGTGCTTTGCTATACACTCCTGCGTGGTCTGCTGAAGACCGGCCTGCTGGATAAGTGGTCTCAATGGGACCAGGTCGAGCTCGTTCCCGTTCTCTCTGATGAGTGCTCAGGTTATGTGAATGGTCCCAGGACGCCTGGGAGATTCAGTGCTTTCCCTGATGGATGCTCTGGAATACTTTGTGATGCCACAAACATGTATTCAAAAGTCCAAGTGCCACGTTCTTCAGATGCATGGACGTGGAGCTCTGTTTGGGGAAAGTGTAGTTATTAGATCGCTCAAGGGTTTGTTGTAGTGCAAAGGGTTCTAAATGAGACAGGAACATGTCTCAGCCACTGTCTTTCAGACCTCTGAGATTCGGGCCTAAAATAAATGCTGCAATTTACTCTGTCACAGTCTTGCATTCTGAGCTGAAGTAAGACTTCCAGTCGTTCTGTGTGTGTGTGTGTGTGTGTGTGTGTGTGTGTGTGTGTGTGTGTGTGCGCTGCGTTCACTTCTCAGCTGTTTGCCATGCACTAGCTCAAGAGACCAGAGAAGTGTTTACAGAAATAATGCAATGTATGTTAAATCACTTCTTATAAGTGGCTTATTTTGTGTGGTAAATGAAGAAAAACAAATATTTGATTAGCATGCAAGGCCATCTGCATTTTTTTTTAATCATTTATTCATTTATATATTTTTTTGTAGCATGCAAAAACATTTAGTTAATAACTACTTGTGAGATGATACATTGCATTCAAATCCCACTTGAATAAAACTGTGAGGGAGTTAACTAGCAACCAATACTTACATTTTTTTTGGGGCTTGAAGCATCAGTTTATCTTAATAATTTTCTGTCATTTAGATCATTCTTAATAATGTATCAAGAAATATGGAAATAACATAGCATTTTTTTAGTATGCAAACAATCGGCTTTGACATTTGGATACTACACTGCATTCAAAATGCACTTGTTGTGTGAAACTTAACTAGGTTAACCAGCAAAACTCAGTAAACCGTGTCAGTGGCTTAGTTTAACCAGTTATTTACTGTAATTCAGATTTAGAATTTTCTAAATCATGTGTCAAGAAATGTGGATATAATATTTAATCTATTTATTTATTTTTCCCACTTTAAATTGTGGCCCTAATACCTGTGTACTTACGTAGTAACTAGATGTGTATGTAGTATGTAACCACAGTGTAAGTACACATTGGTACATAGTATATACAGCTGTAATGTTTGTGTAACTACACACATGTAACAACCCACCGAATGGTATGTGTTCATACAAATGTGTAACAGGACATTGATAGCAACACTTTATAATTTATTTATACACTTTATATTAAGTAGATTACATATGGATTTAGTAAGTAATGCACACCATAGCTAGAATGGCTTTATACAAGTATACATACATGGACACATATTACAAATACTTTTATAAGTGGACTTGTGGTTATCCAGAATGTTACACTTTATATATCTTGGAGTTACCATGGAGACGTGCAGATCCACTTGAAAGCTTTATTCCAAGACTTGGTCAACTACACAGGCAGGGTCAAAACATCAGCAAACCGGTATAACACAGGCAAGACAAAGAGTAATCCTAGGGCAAGTGTGGGTCTTTAATCGGCCAACAATATCCAGAGGGCTTGAGAAGAGGAGTAGTCCAATAACATGAGCTATAGTCCAAACAGAGTCCGAATGAGACAAGGGTCAATACAAGATTCACAGGAAGAAATCAGGAGACAGGAAACAAGGCAATACGAAATGACTAGACCATCTAGAACAGGAAACTAGACTCAGTAAAGCAGCTATCACTAGGTGAGTGATAAATGCAGAACAATACTAGAGACTAAACCAAAACACAGAATGGCTCGGTAAGGCAGCTAACACTAAGAGAGTGCTAAATGCTAGAACAATACTCTGTGATCTGAACAAGATCTGAGTGGGTCTTGTGTAGTGTGTGTAATAGCTCTTAAGTGAGCATGTGATTGGTGACAGCTGTGTGAACAGTGTATTCAGCTGTGTGTGTGTCGTCAGTGCAATGGATGATGGGAACAGTATATAGTGCGAGGCCATGTGGTGAGCGGATGACCTCTGGTGGTAAGTGAACGGAAGACCACCAACCGGATTCGTGACACCACCGGTATTACAGTGGTGCACCAACTCAACCAACTCCTCCCGCTTTACATATCACTAAACCAACCCGTTTCCAGCCCCTGGATCCCATTTCCACCCCTAAACCTATCCATCTCCACCCCCTTGATCAAATTGTTCCAATTACTCTTATACATATTGTTGTTACAAAATGTAGTTATATAATTCCTGTTACACGAGTACTTAGTGAAGTGAAAAAAACAGGACACATGTCCTGTTACACATTTGTATGAACACATACCATTCTGAGGGTTGTTATATGTGTGTAGTTAGAGAAATATTACAGCTGTAGAGACTATGTGCCGATGTGTAACTTACACTGTGATTACATACTACGTACACATCTAGTTACTATGCAAGTACACCAGTATTAGGGCCACATAATATAAAGTGGGACCCTGTGATGTTACGCTGCATTAAAAGTCCACTTCACTTAAAAACGTGAGGAAGTTAACTAGCAAGGCTTACTTCAGTTTCAGTTCATTATCTTCTGCATGGAATTTTGATTTAGATGTTAGATCATTCTAAATCATATATCAAGAAATATGGACAATATGCCTGTCATTGTTTCAGTATGATTCTAAAACCCAATCCATTTTTATATCTTGCATTTCATATAGAATATGCAATAACTACTTATGTGGATCAGTTTATTTTTTATTTTAAATTATGCAAAAAAGCAATATCAATTATTAATGTGAGGCAAGAAATTTCACATTTTATATCATGTTGTGCATTAACGGGTGCTGAAGTGGCTCTTAATAGTTTTTTTTTTTACATTTAAATGCATATCTTAATCATAGTGCCAGATTTAGGATCTTTTTTAGTTTGACATTAAAATACAAAAACCTATCATTATTTAAGAGAGACAGTCAAAGATGCTAATTAACTCACTCTCAACCATAAAAGTTCCATTTTGAACCAAATACATTTTACAGAAGAAGCTTTTAACGCTCACAAAAAACCTTTTACTCTCCAGTTTCTTTGAAATCCATCTATGTGCTGGTGCTTTAAAGAATTCACAAACAAATACATAAATAGTACTCAAAGTCAGGCCTGTGGGCCAAATCCGCCCCGTGAGCTTATCAGTGGCCCCCCACCACAATCCAGACTTCTTTTGAGAATACAAACAACAAACTAATGCTCCAGCTCCGCATGCAAGAGCATTTTGAGAATTGTTCAAGGAATCTTCTCATCTTCAGGCCATCCAAGATGTAGATGAGTTTGTTTCTTCATCAGAACTGATTTGGAGGATCACTTGCTCACCAATGGATGCTCTGTAGTGAATGGGTGCCGTCAGAATGAGAGTCCAAACTGCTGATAAAAACATCACATAATCCACACCCCCCCAGCCCATCATTTAACATCGTGTGAAGACAAAAGCTTTCTGTTTGTACAACACGTTCTCACTCCCAACTCGTCACATATTGACGCTTAATTGGTCAGGACTCTTTGGCGTCACTTTTTGATGCATTTTTCGAAACAAAGATGTTTCATTCATTTTTCCATCAATTGTTTTTAACTTAAAAACATACATAATACTTCCTCTGGTGAAAAAGTGCATCTCCTGTTGTCTCTCACATCAATATATTTATTGTTTTGAACTGTTTTGGCTTGTATATAAACAGTGCTTGATCTGTCCAGATTTCTCTACGGATTCATTTGAGGTGACTTTTTCACTTGAGAAAGCAATATTAGGACTCATATTAAATGCCCTAATACCCAGATTTATTTCTTACAAACACACAGTCTTTGGCTTCACAAGACATTAACTGATGGACTGGAGTGGTGTGGATTACTCGTTGATTATTCTAATGTTTTTATCAGCTGTTTGGACTCTCATTCTGACGGCACCCATTCACTATGGTGGATATATTGGGGAGCAAGTAATGCTATGCTACATTTCTCCAAATCTGATGAAGAAACAAACTCATCTACATCTAGGATGGCCTGAGGGTGTATTCATTTCTAAACCACTAGTCCTAAATAACTCCATCCATATTGTACAGATGAATTTGCTTATGTTCTTTAAATAGCAAGCCAAGGGTGAGCGTGACTCGCTTTGGGAAAATGGCTCTCTAGTTTCAATAGCAGCTCACCAAGCAGAAATGGATTTAATAAAGTTACTGATGTGAGAAATTTAACTAGCTTTGGAGTGCAGCGCTGTTTACTTGAGTTCATACATAGCTGGATCCTTCATACTGCAGCCATGTGGCTCATATTAAGTCCACTGATATCAAATATAATATTGTTTGTGAATTTAGTCGATTTTGAACAACTTAGCATCTTAAGAGACTGAGTGAAGCTTTATTGTAAACTTCTGGTTATCTTACAGTGTGCCGCTTTGAAGTGTTTTCACAGCATCATCTCATGATTTTTGTTCATATAGAGTTGCACGAACACTAATTGAGGCAGGTGATTCCTCCCATTGGCTAAATAATTGTAAGAACATTAATTGATTTGGCTAATTCATAACCTGCGATGGTCTTCTCAGCAGTTAGTGGCTGATTTTGCGTCTGACAGTTCATTTTAAAGATCATTGCCTTCTTACTTGCTGTAACTCTGCAATTAATCACATCAGTGCCTAATTACAATGCTACTTGATGTGTAAAATCACGACTCATTTCACTCCCAGGCAGCTTCGAATTGCCCATAATTTAAATTAATCATATTAATTTAATCAGACTTTTAGTATTAAAATACCAATGAGAGAGAAATGCATCTTGTTTTTTTTTTGCAATGAATTTTCATTTTATTTAAAAAATATGAACAGTTAAAATTAAAAGCACAATTTAATGTTTGAAAATAACACTAGAATGAAACAAAATCAACAGCTGAAGGTCTTGTGAGAACAATGGGACATATTTTAAACAAGAATGAATAATATATCTTAATAAAACACATAATATACTTTAAGCAAATTGTAAATTAAAATCTGGAAAAGAAACTACATGATATACTGGCAAGATATATAATAATTACACAATATTTTTGCATTGCAGAAATCTAAATCAAGTCATCAAAATACACATGCATGTGCACTTTTGCCAATAATTGGGTACAATTCCAGCAATCTTTACCCATTATAAAACATTTCTCCTTCATCAAGACATGGGAAGTGCGATAGAAGTATCCAGTAAAATATTCGGCTCGCCTCCTTTCAGAGCTGAATGATTAAGAGTTTAGGAATCAGCCGAAGCGATTGGAAATCCAGCGGAGCCCGTGGGTTATTTTGTGGAACCAGGGTTCACAGACATATGAATAGGAGAGTGTTTCTGGTCCTGCTATACAGCTCTATATTCTGTCCTCATTCTACAGGACTAACAACTTCATACAATGTTCACAATGCATATACATTGGGGGTCAGTGTCAGATTACAGGCTTGCTATCATGACATTGGTTCTTGTATTTATGGAAACTAAATACAGTCCCAGATAAAAGATATGTTCAAAATAAGTCCAAACAAAAAGCTCCATAAGCTATGTTAAAATATTTTTTGTGCTAATGTTTTGAGAATAGTATTAACTCTTTAAAAACATTTCCAGCTACTGCCAACATTTTTGATCATTTTCACAAAATGTCTTGGCCCCCAGAATATCTTGTTGAATGAATATCGGAATATCCAATATGTCAAAAGAAAGAATATGCTTAAACAAAAAAAGACAAAAACAAAAACGTTTTATTCAAACTTCCTACTTCATAAGTTTCACGTTTCTCCAGACACCAGAAGATGAGAAAATATATTTTTTGTCAAAGACAATGTCTGGTTTTGATTCAGACTCATGATCAATACATAGATGTTGTAGATAACTTCCATCAAACCCCACGGTTTTATTATAGTGAAAGTGTAGTAAGCGATGTGGCTCAGTGGTTAGAGCACTGTGTTAGCAGCGCAAAAGGTTGTGGGTTCAATTCCCAGGAAACACAATTACTGACAAACAATGTATAGTCTGAATGCACTGTAAGTCGCTTTGGATAAAAGCGTCTGCTAAATGTAAGCATGGTGTTTTTTGACATATTGACTACCATTTATATAACCACATTTTATAACCTCATTCAAATACCACGGTTAAACTTTGTTTAGTGTGGCAAAACCATGGCTAATTTTTGCAAGGGACACCCCAAACCTTCACAATTATACAAACCTTCACAATTCTAAACCACACCCTGGCTTGTCATTGTACTGGGTTTGACTTCTATGCTGTTTAGTGATCACATAATTGTATGTAAACATATATTTTACACATACATCTGTCAATAACTTGCTTCTTCATCGTGTTTTGATCCGGAGATTCAGTACTCTTTCTGAAGATGTGTAACAGCCTCCAACGGTGTAACATTGGACAAACACGGAAAGCTGGGAAATTCCATTAGTGGCAAGGAAAGAGTTAAAGACCAGATAACTTTGAATGAATGTTTGTCCATAACTTTGAAAGAACCTTGCTGGAATCTGAATTCTGAGAACATTCCCTGTTAGCTGGGATATATAGAGCTTTACAGGTCAAAGAAAACACAATCGGCCACAACACGAGGATCAAAACAAGGGTCGATGACCTGCAGACCATTACAACAGGGTTTTGATAAGAATTCATTTTAAATGACCATGCATCACGGAGCACGTAATGACGGAGAATGAGACTGTGATTAGAGGAACCTTGATGAGATGATAAGATAAATTCAATCTTAATTAACAGAAACCCCTTCATTAGTTCTTATTTTAGTTCCAGCTCATTTTGGGTTTGATGCTCAAACGACACAGATACTCTGCCTCATAATTACATCAACTAATATCTTCAGAAGCGCTTTTGCATTTCTGTATTTTTAGCTTCTGGTTTGACGCTTTTTGCTAGTTAGGTTTAATGAATATGTGTTTTGCTAATGTGATTACTCCAGCTAATGAAATGCATTATCGAGTATATGTTACTGTTAGTGGCTTGGTTTATGCGACGCCCTCGTTTAATGCCAGCTTTCATGTCAACAACACATTGTCATGTTAATTGTGTTATGCTAGTACAAGCGCCGTCTCCAAACAAACATGTTATGTGCCTTTTTACAGTAAAGCAAAAACTGAATTACTGCTTTTATTCAGTTTGAACCTATTTACATAAACTCTTACATGTCAGGTAGCAACGTCCCTGTCTTTGCCTGCAGTCTAATTACTGATAAACAGGGTTTTGTTGTCATTGTTCATATGAAGGTGAAATGCATGATGGGAATGGTCTACTCCGCACGACAACAATGTGCAGTAATTAAAATGAATATATTTCCACCATGCCCGTACAATATATGCATCAATATATATGCAGGGGAAGTCGTGGCCTAATGTTAGAGAGTTGGACTCGTAATCCAAAGGTTGTGAGTTCGAGTCTCAGGTCCGGCAGGGATTGTCGGTGGGGTGTGTGAATTTCCAGCGCTCTCTGCACCCTCAATAACACGACTGAAGTGTCCTTGAGCAAGGCACCGGACCCCCAACTGCTTCCCAGGAGCCGGGTGTGTGTTCACGGTGTGTGTGTGTGTGTGTGTGTGTGTGCACACTTTGGATGGATTAAATGCAGAGAACAAATTCCGAGTATGGGTCACCTGTCACCTATTTCATATATATATGCTCAATTTATATATTTTCTAATATATTTTTTAAAATAAAAATACATCTAGTTTCAGCCTTCATATACCATACATTTATTTAAAACTGTATTTCAGGGGCACAACAATAAATAAATAAAAATCCTACTACAGTATTATTATTTAAATTTGTTATATGTTCCTGTTATTAAAAAAAAAATCCTCAAATGTGACATTTGTGAGTGTATTATATACATATAGTCACGTTTTGCTGGGAGCAAGGAGAATGCAGGAGATGAGGAGAACAATTAACATTACTTTTAATGAAGATACCAGGAAACATGGAGCACAGGGATCTGACGATTAAGACCAGACACAAAGACAGGGAAGCACAGGACTAATAAACACGGAGGAAAACTAGATAATTAATGACACATGACTGGGGACTAATGACGAGAACAGGAAAAACAAATAAGGACATGGAAACACTGGGAACACGTGGAAACACAAGACACGGGACTGAAGTCTGATATGGGAATGTGCAGATTTAGTTATGGCGTTCATTTAACTTTTATTGGTTATTTTTGTTGCATTTTCAGAAAAACTGAATATATGCATTTCCAACTACACTAAAATATATGATTAAACATGCTGCAAACATTAGTACATGAGTTATATGTTGTATCTGTATCAAAAGGACAAAGAGAAAATAATACTGAAGATTTGAACACATATCAACAGCAGCACGTTCTCTCTACAAGCGCATGAGAATCTCATCAGCAAATATTTGCGGCAGTGCAGGATTCTGGCGTGCATCTCCTCAGAAAGCTGGCGGTAGCGCTAATGCTAAATGTCCTGACACAGCAGGCCTGTCAGCTGCAGTTTATACAGACACTTTATGCCACTCGCAGTCCATCTGAGCAAATACATCTCTAGAATCAGTTACAAACCTCGCTGCGCCCCAAATACTATGCCACCAATTTACTATGAAAATGCCACTTGTGCAGCTGAGATAGAAAACTGACAGTGTATTCTTATCTACATTTTTACCCTGCTATTTGTTTACAATGTGTGCTTCATATAATGTAGAGCACAGCATATTGGAATTACTATAATTATGATTTTCCAGCTTTAAAGAACATTCATGTGATTGTCGAACTTGACCGTGATTTTGTGCAGCGTGGTTGATTTTAGCCAATGCTGCTTGGTGTCCTTTCTTTGTTCTTCACTGTTTTGTGAGCATTTAGAAGTGAATCAACAGCAAAGATGCAAATGGATCCACTTTGACCTTCTGAACGTTGCTATAGAAACAAACCATATCTGAGTTTGAGGACAAGAAAGGCTCCGAGTCAAATCTGAGGGTTGTCATCTTATAATTATGGTAAATCCAACATGATATAAACACAGCATTAGATCTGTGAGTAGACAAGTTATCAGTGTAAAGTGTGTTAAAGCCTCTTCAAACCAACAGCAACATTATATTCACCACCTGATTATATTATTTATTAAGTCTACAGTATACTGTCCTGCACATTTTATTTGTATATTTTACTGATTTTTTTTCCATACCTATATTTATGGATATTCTCTTGTGTTAGTATTCCATATAATTGCACGGACCTGACTTACATTTCACTGCTGGTTATATTCTGTATAATTGTTTATGTGACAAATCTTGAATCTTGAAAAAATACAAACAAAAAAACATATTACAAATGAACAAATTAAATAACCTCTCTCTCTCTCTGTGTGTGTAAATAACGTATACATTATATAAAATGTATATAGTTTATAAATTGATATCATATATATAATTGATATAGATACATCTGTAGTCATGATCTCTTGACTCTGCTAGTTTGTTGACACTTATGGTTTTTATATTTCTGTTTTCACATGGATTCCATAGAGAGGCATGGTTTTGTGGTGATATCTTGTTTTGCTCGGTGTGAATCGGCCTTTAGTCAGGATGAGATCAGGAATGGCTCAGGAGGAAACTCAGGGGTCAGAGGTCAACATCGTGTCAGACACAGAGAGAGACGGAGAAAAGATGAAACACAACGACAGCGAGAACCGGTTACAATTAACACGGAGCTGCTAAAAGAGCCGCAGTGATCCGCAGCTACGCTTTAATTAGACACTTAGCCGTTCTATTCCACAGGGAGGACGAGTCGAGGCACCAGAGATAATAGCTTTGTTCTGAGAACATCGGAAGCTTTTAAAGCACGTTTTTAACACGAAGCATTATTCTGGATACCTCAACTCGCATTCGAGAATTGAATTGATATGAAATGCATTGTCGATTCGATTCTGAACGATGCATGAGTGAATAATTCCTCCCCACTTCCTAACTTTCTTTGCCTCTCTTCTCTTCAGATTGGCCAGGGCCGGTGTTACACATTAGCAGCGGAACGGCTCTTTAATTAGCGCGGTGTGCCGGAGCCTTTGATCTGCGGCGTGTGTCCGCCGAGGCTCTTTGTTAAGCTGCTGAGACTGACCCCTTCTGCCCTTCAGTGACAGAAACACACGAATTACATCAGAGCTAAACCTTTCTGTCTGTCTGACTCAAACCAAGCCTTATAAGTGGCTGATTTCAAACGTTATACTTTCACGCTCAGTAAGTGAAGCACTGCATGGGACTCTCACATGATTTAATATAGCAATGCTCTAATAAATATAGAAATACACAGCAGACAGTTTTTAGTGAAACCAGTAACTCTTTACAACACGGTTCCATTTGGTAACATTAGTTAGTTTACTTTACTTTAAAGCATTTCTTAATCTTAGTATATGTTCATTACAACATTTACTAATAGGCTACATTATTCAAATCTAAAATTGTTTATCTTAATAATATGTGGACCTCAAATAACATTTACTAACAATGAACAGCTGTATTTTTATTAACTAAAATGAACAAAAATAATAAATACTGTACAAAATGTGTTGCTTATTGTTAATGTTAGTTCATGCATTAACTAATGGGACCTTACTGTAAAGTGTTACAATAAAATCTAACCATTTTATAATATTTCAGAGCATTGCATTTTGCCCAGGTTTATTGTTATTTCATATACTATATTAGTATTTATTAGTATATTTTAAGGTTTTTTTTTTTTTTACATTGTAGTCATTTTGTTATGGGCTTTTGTCCTTGCATATTTTTTTTATTTCTATTTATTTTTAATTTATTTTTATTGCAGTTTGAGTTTGAGTAATTTTAGTAAGTTTAGTAATTTAGTTTTAACTTTACTAAATTAAAAGAAATGGTTTTAGTAAACAATAACAACACTTAGTAGTGTACATCAAGGTGAAAAGGCTTGAGCAAAATATGTCATTTTTCATAATTAGCAGCATGTGAGAATGTTTCGAATGCGTGACTGCACTCCTGTATAGTTGCACTGAAACAATGCTAGCACATTTCTCAAATGAAAATGTATTCAAATTAATGAAATTAAATCAAAAAGTGCTGTGTCCCTTTAGCTCATTTTAACACGTCTCAGATGCATTTTTCACTGAGCTCATCACACATTTTTGAAAAGGTTTATGATTTGGCCAAAACAGCTTTCTAACCATTTAAACCAGCCGTTGTGTTGCCTTAAAATCCTGTTTAAGTAGGTTTTGAAATATCTGAAAGCCCACTTGAGTTATGTCCTAAGAGAAAAAGGAGAATAAAAACACCCAGATCTTTATTTTTAAAATTATTTTACACGCTTCCTATCACGAGTCATATCAATGTTATCCATCATTGCACTTTAATAGTCTCTATTCCACTTGATAATTATGTGTGAATGAATACCTCATCATTTAGTGTAGACCTGCATGGTGTCATTTCAAGCCTTGCTCAAATCTAATCATGTATAGTTTATTTTAACTAAGCAATCCATAAAAATGAGGGAAATACAGACTCTTAATGCAACCGCTCAGTGATTCCCCGGTGGCCTCAGTCGGATGAAAGAAACCGGAATTGAATTTTCCCCTCTTTTTGAGCAGTAGCACAATGCCACAGCAGCGCCGCCGGGGGAAAGAAGTTCAAACCGGAGAACATCATTGAACTTGAAAGCGTACGGCACTGCTCTGCCCATAAATTGTACATCCATCGGTGACTCCAGAACTCTGCTGAGGTCTGAACAGAAGCCGTTGTGCTGCATTGTCCTCGGGCTTGTTGCCTGGACTCAGACTCCATTACGGTGAGTTACAGAACACCTAAACCAGAACATGTCTGCAGGAGATCAAGCCATCATTCTTTTATTACCAATGTGCGGTTTTGATATTTAATAATAATTCTGCATGAGTTCTAATGGGGTCAATGGCATAATGCTGTTTGCCCCCCCCTCCCTCCCCTCTGATATATTAATTTATTAGGAAATTCATAAAAAATGCAATTCTGCGAGACTTTAATGCTCATCTTGTATGGCTAATATAACTTGAAATAAAATGTATACATACAGTATGTTCAATGTGGTACAATATCATAATGAAGAAAAGTCTCAAACACCTTGATTCAAATTGAATATTATAAATAACATTAGTAAATAATATTATAATATTGATGAGATTTATAATTATATATCACTACATACATCTCAAAAACCTGAAATTCATATTTTTATTAAATATTACAAATGTAATTATTTTTATTGTGTTTAATTATGAACTATTCTAAATATCATAAATAGGTAAGTCCCAAAATCTTTGTATAATTTCTAATAAAATATTCAAAATAATACTAAATGTTATTATAATATGTATTCAAATATACTATTAAAGATTCTGAATCAATCAATTAATCAAAATCAAATGTGTTATTTTTAATATTATAAATAGTATTTAAAAAATTGTTATAACAAGCATTTATTATATTATTAAAGATTATAAATTGATCAAATAAATAAATAACTAATTTATATATTGTAATGTCCAATTACATATTCTAAATAATATTATAATATCTATTTATTGAGTATTATAAGTTGCTAAAGTACATATTTTTGTTGGAAATATTATTAATATTTGAAAAGTGTGTCTGCCAAATTTAAAGCGATAGTAACCAACATACAAGAAGCTGTTTTGTTGCCATGTGACAAAGTCAGTAAATTGCTGGGTTAAGTCTCATGCATGGAGTACGTGTGTGTGTGTGTGTGTGTGTGTGAGTGTGTGTGTGTGTGTGTGTGCGTGTGTGTGTGTGTGTGTGTGTGAGTGAGAGAGAGAGTGTGTGTGTGTCTGTGTGTGTGTGTGAGTGCGTGTGTGAGTGTGTGTGTGAGTGTGTGTGTGTGTGTGTGTGTGTGTGTGTGCGTGTGTGTGTGTGTGTGTGTGAGTGAGTGTGTGTGCGTGTTTGCACATGGACCTTATAATCCTAATCATCAGCACTAACAGTAGGCTGTTTCCACACAACTCGCTCACAGCTTGATCAATATAATTCCATTCCCTCACCAGCTGCTCCACATACCGTCGGTAAGGACTGATTTAAAACCAACTGTGAGATTATTTATTTATTTTCACATAAATATCCACCCCACGCACTCACACACAGCTAAACACGTCCAAAACTGGTCCATCTTTATTAGTGTTACTCACATTAATGGCGTCCCTCGGACTCCCAGCATGCATTGCGCACGTAACCGAATCTGTGCAGAACCGCGACTGCTATCAAGAGTGATGAAGTTCTCGCGAACGGCGCACCGGAGAGATTTCATTCATTACCGCTGCTTTCTCCTTCTGTCTCCTGCGCGATATTAAATAATGGCTGTTTTTCTGTGAAGCCGAAGGTAAAAATTGTTAAAGTGCCGAAAAATTAATCACGGAAACTATATTACTGTGATGGGAATTAATGTAACTGCGAGCTGTCTGTGACGAATTGGCTAATGAAATGTAGCTTGGCCAAAAAAAAGGGAAATGGAAAAAGTAAATGGGGAAGAAAAAACTGATTCCAATGACAAAGACAAGTCAGCAAATCCTATGCGTTTCCCCGCAGAGTTACTCTTTCTTCATTTATTTACAGCTGTCGGGTGCAACCGCCGGCATGTACCGCTACACCGGCGGGGCGTAAAATAAAGAGACCACAAGCTGCTTCTGTCTTAATGATAATGAAACGGGACATCAAAAGATCCCACACAGCAGTACAGGTGATCGGTCACTCAACTCGCAATTTAGCTCTGCAATAAAACACTTATGCTCACATTTACGTGCCGCGCTGCGGGTGAGTTCACCTTTGCTGTCTGTTAGCGGCGAGTAAAGAGGTCTTATGTAATCCCAGGATGCTTTTGATCTCAAATGGCATGATTGGTCTTAATGCCACAGTCTACAGAAACTAAGGTAAGTGTGACCTTGACAACCCTTGCCACTATCAATCTTATAAAACCTCAAATGCACAAAGAAAAAACATCTTTCATTACTGAAAAGACTGTTTATAACGTCGACATGCAATACAAATGAACTCTCTGCTTTCCGTTCAGTGTACAGTGTTATTGACTACTACTAAAACTGAAAATAAAAGGAAAATTCCACTTGATGTTAACTAAAATAAAATAATATAAAAAATCTCTCTCTCTCTCTCTCTATATATATATACATCCATATATCTATATATATCCATCCATCCATGCCTGACTGTCTGTATAGTTTCTTAACAGGGCCCTAATCCTCTGCAGTGAATGGGTGCCGTCAGAATGAGAGTCCAAACAGCTGATAAAACATCACAAGTAATCAACACCACTCCAGTCCATCAGTTAACATCTTGTGAAGTGAAAAGCTGCATGTTTGTAAGAAACAAATCCATCAAGACATTTTTAACTTCAAGCCGTTGCTTCGTGTGGATTATTTATCAGCTGTTTGGACTCTCATTCTGACGGCACCCATTCACTGCAGAGGATCCACTGTTGAGCAAGTGATGAAATGCTACATTTCTCCAAATCTGTTCCAGTGAAGAAATAAACTCATCTACATCTCGGATGGCTCGAGGGAGAGTACATTTTCAGCCAAAAATTTTTCTACAGTTCTACAGCACAATCCTAAACTGCTTTATTTGTGTTGTTTCAAGCCACTTTTTAAACACATTTGTTCCATTATATATCCTTTGCTTTACAAGTAGTAAACTATCTTTGGATGTTGAAGCTAAAAATGAGATTTTTTCCGGAGGCCTCGTCTAAAACCAAATCCTCTCATTAGTGTCTTTGATAGAAGTCAAGGCCACTGCGGCTCTTCACAACCCTTCTGAAGTGCAAATAAAAGCCTTAATGTATTTTTAGTAACCCTGAACATGCTGCAGTAAATTAGGTTATTTTCTTATGTCCTTTACGCCTCCGAGGAATTTGTGCAATGTGACCCAGAGTCCGCGTGCTGCTTTGTTCTGTCAGACGGAGGGCTGAATGTGCAGCCAATGACACGGAAAAACAAGACCTGTAGGAATGTGTCTAGAAAACAACACGAAAGGAATGAGAGCAGAATTTACATCTATCAGTCTCTTAATTTGCCTTGCACATTTTGACGTGGCTTGCGTTATCTCGGTGGAGCATGAAGTCCAGTCCTCGGGGCGTTCGGGGTGAACGGCTGGGAGCTGGAGCGTAAAAAGAGGGGCATATCGATCCGGCCCGGACCGCAGGCCTAGTGAGCTGTAAACTTCCAGTGCATGAGTGCCTCTTGACTGAACGACAGGTCCAAATACCGCAGGGCCTTCTGAGACGCCCGTCCGGGTTTCATGCTTGTTTGAGATTATTGAGTGAAACGTTTTAAAGATCAGCATTTGTCTTCCAAAGCATACATGAGGTATTCACTGTTGTTTTTCCTGCTGTAAGCCCTCTTGAGCATTTACAGTAGCGGAAAGAAAATGTCTGCGTGAAGGTCAACGAGTTGAGAAACAACAGTTGATGAAAGACAAAAAGGAGGAGAGAAATTGTGAGCGATGTCAATTACACTCATTCTAAAGCATCGGTCCAGTTTGAAATGATCTAAAACAGACTGTAAGGTTAAAGTGTTAAAAATGAAGTGCTTAAAGAGTTAAAAGTGAAGACAAAAAATATTTGTTTAGTGGTTACTGGAACCTGTTGCTGATAGGTTTTTATTGTAAAACTGAAACCATAAAAAAATCTTTACAAATTATTTATTATAAGCTAACTAACATTTCTCAAGAGCTATAACTGAAATAAAATGTATAAATAAAACAATTTAACTAAATTTATTTGAAATTTATAAAAAAAAATATATATATATTTATTTTAGCTAGTTGCAAAGATAACATTTCTGATCTGATTATTTTTGGATGATGTCTAAATGTAAAACAGAAGGGGAAAAATGAAAATAAAAAATCAGATTTTTGTTTAAATTAAAAATAACTCAAACTAAAATAAAAATGTATAAAACTAAAAACACACACACACACACACACACACACACACACACACACACACACACACACACACACACACACACACACACACACACACACACACACACACACACACACACACACACACACAAAATCAAACTTTAAAATGATAAGGTAAAACTGAAAAAATATGAAAGATTAATTTAAAACAAATTCAAATATAACACTTGTGAGTCAGTGTGATGACTGACAATAAAAGTCCTGCATCATTCAAGACACCTAATCTAATGCAACATTCAGATATATTTAAACGTTTTATGTTAATACTTTATTCCAAACAAGCCTTTGACAAACAGAGTGCATTCTGGGAAGCTCTTGTCTGTGCAGTATGTGCATCTGAGCAAAGCGGTTCTGCCCTCATCGCCCAAACTGGACACTTTGATCATAACCCACTAACCTGCTGGCATTTTGTTTCTCTAACATTTACCACCCCACGCTCAGGTTCTCGACTCGATCAGTCCTCCTCCTCCTCCAGCACAACAATATTACATCCTTCAGCAGCAGCGGAACACAAAACAAACGACCAAAAACCAGCGTCAACCTCCACATTACAGCAGCAGTCATACACAGAAGTGTGAAGCCCAGAGGAATATAATATTGCTTTTATCAGAGATGCACCATGCAGATCTTTCAAGAAGTGTACACATAAAGACAATTCTGTTATGATACAGTGGAGTATAAACTTTGTTTCTTATAATATTCCTTTGGAGAACTACACAAGAATATAAACACATAAAACAATGCAGTAAGAGTATAAAGCTGTACAAATCATGAGGATAACAGCTTAAATCTCCTGCTTTTGGGTTAATTAGAACTTTAAAGGAGACTTTTGTGAGAGGGGGCTATTATATTTGACTAAAACAAAAATCATATTTACAAAATAGTTACATGAAATAAAACACACATGTGCACACACACACACACACACACACACACACACACACACACACACACAAATCTTTCGGCTAGTTGCTAAGGTCAAATGTACAAATTTCAGTGGTACCAAACAGGGCTATTATAGTTAACTATAATATATGCTAAATATTATATCTATATAATTTATATTATATTTAGTCATTTTATCCAAAACGACTTACAAATGAGGACAACAGAAGCAATCAATTGTAGTATTAAAACAACAAAAAAGATTGGTAATAATATAATTAAATAAATAAAAATGACAAATTCTTGCAACAAAATTTAAAAACTTAACATTTAAATGAAAAACTAAAATAAAGCTAAAAACTATTCAAAATATTAAAGAAAAAAGTTATAAGAGTATAATAATGATTCCAACACAACACCAAAAACCAACTACATATAAAAATTATTTATACAATTTATACAAAATCAATTTACATGATTTCATTTCCATTTAATTTGTTGATGTATAAAAATAACTACAATTAAATAAAACTAAAACTTAATAAAAGACCTATACAGACATAATTATTATTAATTTATTATATTATAATTATAGCTATAATTATAACATATAATAAATATTGTAACTAATACACAATAAATATTAGTTTAATCAAAAAAGAGACCATTATTATGAATTTATTATATTGTAATTATAATTACAATATAGCTATAATTATAACATATATAATAAATATCGTGACTAATATATAATAAATATAAAAACTATATTTTAAATGTTTTTGTTAAAAACAAAATACCCCCCCAAAAATATCCAAAAGTTTAACTAAAATTAAAATGAAAATTGAAAATATAAAACTAAATCTTAAAACTATAAATGTATCTCATTGCTACTAAAATAACACTGATGCGAGATTACTGGATCGGTTTTGTTGTCTTTCGCATTAAAGCAAGCTGCCTGACTACAAAGACAAATGCAAATCAAAAGCAGTATGAAACAGTCTTTGACTAAAGATCATCGGTTTAGGTCCACGCCTGCACGTTGTTTGCTTGTAGACGCTGCAGATAGAGTTTTCTGCTAACATCTCCGTTTGCTCGTTTTGAAGCTCCAGTGCTTTGGATAATAAGCTGTCACATTGCAGGAATTATCTCTTGTATGTGCGGAGAACGATTGTCGCAGCAGATTGGTACTCCAGAATAAATCTGTGGTTGTGTATTCAGAAAGCTTCGGCAGATGACTCGAACAGTCAGATATTCTGTTTGAGTTTCACTCTAGCGAGCTGAGAATCAGCTGTATTCTCAATCTATTACACTGTGTACCCTGTACAACAGTTACTCCGCAGACCGATCAATCTCTCATTCCTGTGTTTGACAAGGTCAAGTGCAATAACTACAGTCTTAGACGACGTCATAATGAACATGTTTTTGTCTTGTATCTCGTCTGTGAGATTTATAAGGGTCGAAATTAATAATGTGCAATCCTAGTTGTCTCTGAAGTGTCTCAATGCTATCTAAAGAGGCTTTCATACTCACAGCGCTTTCTAGCATCTTGAAGTTATACATTTGTATTAATAAGTTATTTTAGGGGACATAAGCAAAGATATAAGCAGCTTTGTCTAAGGCTTTTTGAAATGCAGTAAGCAATAGAGAACAAATACTTTGTACACACACAGACACATATTGCATAATAATTTAATAAGTCATGGCATATGCATAATATAACAGTTGTCATCACAATATCATTGTCTATATGCATGTCTGTTACTATTATTATGATAATTTTATGACAGATGGGGAGATGGACGGATGGACGGACGGACGGACGGATGGACAGACAGACAGACGGATAGACCGACAGACAGACAGACAGACAGACAGACAGATGGACAGACAGACAGAGCGGATAGACAGACGGCAGACGGACAGACAGACAGATAGGCAGACAGGACAGACAGCGGACAGGAGACAGACGGACAGACAGACAGACGGCGGATAGCGGACAGACAGACGGGCGGATAGACAGACGGCAGCGGACAGGCGGGCGACGGGCGGACAGGACGGGCGGGCGGCGACGGGCGGACTGGACAGACAGACAGACAGACAGACAGATGGGCGGATGACAGGCGGACAGACAGGCGACGGGCGGACGAACAGACAGACAGGACAGACAGACAGACGGGCATAGACAGACAGGCGGACAGACGGAGACAGACAGACAGACAGACAGACAGACAGACAGACAGACAGACGGGCGGACGGATAGACAGACAGACGGACGACAGACAGACGGATAGACAGACAGGCGGACAGACAGACAGACAGACGAACGAACAGACAGACAGACGGATAGACAGACAGGCGGGCGGGCGGACGGACAGACAGACAGACGGACAGACAGACAGAGACAGGACAGACGAGAGACGAACGACGGGCAGACGAACAGACAGACAGACAGACAGACAGACAGACAGACGAACAGACAGACAGATGGGCGGACAGAACGGGCGACAGACAGACAGAGCGACGGATGACAGACAGACAGACAGACAGACAGACAGAGCGGGCGATAGACGGGATCTGACGGACGGACGGACGGGCGGACGAACGACGGACGGACGAGACAGGGCAGACAGACAGACAGACAGACAGGACGACAGACGGACGGGACAGACAGACGGACGGACAGACGGACAGACGGACGAGACGAACGAGACAGACAGATACAGACAGATGGATAGACGGATAGACAGACGGATGAGACAGAGCGGACAGACAGACAGAGACAGACAGACGGACGGACGGATAGACAGACAGACAGACGGACAGACGGACAGACGGACAGATGGACAGATGGACAGATAGACAGATAGATAGATAGATAGATAGATAGATAGACAGATAGATGGACAGACAGAGCAGTAATTGAAGCCGTGGTGCTCATGTTCTGATGATATCGGAGGCGGTCGGTCTGCAGAAGTGTCTGCTGGATACTCACTGTAGCATTTCACTGCGTTAAGTCTTTTAAGCCACTGTTAAAGCAAACGGTTACTTTCTTTAATCAGATTATACATGCTTTAATCCTTTTATTTATTTTCTGAGGCAGATGCAATTTTTGGCCTATGTGGATCGATCCTCAAGGCGATGTGATTTAGTTATGGCATCTGCCTTTCTTTGCCTGACTTACTGACTGTTCTTATTGATTTCATTCATTTTTATTCCATAATAACCTGCAAACTTTGTGTGGCCGGCAGTGAAGGATTCTTGTTCTTTCTCTTCTTGTCTGATTCTGAAATATGGCACTTTCCATTAATGTGGTATAAAATAGGTTCTGAAACTGTTCAAAAATGCTTTTTCAGTTAATGGTAAGTGAAGAGAGGCATCTTCAGGAACGTTTGATCCTGAACCATGACTTGACAAACTAAATATTATATGAGCTGCTTCATTTTAAATGGATTGTACATGCAATATTTACAACCTTGTTGCCAAAACTTGTCTAAATACAGTTTGTTTGTTTTTTGGTGATTTTTCTAGCCATAAATATTAAATAAACATCAGTCTTTAAATACATAAATAAGAGGAAAGTACAGATCTGTGAGGTCTAACAGGTTAAAACCTCATTTCAAGGGATGTGCTTAAAACGACCTAGTTTCATGCTAAATTAATCTTGTTATATAATAACTTATCTAACATATCTAATAGTTTTCACTACAAAAACTTTGTGATTTGTCACTCTAATGCTGGGAGACCAAAGTGCACCCTGATCGTGGAATGCATAATATATCTTCCAAATGATGTTACACAATTGATTCTTTCTGCACTTAATGGTTGCACTTCTTTGAAGCAGACCCCGTGTAGACGATGCTGTGAGACCGTTTGGATAACTAGGGGAGGAAAAAAATAATAAAATAAAAACATTAATCCCATTCGTGCCCAAAATGAGCTTCCTAAGACCTTCTATTCTTAGTCGACTATCTCAAGCATCTAAATGACTGGGATAAGATCCGGTTAATTGCTTCGTGAGTGCTCGTGTCCTTCTTTCGCTTGAATCCCAGGAGGACGATGACTGTGTGCACATTCCTCCTCAATGGAGACCGTCGAGACAACACATCCACAGATTTGACCTTTCCTTCCCGCTGACGAATATATATCATCTCAAGATTATGCTAATGATGTTAAATACATCAGATAATGAATCACTTGGCCAATTAGACCCGAAAGACTTCTTAATAGGTCATTTAACTGCTGACAGACAGTGCTGTTTAGGTAGATGTTTCCAAGCTCATATCTGCTGAATGATCTGGGATCATACGTGATCTTTATCTAGAAATGCTGTTCACAAGTCATTTTAATTCTGTAAAGTGACGTATTTTTGATTTGAAAAAGAAAATCAATAGAAATCAGCGTAGATGGAATTGTACTGGATTGTGAAAAAAATATTTTTGATTTCAGGTTGATTTTTAGCTACACACAAGACTACAGTGAATATTTAATGCAGAAAATACTGTATACACTCTTCAAAATAAAGGTGCTTCATGATGCCGTAGAATTACCTTTTTGTCTAAACGGTTTCATAACGAACCTTTAACATCTGAAGAAGCTGTCTGCTTCACAAAAGGTCATTTGTGGTGAAAGAAGGTTGTTCAGATTATAAAAAGGTAAGAGAGAGATGTTCTTTAAAGAAACCTATGGCATCGCTGTGAAGAACCTTTTGAAGCACCTTTGTTTTTAAGAGTGTACCTAGATATGAATGACCTGATTAAATCATCTGTACCTGGTGCTTTATCCATAAATCCATAAATATATGCACACTGCTGTTAATAGGTTTGGGGTCAGTAAGATTCAGCTTTGCATCACATGAATAAATTACATTTTACCATATATTGACATATATTTCAAAATATGGGAATGTTTCCACCAATGAATAATAATAAAAAAAGGTAATTGCGACTCACAATTCTGACTTTCTTTCTCTCAATAGCAAATTTAGTGGAATAGTGGAAGTCCAAATCCGAAAAAATTATACTTTTTTTTACACTTACTAGCTTTAACATCACATTTTGGACTTTATACCTCACCATTGTGTCTTTTGAGTTTATTTCTTTAACATCTCATCATTGACCCCAAACTTTTGAATGGTAGTCTGCACTTCTAAATGAATGCATTACAATCCATAAATACAGATAACACTGTAAAATCACAATCCAAAACATGCACATATCTGTAATCTACAAATAAATGCTCAACTGTTTATGCTGCCAAGAAATATATCACTATTAAATGCATTAATGTAGTCAGACTTCTTGTATAAGATGCATTATTGATCTTTTCAAATATACAGCCATGCATTCAGCATGAAACCCAGTCCTTTTACTGGTGAGAGTAACATCTCTGTTCTCAATGGAGAAGAAGGCCTTGTGGCCGACGCATTAACCAGCACAGGCTAACTTTACCACACTAAGCAGCCTAACCTTGACCTGCTGGTCCAGACATTGCATTGTAGTGTTTGACTTGTCTTAGACATGGCATTGCTGTCACTCTTGCCTCTCATAACAGTCTGTGATTTATTAGAGTTCTGACAGACTTATCATCACACACAGCGACCGTCATCATTC
This sequence comes from Gymnocypris eckloni scoliostomus, assembly GCA_027564155.1. Lineage (NCBI taxonomy): Eukaryota > Metazoa > Chordata > Actinopteri > Cypriniformes > Cyprinidae > Gymnocypris > Gymnocypris eckloni. Next base: position 34,101,789 of record CM050419.1, read on the forward strand.
ATTTCTCTTTCTAGTATGATTTAACTTAGCCGTCAAGGCCTTATAGTTAGCAGAATCAAGAAAGGAAATCTAATTGTCATTTCCGGTGCCATTACTGGCTATTGCTCACAATCAAATATTCACATCTCTGAATCAATCTTTCCTTATTTATTTCACATTTTACGGCAATTTTATATAAAGAAGCGATCAAAACAGCTGCCAAAAATCCCATAAATTATCCAAAAGAGAAGTCTTCGCAGCTATTGAACATACATTGACTCAGAATAAGCGTATAAGATCCCCGACTGCGAGGGAAATTGAAATTCTCCGACCATAACTCTTGTATCACAGCCATAAGGAGCAACCATCTGTACTGGCTTGATAAATGAAAAGACCGTACATCCATCAACAATATACTTAACGACATTACTGAGCATTTAGGTGTTTGAAATAGCACTGAAAGCATTTATAATGCTTCATATTATCAGTCAAGCATCTGTCAGTCAGTTAAAAACAATGCCGTGACAGTATTTATGAAACCGAAATCTCTGAGAGCAGCTATGACTTATATTGTTTCTGTCTCGTCATACGAGTGAAATTGCTTTTCGGACACCTGGTCTTGCGAGTCTAAAGGTGTCACCTTTCGGTTTAAAGCAATAAAAGCAAGGCCGTGATCTTTTTATTAAGTGCCAATGAATTGCAATCTAAAAGCAGGCGTCTTGATTTCACCAAAGAAAACATGTACACATTCTCTCTCGGCTGGATCTGGATCACATTGATCGCGCTAGCGGCCGTCCAGATGAGATTTAAGAGAATCGCAATATACCATAAATCATATTTGCTAAAGCGGGACCAACTCTTTAAAGTCTCATCTCAGTTTCTCGTGACTGGTTTCATTCAAAGGTTTTATTTCTGTCGCTGAGAAGCTGTGAACAGTCCAAAAGGTTTTGTAATTGTTCACTTCAAGTGAAATGTGTTCTGAACTGTACGTCTTGTGATGCCAACATTCGTTAAGGAGCAGGTCAAGCATTTAATGCAAACGATTGATAATTCACATTATATCTCATTACGTGTGAGGATGTGTTCAGTCCTATAAAATCACTTTCTACGACTACCAAACTTTTCACAAGCAGTCCAACTGAGACATCCCTATAATTATAAGAACACATATATTCTATGAAAATGGACATTTTCCTGTATGCAGTGTTGTGATATATATATGTGTGGAAATGTGCTTTTGTATTTCTTGATAAGCATTAGAAGAAAGAAATAGCTTTTGCATATAGTAAAAGTACACATGAAAGATTTTAAATAACTCGTACCAATTTGCTTGCGGTATCAAACACTTATTTGTTTGTTTTTGCAAATGATTTACAGATTTAAAAAAAAGTACATTTTGTGTGTGGTAATAGCACCAAATATTGTGTATGCCATACAGCATTCAAAAGTTTGGGGTTAGTAAGGTTTACTATTTATTTATTTAGAAATGAATGCTCTTACTCAGCAAATATGCTTTAAAAAGATCACATGTAACAGTAAAGACGTATACATTGATACAAAAAACTTTTTAACTAAAAATTATTTTTAACTTTCAACACTGATAACATTTATAAATGACGTGACACTGAAGACTAGAGTTATGATGGGGTAATGATCACAGCAATAAAGTTTTTGATCCAATAAATGCAGCCTTGATAATAACAGCTTTATTACATAAATTCCAATAAATACATGCATTACCTCAGATTTATTCTATGCACACTGTTCAGCTTATCTGAAGTCCGACTGCATTGGTAGATAAACCTTGACATTTGATGAAAAATATTTATACCGTATCCCTCTAAATCAAGGTCTGGAGTGTGATCACAACATGAACACATCAGAACTACATCATCTACAAGGTTCAGTGGTTAAAGATAGATGGAGCGGCACATCAGCTATTATTAAGTGGTGAATATCTAGAGAACAACACACCATGTTGCAAAATCCCGCCATTTACATTTCTCAAGCCATCAGGATAAACTGGCAGCAGCACACAGATTTATCTCCACACGACACAATGTTTGATTCGGTTTTACTGCAAACTCAGTGCGTTTGACCTCATCTTAACTCTCAAACATGAATCAAAGAACTGATTTATACACCCGTCGCTCATGAAGAACGATCTGATGGTTGGAAAACAGATCTAATAAAGCAGAATCTCATCTAGATGAAGTTAAGTGGAATAAGTCGCTCTATTAGAGTATGAAAACATCTTGAGATTACAAATAACAGCCGTCGGCGCAAGTGTAAAAGAGCTCGTTGTTATGCATGATGATATGATGATGATAATAACAGTCACAAATGGCAAAACAGATGAACAAATCAATATAAATCAAGCAAACAAATAGGATTACGGACGAACACGGCGAAGGTAAAGTTTGGTGTTTATTTATCAGGCGGGACCTCTTTACGCGGGCAATGTTATCGTCACATTTCCATAAAGCAGCAGGCAGGCTTTTGTGCCGTGACACAAAGCTTGATTGATTGCCTAGAGATTTTTTTAGTCATTACACAATGAGCGTTTCACACAAAACATTACACATGCCACGGAGGATGGGAATCACGAAACGGCCTTGGACAGGACAGCCTTCGTTAACCGCGACCGGAGTTGAGGTCAAGCGCTGACATTATGGATGGATCAGCAGATAATAAACCGTTTACAGTGCATATAGTCCAGAAGGGTATAGTTATTTCTGACTGCCTTGTCTGCAGAATTAGGCTGATGTGTTAGTCTACATTACAGTATAAATGCATCTGTGACTGCTGTAAATGTCAGACATTCAAAGACAACGAAGAGAACAAATGCACTCAATAAACACAAAATCAAAGGTGTCATTTCAACTCTCATAAACTGCTTACAGTACCAGTGGCTTTTTATATATCACAATAGCTGGACTACATATTTAGAAGGTCAAAAATATGAATTATTCCTGAAGATTATGCCTCTCAATGCACTTGGATATTTGTGCATCATTTAATAAAGATATAATTAGCTCAAAAGTAAAAATGAAATCTCCTATTTGTTATCTCTCCATGTAATATAAAGGCTTGTTATTTTTAATATTAGTACACTTGTATATATTATATATTGTTCATGTAGTGTTTTCAATGTTGCAGTTTTTATTTCATTTTAAGTTGTGCACTTCATTCAGAGCCGATCCTAGACTACTGGGAGCCCTACGCAAAACTGAGTCGACCGGGGGACAGCACCGCATTACATTAAATGATCATTCATCTTTTCATAACCGCTGGCCAAATTCTACAACAAAACTAAAATGAAATCATCTTTGAGAGCAAAGGGAGGATCGGAGAAGTCGTATGATATCCTTGTATAAAGAACGAGACCCAATTTGGGTTTGGATGAGAGTTTTTTTGGTGAACTGTCTCTTTCAGATGCTAAACAATCATTAGTGACCAGCTATTATTATTCCAGGCTATGAAAAATGTTTCAAGAGGATTCAAACGTATTGTCTTGAGTATCTTGCATTTATCATAACTAATTAGCCGTCTCTGTAGCCCTTGTTATGGTGAAGACATAATTATATGCAATTATGCTTTAAGTGTCCTGTTGTGCGCGACAGTCTGACAGCGAGTTTGACTCGAGACGAGGGCGATGCAAAGTTCGTTCTTTATTTCAGTGGCTTGGTCATTGGGTTTTCTGAGATGCATGAATGCAGTGATCACTGAGAATGATTCATTGTCTCTGGATGTATTGTCTGTGTTGTTTTGCCACTCGGTTGAGACAAAATCATTTTAACCGCACATTATTCTGCCTTAGTTGTCATTTGTTTACTGAATCAGCTGCATTAAATAACATTTGTACTGAACGTTTTATAGTCTGTACTAAAGATGGTCCATTTTCATGATTTCAACACCACAAATACATTGCATGCAATCTGTTGCATGAAACAACATTTATAATATTCTAAAGAGTGAAAATAAAAGATTATTGGAGTACGTTTTATGTTTAAAATGTGATGTTTAATTCAATGTGTTCCTTTGTAATTAAATGTCAAATTTACTAGCAAGTGCTGAGATAACATGTTTTTCAGTGTGTATGTACTAGAAGGGTCAGTTTTCATAATTTCATCTGCGACCTCATAAATATACTGCATGCTAATTCATTATTTAACAAAATCAACATTGATAATAATGAGAAGTGTTTCTTGAGTAGAAAATCTGTATATGAATATTATATCTGAAGGATCATGTGACACTGAAGACTGGAGTAATGATGCTGAAAATTCAGCTGTGCATCACAGGAATAAAGTACATTTTAAATTATTTTAAAATATAATATTTCACAATTTTTCCTGTATTTTTGATCAAACAAATGCAGCCTTGGTGAGCAGTAGAAACTTTGAACATAAACAAATCTGAAGATTTCTAGAGAATTTATAGAAATGTAGACTTTAAAAGAAATTGAAAGAATTAGACAAAATTAAAAGAATAAACAGAAATGTAGCTTGAAATCAACAAGCAATTTCTTTCATTTTTTTCCAGGGTGTGTGCACTAATAGGGTTCATTTTTATAATTCCAGATGCGACCCCATAAATATACGGCATGCTAATTATTTAGTATATCCTTATTTTTCCCCAATAGCGAATGGGAGGAAAACCTACCAATTAACAGTGTTTGTCAGTCCAGTGACCGCGAGTGAATGTGCTAACCAGAAGTCAGCGTGTGATGTACTGAGGTGTCTTTGAAAGTGCCAGCGACCCCTGCTAAAGACCTCCGCACCTCATTAAATACAAATGGAAGAGCATGTCTAATTGTTCCGCTCCATTTCTGAGCCGAAAAGATCAAAATCTTTGAACCAGAAACAATTACAGCACGTTCTGTTATGAACGAGTGACAATCGCCATGGCAGGTCCTCGTCTTCGTCTCCTTGAAAAAATCAAGTGCATTCATGCCAAACTTCTGAGGGAATTCTTAAAGATGCCGTTGCTGGAGTAGACCCCTGTATTTCAGGAGGCACATCCGCCAATGGTTTGTGGAGATTTCTATCATTTTTCATGGGGGTTGTACAGGTGAAACTGTCCGTCTCCGGAGCCCGGGGCCATGTTGACAATGCCTTAAAGGCACTCTCTACAGTGCAAATCAAATCCACTCAAATCCCTCAAGGTTGGAGATGGTGGCACATGGATATAAGGACAGGCGTTAACAACAGACATGTTCCTTTCTCTCTCTCTCTAGCTTTATTTCTCTATATGCCTTTTTTCCCAACTACACTTCAACTCAAAATTCAGTCTCACGTCCATTTTGAAGACAAAACAATGACAGCTTTGTGTGAGAAACAGACATTTGAATCGTTACTGATAATCTTCTGCAGTCAGAGCTCTGAAATGGACTACAGAAACTGCTGTGATAAATATATTTTTGATGCTAAACACCAAAAGTTACTTTTTGATGTATCGTGACAATATTTAATTTAAGATCTGCACTCAAGTGGAAGATTTGAATAACTTCAGTCTGTTGCGATGTATAGCACAAGTCAGATGGACTACTTTGATGGTGTTCAAAAGTTTGAGGATTGATTTTTGTATTTTTTTAAATAAATTAATATTTATATTCAGCAAGGATGCATTAAATGAATAAAAATGACAGTAAAAACATTTATAAAATGATTTCGATTTCAAATAAATAGTTCTTTTTAAACTTTCTATTCATTAAAGAATCCTGAAAAATAAAATGACCAGTTTCCACAAACATATGAAGCAGCAAAACTGTTTTTAATATTGATAATAATCAGAAATGTTTCTTGAGTGGAAAAACAGCATATTAGAATTAGATTTGTGAAGAATCATACTGTGACGTTGACTCACTATTACTTTAATATCAAGATGCTATGATAGTATTTATTAATATTATGAATGTTGTTATATTTTAATTTTATATACATCTTATCTTTATTTAGCACACAATTAAAATGAGAAATGTTGTCTTGCCAACTATAATATTACATGCAGTGTTTTATATTATTTAACTTAATGTTAAGTAACAAAAAATTTATTTATTTAAAATACAATAAGCCTAGAGCAGAGAAGAGATGTACATATATTAGCGATTTATTTTATATTACACTATGATGAACCGCTGTATGGAAAGAGCTGTGTGAAGATGCTTCAAAATTATCTTATTGTTTTCCATGGAAACCACATGAGTAAAAAAATACCAGCATTTACATTTTTGGGTGACCTATTCAGTTAAAAGTTCACCAGAGGTCTGATTATTTGTCTGCAATATTGATTTTGGAGCGATGCGAGAGCTGGGATTGGTACGAAGCCAATCCCGCTTCCAACACTGTGTAGGATTTGGCCAAGAAAATAAGTTCCCACAGAAGTCCTTGACATAATGGGCTGATAATCCATCTGTTTGTATTCTCTCGAGTGGCTTTCAGTTGAAAACAAAGAGTTAACCCTGATTGCCTCTCTCGGATGAGTTCGCCGCCATAAAGCGCGGCTCCGGAGGCATCCGCACCCTTCAGTCTCGTTTTTCACTCCGGTCCAGGGGTTTCATGGCCGAGCAGAGATGGTTTTGGCAGCCTTCCCGGAGTGAAGCCAATTGAGGATTGATTTAGATTCTGAGTGCGGGAGAGAGAGAGGTTATCTATGAAGATATGCTATTCCCTTTGTGGAGGCTTCATCCAGCTCTAGAGATGCATTGTACCCGCAGACATGTCTGTGAAAGTCCGTGTCCCAGACCTCGGCAACCTAGCCAGCGCTGTCAAAGGTCACTCAAAGCCAAAGGACATTTGGGAGGTTTATGCTGCATATCGATGATGCAAACGTTGTCTGAGTGGGCTGAAACAATTCGGTTGTGGTGAAATTTCAACTTCCTTCACTCACATGAAGCTACCTTAATAACGTAATGACTACATATTACTGCAGGTTGCATTAAGCGATATAAATGCATTGCACTCATTTGGATAAAAGCGTCTGCTAAATGACTGAATGTAACTATAACAGTAATATATCAACCCAATGCACAGCTCTAGTTGCTCACAGCATCAATGGCTCTTTTTGTTCTTAACAGTGAGAACTTCTGACCCTCTGGGTTTAATCAGAATAAGAAAGAGCTTTATAGCCGAGTGTGTTTGCGCACGAGGAATTTGTCTTGGTGTTAAGAGCTTCCAGTACAGAAAGTACAAACATAGTGCAGACAACATATAATTAAGGTAGTAAAAACACTAATAATGAAGAGAATAGGCAATAATTATGAATAACAATAGTAATAAAATAAAAATATACATAAAATAAAAACGACTATAGACAGAACTGTGAATGTGCTTGTGTCCTATGTACAGATGAAGGTTTGATGAGTTATTTACAGTACTGGGGTGTGTTATGTGTTGTTCAGGTGAGATATGGCCTGGGGCTGTTCTTGTGTCTGGTTGTTTTGGTGCTCTGTAGCGCCGGCATGAAGGAAACAGTTCAAAGAGAGAGTGAGCTGGGTGTGAGGTGTCCAGGGTGACTTTCTTAGCCCTTTCCCTCACTCTGGAGGTGTAAAGTTCTTGGAGGCTGTGCAGAGGGCCACCGAAAATCCTCTCGGCAGTCCTGACTGTCTGTTGTAGACTGTTTTGGTAGCTGAACCAAACCAAACAGTTATAGATGAACAAGACAGACTCGATGATGGCAGAGTAGAACTGTTTCAGCAGCTCCTGTGGCAGGTTGAACTTGAAGCGTCATATCGGTGTACAAACATTTGCCACAAGAGCAAATGCACATGCATTCTCACCACATCTTATCCTACAGTAAATGAAACAGATGACATTAATTTAAAGGGTGCACGTGCTGTTTTTATCTTCTGAAGTCATACAACAGGCTTTGTGTGATGAACAGGCAGGTCAGATGTCAATAACATCAAATGTCACTGGTTTTCCAGCGCCCTAACAACCAAATGTCATGACATCAAATGTGCCATATAGACATCATATTCACTTTGAGAGCCGCTGCGGAGGTGAAGGTTATTAGTGAATGCTGGCATTATATGATGTCAGAAAACTTCAAATAGTGAACAAGTTAAATGGACTGCTCTTATAGTGTTTTTGTGCTTTTGTGAGCGTGACATACATGTTACGATGACCTGTTATTGCATAGAAAAGAGGTGTTTGGAGAGAAACTCTGCTTTTGTGTTCCACAGAGAAAAGGACAGCATATAGGTTTGGAAAACATCAGTTAATAACCACAAATGTGTGGGTAAAAGAATGTCTGCACAATCAAAAATAGATGTTAAAAATATGTGAATTATTATTGCAATTTAAAACAACTATTTTCTTTTTGAATGCATTATATTGTGTAAAATATATATATAAATAAAAAAATATATATATACAGTATATATAAAGACTGAATAAAAGGCTGCTAAAAATTCAGCTTTGCATCACAGTAATAAATTACATTTTAAAATGTATTTTAAATTATAATAAAACAATATTACTCTCTTTTACTGTATTTTTTATCTAATAAATGAGTCTATTGAGCATAAGAGACTTCTTCAAAAACATGGAAAATCTTGATTCTAGTGTATGTGTATAAAACTGTAGTTTTATACTGTTACATGTTAAAAAAGACTATTGGCCAAATATATAGGCACTATAGAAATACAATATAGTGAATATTCCCTTGAGTAAAGGTGTGACAACTAGCCCCGGGCTCCCCTGTAATAAAACAACAGCACTTGAGGTCAGTCGCTGGTGACATCAGGTCTGTAGTCATGGCAACATGACAATCCACACAGGAATGAACTCGTCCACAGAGATGACAGCAGCTGAAGCTCGATCGATATGATCCATATCTGCGACAGGATTCGCTGTTGTGATTAGATTTCTTTCATTGAGGAGGTCAAATATTGGCACAGTCGTCCATCTTTGAGGCTTCGGGTGGCAGTGTGGATGTTCTGGGTCTTTTCTGCAGTGAAAATCTCTTGGGATTGTCAGCTCAAACAGAGTCATTATCTTCATGTCATTACTGGAGACGAGATGCTGCTGTTTGAATCATCGTTGGGGCTTTTGAGGTCACACTGACACTCAGTTGTTCGATTGAGATGTTTGAATTAAGTTAATTAAAACTTTGATAATACAGTGTACTGACAAAGCAAACATGAGTAACTTTCTGAATAGTTCGCCTAGAAATGAAAATGCAACAACAGGTCATGATGACTGTGCCAGTCATGCTTGCTTTCATTCATTTCTTTAGTATCTAGAGGGATTCTACCTAAACTAAAAGAGCAAAATACATGTTACATATGTATTATAAGTGTCCATCCATGCTAATTTAAGCCAGTTTTGCACTGGATGGACTTGAAACAACAATCACTGATAGATAAAACCACAAACCTCACAGATACTGAGATACAGCTCATGTGACAACTAGCCCCAGTGTCCCCTCCTGTATGCATTTACAACAGCTCTCCACTTTACCAGCTACTGTAGGCTGTGTTGGATTTCCCAAGGTTCAAAAAACAAACACAGTTGAAAGCATGTCGTACACGAGACTTGAAATCTTCCAGCACTCGAGAGAGAAAGCAATCCTCTTCTGAGGAGAAGCTCCAGCAGAATGGCTCTGAGAGCGAAAGCAGTCGAGCAGATTCAGACACGAGCCGCTCTTCACACCTACATTTTACACGCAGACGGAGCGGCAGTGTCACTCTTCGAGCGTTCACAGCTTCCGAAATAGAAGTGACAAACAGAGAGAGATTTCTGTCAGGAATGGCAGCTCTAATTAATGGACATGAACAGCTTGGCAGAGAGAAAAGAACAGTGCTTCAAGGGCCACCGGTTCAACCTCGTGTCTCCCGTCATGACATGTTACCGACTGTCGAGATTTTGGCTCGCACGCATCTGCTGGGTGTCTATCTGGCTTTGAGTGAAGGTGCTTTAGTGTGCGAGTCTGTTTATTTCACAGGTAATTTCATCTAATTAAATAGACACGAGATCTGGCATGTTGCATCAAGTATCAATGCATGAGGGGAGTTTGCGTACGGCCGACGTGTCCCGTATCGGACGTTTATCATGCGACTCAATCTAAAAGGCGGGTTGGATGCTAAAGACTTTTGATTTGCGAGCATTTACACGTTGTTTATTTGTACAGGCAGTCTTGAAGAAAGTTGGAGTTTGTTGGAGCTCCACTTCTCTACAGATCCATCAGCGTGCGACTTAAGCACCACCTGCCGTACGCTGATCGACGAGCCATACGGTTAGTTGCACGCGCCGCTCTATTTCCGTTCTGCTTCGGTGAAGAGCTAAGGAGGACGACATCCGACGCCACTGAAAACGTGAAATTACAGCTTGACGGTTTTCCTTATCCATGCATGAATACTATTTGGACACAAAACTGAGGCTGGATGCAACTTCATCTGCTTGTGTTCAGCTAAACACTTTGCTGCTGTCAAAACACACAGATGCAACGGGAACCTGCTGTTCCACACTGATTTGAGAAGAAATTGTATAAAATATAATCTTCTAGGGTACTTCCACATAGTGTTGTTATATATTTACTAATAGTACACAAATGCGGCATAAAAAAAAAGAAAACAAATCCCTCCAGTATTTTCATATACTGTATATTTATATATGAATAAATAAATAAAACAAACCATAAAATAAAAACATATAACTTCCAATCTGAAATAAATAATTATATTAAAATAAATAGATAAAATTGTGTACTAAATTAACTAAAATTAAACTAAACTAAAATAGTCAGCATTTGAAGTGGGTCAAGAGTTCATCAAAGTTGTTCCAAGACAAAAATGCATTTTGGTCCACTTAAATGTTGACTACTGTATAGACATTAAAAATGACAAAAACATAAAAATACAAAAAATGTAATACAAAAAATAATAATCCTTAACTAGCATACTTAATTTTAGCATTTTCGTTTGGAGAACATACATTTTCCATGATTTGAAATGAATGAATGAATCTAAGACTTAAATCATACAACTTAAACTTTCATTATCTGAAATAAAATAAAATAGTAATTAAACAAATTAATTAAATTGTGTACTAAAATATCTAAAATGTAATGACACTATAGAAACTATATTGACATTTAAAAATAATCAAAATTACAAACATAAAAGTACTGAAACTTTAATACAAAATACACTAATTAACTATACACTAAATAACACGTTACAGTTTAGTTTGGATGAAAGAATTCCACCAATATTTTATATTAGTAAGTAACTACGTAACCTAATTTAAGACAATTTTGCAGTTTGGAGGATAGAATTCCTCAAAGTTTTTTAAGAAATATTAAAATATATAATATTTAAAGAATATTCTAATTTAAAATAACCATTTTAAACAGCACTTAGCTACTTAAAACACTTAAAACTCACTTTGATGAAACAAAACCTCAAAGTTACTGAGATCCAGTCCTTGTGAGAACTAGCCCCAGTGTGCCCTTCTGTATGAACGGAGAATGATGCTCGACGGCACAGAAGATGTGGAATTACAGCTTGACGGTTCTCTTCATCCATGCATGAATACTATTTGGATGTAAAACTGAGGCTAGACACAATTTCATCTAGCTTGTGTTCAGCCAAACATTTGCTCCTGTCAAAACACACAAGTGCACAAAGCAGAAGTTCTCCGACGGAGATTGTGTGCCGCTTTCGCCGGGCTGTATGTAACAGCTCTGCCGCTGTTTCCCGGCCTGGGTTCTAGAGGACTTTGGCACGTGCCGGACGCAGAGTTCAGCAGCTGGTAAAGCTCAGCACGAGCCGGCGGGGACCGCAGTCAGTCAACAGGACTCTCCCAGCCGGTTCTCCGCAGACTCGCCGCAAACTGATATCTTTTAGCGAGGGCCTCAGGCAAGGCCGCTCTCTACATATTCATCTTGACAGGCGAACCGGGGGAAACAAAGTGCAGTGACCCAGATTGAGAATCTGAAGGCAAGCGAGCGCAAAGGAGCAAATCCCGTCTCCTCCATTTCCAGTGGCCTCTTCTGCCCTCACTCCTTCTCAAAGTTTGTATTTCTTCATGTTATTTTGGTATCATTAATGTTTATTCCCCAGTAACAGACATGTTGGTTTATACTAACCAGTGCTGGCAAAGATACTTGATATTCTGAGTAGCTTGGCAAGCTATAGTTTCAACACAGGGTTGAGCGACATTCAGAAATGAAGTGAAAATGTCTTTCTCTTTTGAATTGTAATAATAAACATGTATCAGAATATATCTTACTAGACAAAGTTTAATCCTTAAAATTTAAAACATTTTAGGCCTGACGGATGTAAATTTGGATTTTGTTTGTATATAATATATCGTGTTATTATAGTTACTTTACTAAAATGAAAATCATAAAACAATATACTTCACTTTAAAATGATTCATAAATAATAAAAACAGCTTACAATGCTAATAAACATAAACTACATATAAACAACTAATATTGCACTAATACACTAAAAAAAAGAAATACTATAAGATTGAAAGAAAATATATAATAAAAAGTAATAGAAAAATGAATAACTATATTTAATGGTACTAAAATAACAGTTTAATAATAATAATATTTTGTTTAGATCAGTGTGGAAGAGCACTTCTCTTTCTCCACAGTTTCTCCACAATTCATTACCTGTACTAATTGTTTAATTTATTCTTATCTCAATTTCAATTAAGCTCATTGTGTTGAAATTAAGTCAATCTCTTTTTGAATGATACACAATCCTTTTAAATACTACCAAAACTATATAAACACATATGGGTAATAATAATAATATAAAACAGTTCCATGACTCTTATGAATGAATGAATGATGCATCATAGAGACAATCAAGCTACAGGTGGAGAGGAGAGAGAGACATAGAGACAATCAAGTGTATGCTCACCACAAGGTGGAGAGAAGAGAGACGAGAACCAATCAAGTGTGTGCTCACCACACACCAGCTACAGGTGGAGAGAGAGAGACGTAGAACCAATCAAGTGTATGCTCTCACCACACACCAGCTACAGGTGGAGAGAAGAGAGAGACGTAGAGACAATCAAGTGTACGCTCTCACCACACACCAGCTACAGGTGGAGAGGAGAGAGAGTCAGTCATCAAGACTCTCTTGGACAGAGAGAGAGAGAGAGAGAGAGAGAGAGAGAGAGGGATAGAGAGAGAGTCATCAAGTGGATGGGGATTATTAGGAGGCCATGATAGAGAGAGAGAGAGAATAGAGAGAGAGAGTCATCAAGTGGATGGGGATTATTGGGAGGCCATGTTTGACAAGGGCCAGCGGTGGGAATTTGGCCAGGACACCGCTACTCTTTACGAGAAGTGCAATGGGATTTTTAACGACCACACTCTCTGTGGACCTCGGTTTAATGTCTCACGGTACTTTCTGACAGTATGGTGTCCCTGTCACTAAACTGGGGTGTTAGGACCCACACAGACCCCAGGGTGAGCACCCCCTTCTGGTCTCACAAACACCTCTTCCAGCAGCAACCTAGTTTTTCACCGGAGGTCTCCCATCAACCAGCTCAACCCTGCTTAGCTTCCGTGGGCAACCGGTCTTGGGCTGCAGGGTGATATGGCTGTTATTGATTAAACGTCTAAAAGAAATGCAATATGAAAAAAAACACAAAAACAAACGTATACAGAGAGAGGACTTTTGTGAAGAGCACATGCTGCTGGACTTTGATTGATTCGGAGCAACTGAAGCAGCTGCTAACCGCTAAACTCAAGAGCCAGCAGACCACTGAACCAGCACATGAAGGTGAATGAAGATCCAAACCATAAGATTCTGCCCACAAAGTTCAAACAGACATTTCACTACGCAGCAGGCAGGAGAGAAATGTCAGTGCAAGGAATTTTCTGTGCTGTTCCCCTGCTTGAGGATTTATCATTGAATTATATTGTTCTGGCAGTCTTCACTGTTGTAGTTTTTCAGTGATTATTTCTGTATGTCACAGGTGACTGTCTTTATATGATCCTTTATTCATAATTCGTTCAAATATGCTGATGTATTCAACAAGGCATCACGAGTGAGTCATTGAATCATTTACTGAACCAAAATGTTAAAATCAATTGATTCATTCAGGAATCTGTGGCCCATACTTTAAAAAAAACATTTGACACAAAAATCTGAATTATAGATTCCTGCTAAAGATATAATGTAAATTATATCATAAATGTTAAAAAGCAACATGCAATAACAAGAATACTGATTAAACATTACATTCAGCCGAATCCTTCAAACACTGGTGCATGCAAGAACAAAACAAGCTGTTATACGGTTTATATATATTAAAAAGCAACACTCAATAAAAATAAAATGTCAGTTATTTTTTAACCCTCAGTTAAACAGAAATTAATGTGATAAATGCAACATTTTTGAATAAATGCATTGAACAGATGCACTAACGTATGAGCTAAATATAGCTAAAACTAACATTGTAATGAAAACTATACAGATTCACTTTAAGAATGGTTCTTAATACAGTTTTATCTATATTTAAACCCGTAATTAATCAGAAATGACTGTGATAAATGCTACAGTCTTGAATGAACATCAGATCTCCTTCACGACAGAGGTCCGAATCGCATCAAATGTACCAGCGTATGTAGCATTTACCCATAATTAATTTTTTCTTCTAAATGTAGCTTTGAGAGAGGTTGGAAATGACCTCAATTTCCTCGCAGTAATTATGGCAATCAGCCCGTGTGACACCGCAGGCCAGACCTCCGATCTCTGCGGGCTTCTCTCCTTGCCGCAGTGACTCTCCTTTGCACCCATCATTTAATTACCTCAATTAAAGCAGTAATTAATCATCTGCCTAAGAATCCATTACTAGCCAATGACTGAAATTGTCCTTTAATCAAAAGCTTCGGCTTGACACGGGGGTCAGTCGCCGCTGCCGAAGTGCACTCTCATCATTTTTCATGATGTTTACCAGACGCCGCTCTGGCTTTACTGGATGACTGGCAGCTTCTCTTCTCCTAATGAGCAGCGCCGAGCTTCGGACCCGGAGCGATAACTGCCAGCGGCTTCATTAAACTGTGAGAAGATAAAAACAATGCTGAGTAATTAATTGTTGCCCACCAATATGAAATGCTGTCACCTGCCACTGTTTATCTCACCAACACTTCCGATTGATTGGCAAGGAGAGCTGAATTACAGCTCTTGATTGTGTGCGTTTCATTCAGGTCCTGTTAGTCAAGGTTTCTTAAATCAAAAACTAGATTTTCCTGCCTCTGCACACACCCTGTGCTATGATAACAGTTAAAAGATGGCTGTATGTGTGGCAAAGCGTGGCTTAATTCACAATAGCATATTCAGGGCCTAATAAACACTTGCCTAGGGCCAAATGTGAGTGAAACTTGGTGTAGATGGGTACATGAAATATTGCTACTCGGCAGGTAACTTTTAAAAATATCAATTCTAACAATACCTGAGAATGCAGTATGGTTTAGCGTGATTATCAAATCACAAAGACTGTTGTGATTATATAAATATGTGATCTGATGTTTTGCTGCTTATGAAAGCTTTGGAGAGTTTACAGCAGCTTCATCTCTGTGAGCACGAGTCACTGATAGCATGCATTTGTAAATGCAACATGCATCAAATATCTTTTGTAAATAAATGCAATACATTCAAGTTTGTAATGAGAACAATTTATAAATCTGTTGTCAACTAAATAATATTTTAGTGCTACTAATAAAATCAATATGGTTAAAATAGAAAATACTGACATTAGAATTCATAAACAATATATATATATATATATATATATATATATATATACATAAGGTTTCATGACCAATAATAAAAATATATAATAATAATATAAATTCAATAAATGTTTTGGGTTTTAGACCATGTCTTAACAGTACATGAACTGAGCTGATTCAGTCCAGTAAGTGTTCATCTGGAAATATGACTGCAGTTATTCTGGCATTTACTTGATCAAAATCAGTCAAGATCTGACAGCAGAAACATCTAAACTATCAATCAGATGACAGGAGGCATGTAATAGTAGCAGTTTTGATTATTTTAATAGGGTTAACATGTTGTGCTAATTGTAAAAAAGCAATATTCAACATGAAATGTAAGTATTTCAGAAGCCACACAGGTAAAGATGAGACATTCAGTCCATTCCACAGAACATTTCAAGTGTGTCCCTTCCTCACTAATGTCTGGCAGAATAGAGTGGATTAAGCTTACCTTTGCAAGCAAGCAATTTATACACACCCGCAGACGGCAGAAGAGCCTCACTCCACCTCCACGGCCCGCTGAATGTGGTTAGCTAGCTGAGAGCAGTCAAGCATTTAGGTCAGGCGCTCGCCTGGGCACCCGCTTCAGTGGCTCTGATGGGTCCTGACTCTTATCTGCCACGGTCAGCCAGCAAGAAGAAAAAAAGAGCTGTAGGAAGAAGATGACAAAGAGCGGCCGTGAGTCAGAGGCGGTCGGGAGTTTGAGAGAAGGCCGAGATGAAGTGACATGGCGTTAGTCACAGAGATCACAGCCGGCGGTTCTCTCTCGATAAGCCTGGCCGTGGGCCGCCTGCGTCAATCTGCGTGGGACAGCACAGAAACCTATATCACCACAGCGGCTCCCAACATGACCGGAAAATGTTCTGAGGGTCACGGGCGATGCCGGAAGTCAATAATAAATTGCATTTGTAATAATAATCCATCGAATAATAGTTAGGACAACACAATGATTGATTGATTCAGTTCCCGTATCTTACAACTGATGTCAGTGGATTTGTGTTCAATGAAACTTTAAGAAATATATTCATATTTTTAAAAAGCCGTACGGAAAAGCATTTTTAGCTAATAAAATATTAAGCTAAAAAAAAACATTCTCTCTCTCTCTCACACGCACGCAGACTATAAACTATCAATATATTTTAAAATATTGCAAATATTGAAATGAAAATTCTTATAAAAAATATTACATTTATGAATAAATTATTTGATTAAAAATGGATGTCTGTATATAAAGAAACATTACATGATCATATTTTAAGCTAGTAAAAAGCCCATATGATGATTAATAATCAAATCAGTTTTATTAATATGGCAAATATTGACATAAGAAATCTTATACAAATATTTAGTTTATAACATGAATAAGTTATTTGATTAAAAATGTATGTGCACATAAAGAAACATTATATAAACTAATGATTAGCCCATATAATAAAATCAATATCATTAAAGTTATAAAGTATATTTGAATAAAAATGGATGTGTGTAAAATAGAACCTTATATTTTCATATTTTAAGATAATAGAAAAGCCCCTATTTTAGTGCTACTAATAAAATCAATATGATTAAAATAGCAAATACTGACATTAGAATTCATAAACCATATATATATCCACATTTTAATATAAAATATATTACTATTAATAAAAAACAATGACAAATTATATGATAATTCTTGTAAAAATGTTAATATGAATAAGCTATTTGATTAAAAAGGTTTTGCATGAAATGAAATATTAAGTTATGGTATTTTAAGCTACTAAAATGCTGAAATATTACTGTTAATAATAATAATAAAGTTATTGCAACTGCAAATATCAACCTTTTTCTTTTGAATTATGCTTTTTATATCAGCACTGTTCAGCAGTTGTATTTGCTATTAAAAAAGTGACAGACTAATTGCTGATCAGAGTGATCATAACATATTCATATGTTGTATTTGAAGGTCTTTTGCAGAATAATCCTACAGTAGAGGACGAGTCACGTCTACAGCTGAAACACAGTCCTCTCTTAACATCTGAATATGAGGGTCAAGCTGCACTCAGAGATAAATACATTATTCAAGACCAAATTCAGCCGGTATGTACTCGTAAGGTAACACATCAGCTGCAGAATAACCTACAAATCACACGTCTCAAAGATAAAAACATGAACATATAGATATTTTACACTGCATGAAATAAAAGTAGCAAAGAAACCCAATTATAGTCGCTGTGTCTGATGCCACTTTCCTCTGTGAATGTTTTCCCTCAGGTGCGATGATCTTGGGTGTAAAGATCCATTAAGTCTCTCGGTCTGTTTTAAAAGCCCATCAAGGTCACTGGCTTTGGATGGCTTGGCATCATAAATGTTTCTGAATGCTGGTGTTGAGGGTAGAGGCGCGATGCAGGCCGTCGCTGTTATTACTAATGAGCTGTTTTGACAATCAGGTTGTCCTGGCAACACAAGCCTATCGGCGGAGGCATCATAATAAGATGCACGCTGTGAATGCATTACATATTTGGGTTAGAGAAGGACAAAGCTTGCTTAGGTGTTCAAACTAACCCATGGGCTAATGACTGCATCTAGTACCACTAGTTTGTTTCAGGTACATGTAACTACAGCGGTCTCTGTTTTCAGAGAATAGAGCTTGATTTAAGTCTCGCAAATGTTTCACTTGTTATAAGCATACATTTAGAAAGTTTTGTGCTTAAGGCAAGTCACTATGTGAACAGTATATCACTAGGCCTATACTTTCCCCAGTTAATTAAATAACAGTACAATACGATAATTGTTTACAATTTTCCTGAAATGTCATGTAGGCGTTGTCTAATTAAATATCAACACATACAGTGGGGCAAATAAGAAAAATAAATCCAGAAAATCACATTGTAGGATTTTTAAAGAATTTATTTGCAAATTCTTTAATTTCTTTAAAAATCCTACAATGTGATTTTCTGGATTTTTTTTCTTATTTTGTCTCTCATAGTTGAGGTATACCTATGATGAAAATTACAGGCCTCTCTCATCTTTTTAAGTGGGAGAACTTGCACAATTGGTGGCTGACTAAATACTTTTTTGCCCCACTGTAAATCTGAACATTGGATGAAGCCAGGTTCAAATATTTAAAAATACTAAAATGTTAAATACATACATAAGGTGAATGCTATATGAACTGCTCTGTAAAAACATTCAGAGTACACAGTAGAACATAAAAAAAGGGTTGAATAATAAAAAAAGATTGGTGGTGGTTCAGGAAATGGATGGGTGTAAAATTAAACATTATATATTCACATCATATCACTATTAGTAATAAAATCTGTATTATTACAAGAGCAAATATCAACATGAGAAATCTGCTCTCTGAGAAAACAGTAAAACAGATAATCAACATAATCAGCAATGTTCCTGTTGCAACACCAAGGTCGTGGATTTGATTATCAGAATAAGAACATTTACTTGGTTTACATAAGAGCATCTCCTGAATGCATTAATATCAATATAAACGTCCGATGACTATCTCGAGCAGAAATGAAGTCATGAAGCTCTTCAGCAGTTTCCATAGAGATGACAGACGGACGCATTCAGCCCGAGTGACAAAAGCAACAGGTTATCGCTCGCATTACGAGGTATGCTGGAAGAACACGAGAGACATCAGAGATGGACAGGAGAGGATGAAGGACGAGATATGTGGGGGCTCAATTGCCTGGTGACTTCGGCTGATTGAAATTGACCCGCCGTCTGCAGTTAAAATCTTCTATACTGGAAAAACTGAGAGCTCTCGTCTGGTTTTAATTTGAGTGGCTCTCGTGTGGTTAGCCAGGGTGAAATTTTACATTGAACGCCTCTAATTTGATGGAGAGAGAAATGAAAGTGCCACAAAATGTGCCTGTCAATCAATAAGGCGACAGAGGGCGAGAACCGTGCCGTAATCTGCAGAAACGGAATTAAAGCATTTGCATTTTCACATTTGGCGTGGTAGAAAAACTGTAAGAGTGTTTTTCGATTATTGATGACACAGCAGTCGAGAGATTAAACTAATGAGGGGACAGATTTGTTCCTCCTGTGGGTCAATCATCTCTGAACGTTTAAAAACTCAGCGGTGATTGACAGCTGGGGGAAATTAATATGACAGAACAAACTTTATTCAGGGAATAATAGCTCTGGTGCACATGATGTCAACAATCTTCAGATTTAATGGTTATTAGCATTAAAAAAGAGATGCATAATTAGGCATGGTGTAATGTGAATCATTTGCTACATCTAATTTGATGTACGGTCTTTCAATCTTTTTGAAAGTTGTCTCTTAAGCGTATTTATTTGATTAAAAACGTCAATATTGTAAAATATTACTACAATTAAAAATTGCTATTTAAAGATATTATTTATTTATGGCAAAGCATATTATTATGATTTCTGAAGATCATGTGACACTGAAATCTCAGCTTTGCATCGTAGGAATAAATTGCATCTTAAAATATATTCACATAGAAAACAGATATTTTAAATTGAAATACTATTTCACATTTTTATCAAAAATTATACATGATTCCAAAGTTTTACCACAGTGAAATCGAGCTGTTGAGAGACTGTACATAAGATCATAATTTTAGCAGTAAAATCTGTAAAAGGCAATCTGTTAATTGCTTAATATTTAGTTATTAGAAATTTTATTTAGAAATTGCCCTCAAATTGCACAAATAATTACAAAGTAACACATTGAATTAAACATGAAATCTGAAATAGAAAGTCTAAGACTTTTTTAAAACATACTCCAACAATCTTTGTTCAGTGTATTAAAATGGTACAAAACTGATTTTAGACTTCAATAAGTTGGCTTATTAATAAGTGCATTTTTCTTTTACTGTAAATTTCCATAAAATTTTGCTACCATATATTTACTGAAAAATATGGCTCTAAATCTCACAGAATTAAATTTTTAATCATTAAAAATTTTTTAATATGTTGACCAAGCAATAGTCCTTTGTCCTCTTTATATCCCAAAGCTTGTTGGTTATGCAAAATCTGTTTTTGAACACACATAATTTCCCTCTTAGGCATCTGACAACTGATTAACCTCAGTGACCGCTCACACACACTACAGCATCTCTGAATATAATACATCACGATTCTCTACTGCCTCCTCCTCACATGAACCATAGAAACAATCACTTAGCAACCAGATCATCTTGAGTTTCTCTTGAGTCTGATGGTGTAATTAATACAAGGGAAAATAAAAAGCATCAGTGAGCTGACCGATTTTCTGAATTCTCTCATTTTTATATATATTGAATTAAAGCGATAGTTCACTCAAACATGACATTTGCTCTTAATTTACTCACTCTCTGGCCATCCAAGATATAGGTGACTTTTTCTTCAGTGAAGAAGATGTTTTAGCTGAAAACGTGCTCCTTGGTGATTCATAAAGTGCAAGTCAGTGCTCCTGGCAATTAATAAACATATCAGGGAACACAAAATGAGTCTCCGTGGCTCCAGGCGACATATCGAGGTCTTATGAAGCGAAACAATCGCTTTATTTACATTATTTACAACATTATTACCTGTAATACAGAGAGGGAAATCTGGTTATTTTCAGCAAACGGATTCTTTCGGACAGTTTGTTTCAGAAAACTGATTCACCGCTTCATTTATGTAATCTTGCAATAACGCCACGTATACATAATTAAATTACTAAAGCACGCAATGATGATTCAATGATGATACATATCAGCAGCCAGAGCGACTGGGACTAAGAGCGGCGCACTACACCATAAACCCACCAGTTTATCAACACCACTTACTGACATACAAATATTGCACAATACAGAAATAAAAATGCTTTAATGTTAATGATAATGCATGAATGACTGTCATACTACTTATAATTAGTCTTCTTGGTGTAGCCTATATGGTAATTTGTAAATCATATTTTACACATCCCATTTACACACAGGGACAGTTTAATGTCAATAAAGTTAAATGCATACTAGATATCAGTCCATATAACAATGCTGTGCTCTACGACTTGGAATATGAACTGTTTTTATTGTGCCTTTCAGTTTCTTTGACAATATATATTTTTTTTATGCGATAAAGAAAATACAGTAAACTGTAATATGTGAAATGTATAAAGTTACAATTTAGAATAGCTGTTTTCTATGCATATATATATATATATATATATAGTTAAAAACAATTCAGATACAACTATTTGAGAAACTGGAAACTGAGGGTGCAAAAAAATCTAATGATTGAGAAAATCGCCTTTAAAATTGTCCAAATTAAGTTCTTAGCAATGCATATTACTAATTAAAAATTATGTTTTGATATATTTACAGTAGGAAATGTACAAAATATCTTCATGGAACATGATATTTACTTAATGTCCTAATTATTTTTGGCATAAAAGAAAAATCTATAATTTTGACCCATACAATGTATTTTTGGCTATTGCTACAAATATACCTGTGGGACTTCAGACTGGTTTTGTGGTCCAGGGTCACATATTTATGCAATGGGCCGGCCCACATTGTACAGCGGGCTCCAGATGGCCAGTCCGCCCCTGTCAGCAGCTCACCGGTCTTCGGTTCGAGTCGAACGGTTTGCTCAGTTCAGTGACGGTTAGAGGAACTGGAGCTCTGCATCAGTTCATTCATCACAGGATCATTTGGAGTCGGAGTGACTGTCAGACGCATCCAAAAGAGAGTTTGTTCGAGTAACTAGTAGATCTGAGCCGTGAACCGTTTCAGATGATTCAGTGAATCTAGTTCAACTAGTTCACGAAAAAGAACCGGTTCAAAAGAATGATTCATTCCTGAACCAGACATCACTCCGGACCGTTTGCCGAGGCTCTGGATTACAGGTAATAATGATGTAAAACATGTTCAGTTTCTTGCACAGACTGATTGTTTCACTTCATAAGATCTCAATATATCGTCACGAGCCACAGGTATTAATTGTATGTTCCTTGATATGCTTTATTTGACTCTAAAGTGCAGGTAGCCTTGCATTTTATGAATCACCACAGTTTCAGCTAAAAATCTTCTTTACTGTTCAACTCAAGAAAAAAAGTAAGAACAATTTAACTCAAGATACATTTTCAACAATAATAATTTTTGCAAGACAACAGGATGAAAGTTCTGATTAAGTGTGCATTTGTCATTGTAACTTAATTAATTACTAATGTTCATCAATCTTCAATAAAAATAGATATACATTTTTTATCTTTATACACTTTGGGGTCGCAAAGAGTGCTGTTGTACTCCCAACACTGACTTCATAGTAGTTAGGACACACCGTGAAGATTCACTGAAGAGACTTGAACAATGACCGGGGAGGACGTCTACGATAACGAGTGAGCTAATGAAGGGGAAGGTAAAGTTTCTCATCTGAACACCGATAACCTTGGCTATAATTACTGACCAAAGTCATTCAAATGAGGTCTAAGGCAAAATAAATGAGAATGAATAGAGATCTAATCCTGCACTGCAAAAGCTTCATCACCACCGGAAGAGTCATACATCTCTTTTAAATGTCCTTTATGTGCAGGGAAAGGTAGCCTTTCAATGGCAAAGTTATTATCTGTCAGCAGCCAAGGTTAAAGGCGAGAGAGATCCATGGAAATCAGAATTGGAAAAGAGCGGGCATATTCGCTAAGGAAAGGCATTTTTTATCATATCGGAGTCCATAATAGATGATCAGTGTCATAAAGAATGATGAGGCTGCTGCGTCGTTATTTAAAAAGCCAGCGAGAGACTCATTTTCATCCAGTTCAGACGGAGTCGCCCACGTGTAGATGAGCTGACAAGAAATGTGTTGCTACGTATGCCAAACTTAAACGGATTACATTTTCAATCTCTCTCTCTATTTATACACACACACGCACGCGCACACACACACAGACACAGACACGCACACGCACACGCACACACACACACACATGCTTTTTCAAAAGCTTTAGGTCTATCTATACGTTTTTTTACATACCTTTACCCAGGAAACATGCATATGCAAAATAAAAGTATTTTACATTGCTATAAATAAATAAACAAATTACAACAAATAAATATATTAATTGTGTGTATATACACTATCTGTTAAAGGTTTGGAAAAATTACAAATTAAAAAAAATTATAAAGTCAGCAAGACTGCATTTATTTGATCAAAATACAGTAAAAAACAAAAGAACTGTTTAATATTTGAATGTTTATCAGCCATTACTTTAGTCTTTATATTTAAAAATATGTTATTTAAAAATATTTCACATTTTAAAAAATATATTCAAATAGGAAACAGTTATTTTCAATTGCAATAATATTTCATAATTCTACTGTTTGTTTGTTTATTGCTGTTCACTAATGTACTTTACTGTATTTTTATCAAATATGCATGTATTATACCTTTGGTGAGAAACCGAGACTTTCTTTCAATAAAAAGGATAATATAATATAATAATATACACACAAATGAATGTTCCAGCTTTTAAATCTGATAATACGTGCCATGTTTTATAGTTGTAAAATTGAATTCAATTAATGGAATTCATTTGAATTCTATTTTATTGTGATTATTATTTCTAATAATTGTATTACTGTATTATATATTTGTTGTTTATAATATTAATGTATTATATTATTTCATGTATTATATTTATAAATAATGATAATTAATGCATTTATTGAATGCACTGACAACAGTAATAAGTCACTTGAGGACATTTGTGAAGTGATTTAAGTGGTTTCAGAAAACCTAATTTGTGTTGTGTCTCACAACACCCTTAACTCTAGTAAAATCATCTCGACTGACTTATTGTATTATTTATTATATCCAAATGAGGAGGTTATGATGAATGAGCATACCTCGAGAGAACTGGACAAAACACCGTCAGTAAGCATCTCATTCATATTCAGAGACACATATTCAAAGCCTGCAGTGTTTTCTATGTTTGTCAGACACCAAGCACACGTATTAAACAAAAGCATACTCAAGGTGACCTGACAACACGCCTCATCTCAGCCGAAGCAATGCAAAGCACCAACAGCACGCCTGGAGTGCATCTGTCACCGCTAGAGAAACATGCACCCGACCACCCAACTATAAAGCATTGACATGCAGGATGCACTTAAATAACCTTGTACCAGATAACCTCGACAAGCTGTGCAAAAACGGCTAATCGTCTGTGTGTGTATGCGATCGTAGCTGAAGGAGATAGTGGGATGTCTGCTGTAGGAATCATTCAGTGATTAATGATACAGTCGCATTGGCAGATCGCAGCGGTGACCTTCAAACAGTCTGAAATGTGTTTAGCCTCTTGTATTTTACCCCGCTTCGCCTTTCATCCCTCCGTTTGTCCAGGTTTCAGGGGCATAAGGCCAAAAGTGACATGAAATACCCTTGACCCTTACTTGACCATTTTCACCCGACGCAGTCACAGCGATTCAGGCCGTTCTCAGGACTGTGAAGTATTCTTGAATACCCACAATCCTCTGAACCTTTCTCTGTACTCAAGAAAACAGTCTGCCCTGTTGCTCACGTCAGACGAAAGACACACAAAGCAATGTTTTTAAGTCTGGTACAGGCTGTATCTTCATCTGGTCAAAAACATCCGTTCAGATTCAGTCTTCATATTACATTTACTGGAGTGAAATGTCAGCGTGCACCAAAGTATAGTTCAGCAAACATGCATGTAGATATCCATACAAAATATTGATTCTTATATATAAACACATATATCGCTATTTGATAGGATCTGAGAATATAATTATAACGACTTAATTATTTGTTATATTCACCTCTAAATATAGGCTAGTTTTTTTTCTTTAAAATTAAAATACATTAAATTGTAATGCCATCACTTCTCTTCTAAAGCAAAACGGTTTATATAAATGAATACATAAACATAATTTATAATAAATAAATGATCCCAGAATAACCGTAGCCCATTTGACACATGTGCAATATTATAAGTCTTCTGAAATCATATGATAGCATCTCATGAGATGTACACAGTAGAATACATTTTAGATTTTTTAATGTCTTTTTTATCCTTTTTGAAGCTTGAAAGTGAGGGTAACAAATGATATACACAGTGTAGTCACTGAACCATAATATACTTACAGTGCTTTCCTTTCCCATAATTCAACACTTCAACATCTCTCTGGACAGAGAGCGAGCGAGAGAGAGACCGCACTACTATTTAATTTGACTTTGTGAGCACCGGATATGAAAATTAAATCAAGACTAATGAGCAATGAACAATAAAAGGAGAAGATAAACGGTCCCGCGGCTGCCAGACAGACAAGGTTGCTGAAGTCGAATAACTTTATTCCTTCCTAATTCCTCCATTCAAAAGCGCACTAAGACAATCAAATCCCAATTTTTAGGAAACGCCATCTTTGGTACATTTGGCTTGACTTCCATCAGAATAATTTCCTCTAAAATGCTAACGAGAAGAAACAGAAGAGAAACAATGGGAAAAAGCACAGAACAACAAAAGGGCTTTCTGAAAGAGACCTTATTAAAGGACTAGTCAACGCTGTTAGAGAGTGTGTGTGTGTGAGAGAGAGTGAGTGAGTGAGTGAGTGAGTGAGTGAGTGGTGAGTGAGTGAGTGTGAGTGAGAGAGAGAGAGTGAGTGAGTGAGTGAGTGAGAGTGAGAGAGTGAGAGAGTGAGTGAGTGAGTGAGTGAGTGAGTGAGTGAGTGTGTGAGAGAGAGAGAGAGAGTGTGTGTGTGTGTGTGTGTGTGTGAGAGAGAGAGTGTGAGAGAGAGAGAGAGAGAGAGAGAGAGAGAGAGAGTGTGTGTGTGTGTGTGTGTGTGTGTGTGAGTGTGTGTGTGTGTGTGAGAGAGAGAGAGAGTGTGTGAGAGAGAGTGTGTGTGTGTGTGTGTGTGTGTGTGTGTGTGTGTGTGTGTGTGTGTGTGTGTGTGTGTGTGTGTGTGTGTGTGTGTGTGTGTGTGAGAGAGAGAGAGAGAGAGAGAGAGTGTGTGTGTGTGTGTGTGTGTGTGGGGGGTGGCTATTTAATGCAGTCTGAAAGTCTTTACAGAGGAAAACGTTGCGATTTCAAAAGGAATATCGGCCTCCCCACAAATAAACTTATGTTTATTCCACTGAAATTATACAATTCCCAAGAAATGACATTTAGTATGTTCCCTTTGACAGAAGATTGTGCAGAAATTGGGGACTGTTGTCTTTGCCTGCAGAAAGACAGAAACTCAACAAGCACGATAAGAGGATTGGAAAACTTCTAACGTAGCAGGATCAAATGTTTTTCAAGGTAATGCTGTTTCTCCCAGAGGACGAAGAACAATAGCTGTCTTCATATTAAAAACTAAAAATAACACTTATTAGAAAAGCAGAGATGATGTTTTTTGCATTGATGCATTTGTTTTAGCATTCACACTCCTTAGTAGTTTAATAAAGTAAGAAACACTTGTATCGAAACTAAATAAATATAATTAAAAGATGCTGCAAAGCACGTTCATGACCTTCATGTAACACCAACAGCAGACTGGAGAATATCTGCGGTTACTGGTTATTGGATGATTTCAATCAATGCACACCTTGCCAAGCGCTCTAAACGCTTATTGAATATTCAATTAGTCGAACAAGCTGCAGTAACGACTCGGTGCACCCAGAGAGAACCTCTCATCTCCAGAGAAACAAGGTAGGAAACAACTTCAGAAAAACAAGCACATGGGGAACTCATATTTCTGCACACACAGACATGGATCTAAATCTGGAGGATCAACTATATCAATATTATTTATCCCTATATCACCCATGCAGCTCCAAACTGCTCTATGTTAAAGGATTAAGACAATAAAGACTAGTTAATATAAACTATAATATTAACTAAGTAAACAAATATAAAACACTACTACTATCACATATTATGATTATTATTACTACATTTGTAACCATATATAAATACTATGAAAGCATAGCCAAATATTCCCACTTAAGCAATATATTTTTCTGGTCTGAAAATAAATAAATAAATAAAATATACAAACAGACAAACCGGTAATCTCCTGTCATTTTCATTTTAAAAGTGTTTGTTTTCCACTTAAGCGTGACACATTTTCCATCTCCAGGAGTAAAAATGGTAGATTATTTGAAGTGATTTTTAACTATAATAATAATAATATTGTTTAAATTTGTCACCATATACAAATACTAAGAAAATATGCAAAATATGTACACGCACGTTTTTTTTGTCATGTAAGTGAATACATAATATTGATTTAATTTGTCATCATATACAAACACTATGGAAATGTAGCAAAATATTTCCACCTGAATTAAACAAATAATTTTAAAATGTATAATTGTAATGTATATTATGATATATATATATATATATATATTTTTTTATAATATTGACTCAATACTATGAAAACATATATTTCTGAAGTACTTTATAAGACTTTCTGTTTTATCCACCCCAACACAAAACCTAAAATCTATACACTCACCCTAAAAACTCAAAAATTCCAATATGAAATGAGAGAAAGATGATGAATATGTAAATGTGGAGTTACAGAGATGAGGAAGAGCTGAGAAAATGAGCAGTAATTGTTCTCGGTGACACAGATACTGTATAATGACGGTAGAGTCCAGTCGAATCTTTTGAGATTAACAGCCCATCAAGGTGAGATGACGATCTCATAAAGCAGACTCGTTAATCAAATCATGAAGATGAGTCTCATTTCAAAGCTCAATAGTCTGATTCATTCATTTTCATCTGCCATCCTCAGCCGGGAATGCTGGACCACCAAAAACACTTCTCAGAAAATGTAAATGCTAATTGGAAAAGCAATATGATGGTTTTATAATTGTGCAACATCCTAATTAACAATATAATAATTTAAATCCTGATTATAATATGTCTTAATTATTTGAGAACTTACATTTTGAAGGAATTAAATTATTGTTATGAGATTATGATGCTAAAATGTGTTGCTTCAACCACCAGATCAAAAGTCCAGCTACTAATGTGTGCCTGGAGCGATGCAAACTTATCAGGGGTGGAAAAATAACCCCCCCCCCCTTCATTTTTAAAACCATTTATGGGAGCAGAGGATCAATCATTAGAGGATCAATCATTAGAGGATCAATCATTAGAGGATCAATCATTGGCTCACTTGCCCTCTCCACTTCTTAATACACTTATGTTTGCATGTTTTGCTTTTGGATTTGTGTGTAGACTTTATAAAATCACTTTAACAATCTCTTCAGTTTCTCTTGAATGTAACATGACTATTTTATTTATTTGAGCGATAATTACTCTGAAATAATCTGATATTCTCAGTCAACAGAGTTAATGTTGATTGACCAAGTGAAGTAGATAAACAACAGGTTTAAGCTTACCAGTCTCTGTTTGAGGACCGCTGTCCTCGTTTCAATGCATTGCTTTTCAGGTTCCCCTTGTGTTTTTCTGTTCTGCTTCCTTATTAGTTTTGGTCATGTGACTGTGTCTGTGACAGTAGTGTCCAATGGTGGGAGGTTGATATGTACTCACTTCATAATACAAATATTTTAAACTCATTTAAAATAAAATTAAATGTTTCCTTTCATTATTTCATAACATAATAAAATGTAATAAATTATCAAAAGCTTAAGATTTTCACAGAATGATTTCGCGCTAATATGCACTGCGTTTCTTATTTTTGTGCCCGTTTCAGTATCATTCGTGTCAGGGTCCTAAACAAATAAATAGGTAATGGTAAACGCAAGGTTTGTCTGGAGAGCAGCATTACTACATTTCACTTAATGTTGTATATAGAAGACTGGTTTCTGTATTTCCAGCTGTAAGTGAAAGTATTATATATTAAGCATTTATTGTGTCCGCGTGCGGATCTACCGAAATGAAGATGGACGTCTTATACATTTACCAAACTCTCCAGCTAAACTGCTCTCAATCTTCACTGACAGTCCAAACGGTGGAATAAAATGTTTATGGAGAACAAACTCTAGACGGTGTCCTCCGTCACATTTCATGGCTGGCTAGTGTGACAGGTACTGACGCGTGAGGATGATTGATTGCCACTTTGCTGAACAAAGCAATTAAGTCCAATAGAGGAGAAGTTGTTTTGGGCAGAGGAGGAGAGTTTTCATAATGACACACACGCTTTAGAAAAGCTCTCAAAAAACTACAAATGAAAATTGATGATACTAAAACAGACGGATAAATAGCGAGAGATACTATTATAAATTGGTGGACTATATTCACAAAGTGTTGCAACAATCACTACGATACATAAGACAATTTGCAATCACAATCTATTTTATTGGACCAGTGTATGAAGGCTAAGAATCATACCACACATGTATTTATTGCACAATAAATATTTCATTGTTTTTTTACATTTAATACAGTATGAAATACTGTTTGCAACCCATGTTTGAATCTCTTATTTCGACCAGATGATCCAGCGGTAGCGGCACGGATCTCAGGCTCATCTCGGCGTGGATGAAAGAACATCATCTACAGCTCAACCTGGCAAAGACTGAGCTTCTTGTCTTCCCTGCAACTCCAACTCTACAGCATGATTTCACCATCCAGATAGATTCATCAACAATTACCCCATCAAGCTCAGTCAGAAATCTTGGTGTAATTTTCGATGACCAGCTGACTTTCAAAGACCACATTGCAAAAACTGCTCGATCTTGCCGGTTTGCTTTGCACAACATCAGAAAGATCAGGCCCTTCCTTACACAGCATGCTGCACAACTTCTTGTCCAGGCCCTTGTCATTTCTAGACTGGACTACTGCAATGCTCTTCTAGCTGGACTTCCATCAAACACAATCAAACCTCTACAAATGATTCAGAATGCAGCGGCACGACTGGTCTTCAACGAGCCCAAAAAAGCCCATGTTGCACCTCTCTTTATCTCCCTGCACTGGCTACCAGTTGCAGCTCGCATCCAGTTCAAGACACTGATGCTTGCATATAGAACAACCACAGGCTCAGCACCCACCTACTTCCACTCACTGATGACAAGCTACATCCCCTCCAGAAGCCCCGCCTACTTCCACTCACTATTACGAATCTACATCCTCCAGAAGCCTCCACCTACTTCCACTCACTATTACAAATCTACATCCCTCCAGAAGCCCCCGCCTACTTCCACTCACTATTACGAATCTACATCCCTCCAGAAGCCCCGCCTACTTCCACTCACTATTACGAATCTACATCCTCCAGAAGCCCAGCCTACTTCCACTCACTATTACGATCTACATCTCCAGAAGCCCCGCCTACTTCCACTCACTATTACGAATCTACATCCCCTCCAGAAGCCCCGCCTACTTCCACTCACTATTACGAATCTACATCCCCTCCAGAAGCCCCGCCTACTTCCACTCGCTATTACGAATCTACATCCCCTCCAGAAGCCCCGCCTACTTCCACTCGCTATTACGAATCTACATCCTCCAGAAGCCCCGCCTTACTTACCCACTCACTATTACGAATCTACATCCCCTCCAGAAGCCCCGCCTACTTCCACTCACTATTACGAATCTACATCCCCTCCAGAAGTCTGAGATCTGCTAGCGAGCGTCGCCTCGTGGTGCCATCACAGAGAGGGACAAAATCTCTTTCCAGAACGTTTTCATTCACCGTTCCTGGCTGGTAGAATAATCTTCCCCCCCGTCCGGACCGCTGAGTCCCTGACAATCTTCAAGCGACACCTGAAAACTCATCTCTTCTGTCTTCTGCTCCTTCCAAAAAAAAACCTTTGCTCTCTTTCCTTAACCTCTCCTTGTCTGGCTAGAATTTGCTCTGACCAATGCCTAGAAATTTGTATGACAAGCACGTCCTGCGACTGTTTGCCTCTTTATAATGTATCGCTTATTGTATTCCTCAATTGTAAGTCGGTTTGGATAAAAGCATCTGCTAAATTAATGAATGTAAATTTCAAAAGATATTTAATCCATGCCAAATATTTTATTCTTAGTGTTTAATAACAATAATATGAAATGTAAAATTTGTCTTAATTTTGGATTAGTATTATAATTAATATTATTAGAAATGATGTTTGTAACCCATTTTACTTCCATAATGTATGAAGGCTAAGACTCAAATCCGATTATATCACCAGATATTTTTCTCAGTCCATACAGATTCACAAGTCTCAATCAATATCCACAGATAATCTATATTTAAATATTGTATTTGTAATACACAGTAATATTACCTCACATTATCACAGTGTTATCAGGCTGTTAGGTTTTTCCACCTTGAGTCTAGTTCATTCGATTGTAATTCATTGGGAACCATAGAGGTCGTACAACAAACATCAAGTGTCCTTGGGTAAAATGAAGTGTAGAGTACAGCCGGTTCAGTTTCGATTGCTTCAATTCCACCCTTCGACTTACAGCGACAGCGAGTGATGGAGTCTCAACATTAGCTGCACAGACAATCAGTGTTTCTCAAGACTAACGAGCAGGTCAGACCCTTGAACATCCATATATAAAGCACATGACCTGAGGACGCATTTAGATAGGAAACAATGACATGATACCAGCTGCACCACTCACTCAATTACATTCCTCTGTTCCTCCTCTGCTCAGTTAAACATTACTATCAATATATATTTGAATAGCATTTACACTACATTTATACTGCACCCTAGAAATATAATCCTTTAAGAAGACTAAGTAAATAAATACATTTTAGATAGGAATTGTTTGTGTCCTAAAAATAAATGAACAAACAAAAAAATCGAACAAATAAAGTAATTTAAGAGAAAATATATTTTAGGTAATAATTTATTTTATGACTTGTATATCAAAGCTCTATTTAGTGCTGTAGCTTATATGTGGCTGTTCTTACTCTATTTTAAATAGCGTTATTGATTTAAACAGGAGTAGCTTTTAGTTTGGAAAGCTACAGGTTCAAATAAACAAAGTTTGAAGAGGTGTGTGGTGCATTTTACCGATTAAAGGGAATCTTTAATTCTGATCGGCTCTGTTAATGCTGGCTATTCCCTAAAACGCTGTGGGCTCTTATGTTTTATCTTTCAGGAGCGGTCGAGAGTTACTCAAAACGACCTATTTTCTTTGACAAACTTGTGTTAAGTCACAAAGGTTTCTTTTTAGAGGAAAGGCAAAAGTATACACAAGAGTTGTGTTGGCTTTCATGAAGCCTTCATAAGCTATTGATTGAATGTTCCTTTGGGATTCGACTGTCAGAAAACAGAAATAAAAAACATTTCGTGTTCTAATGCAGAAATACCACCGGGGCTCTGAAGTTAAAAGAGCTTAATTAAACCGGCCTCGTCAGGTCATCTGACTCTGAACCAAGACACGGGATACAATAATGTCAAACTTTGAAAATGGATTTGTGTTGTTGTTGTTTTGCTTGTACCAAACTCTTAGAATTTGGGCATAAAAAATAATAACAAGCCATGTGACAGCGAGCTGCCGGTGCCTGGGTTTTATGTAAGTGTTTTACAGGGAGCTTTGCTTTATGAGCATTATGCAATGATTTTAGCACTTGTCTTCGAGGGAGAGAAACAATCACCATACAATTTATTCAGCTGTTCTCCACGACTGCCAAGAACACAATAAATGAACTACAAATCTATGATTGTGGATCTTCTGCTAAAGAAAACAGCAATGCATTAAGGATTTGTCCTGTACAGTATAGCAAGAAAGATTTCAGTGTACTTTCTCGTCAATATAAGTGAAGAGATATTGAAAACTGAAAAAAAAACAATGTTTAACAAAACTTTCCAGGCAGCTTATTGAGTAGAGATGATATTACTTTTGTAAGCAGGGCCAATTTTGGTGTCTACAAATTAAATTTACAAAAGTTATTTTATATATAAAGAAAGTATAGGCTGTTTAATGCAAGTAAAGTGTCTGCTTTAATGCTTCAAATAACTTTTGAATAATTAAAATGTAAATATGGGTGAAATAATGTTCCATTCTCATTTATCATAACGGATGTATTTATATTAAAGTGAAACAACAATTATTCTGACCTGTACTTATTAAAGTATATAAAGAATGTGATCATACTAAATATGATTATGTTTTAAATATTAAAACTTGCTGAGAGTTGGGTAAAACCTAGTTTGAAGGATAGATTGGTAAAGATTAAATAAATTACGGTAGTATTTTAGGACTGAACTGTGGTCCTTAAATAGAGTTTTTAAGGTCACATAATGATTCTTGTTCTAAATATGCCTGACAAGATGTTTTGGTAGAAACTATTGTTACAATGAATGTCATTTTGTCTTTCTGTAAATCATGGTAAAAAGTGTATGACACACAATCATACTTTTTCTAAGAAAAAAACTAATGAAATTCTTGACACATTCTAACATATGGAAACAATTAAGCTGCATTCAACTTTTATTGTTTTGATGCAATGATTGAATGAATGAAGTTAATCAATCCCCACAGATGCACACTGAAGGAGGAACAAGCCATTAGACATCCAACAGGTAAACTTTACAAAACAATAAAGCGACTGCATAGCAACATTAGAACACATTTGCAACTATGTAGCAACACCTTGACAACCAGCCATAGCAACCAGACATTCGTGCACCCTGACGTTCTCTTGGCTGTGAAGCTGAGTCATGTTTTCCTCGGGCCGGTGAAGTCTTCAGCGAAGCCTCATTAAAACTGTTGTGAGGTCAGAGAACAGCAGCTCTGCTGACCTTTAGACTGTAGTTCGTGACATTGCCTCTGTTTGGGACGGAGTTTGGGAGTCGGCCAGCCTACATTAGAAGTGATTGGTCAGCGCTTTCAACACTCGAGACGATCTGTAGTTCTACAAATGTCAAATCAAAATATATGGTGTAGACTAGTTATTGAAAAAAGACTAGACGTCCACTCGACATGCTCTGAAGAATGGATTGTCACCCTTAAAAAAGATGCTTATTTCCTTTTCACGAAGTCTCTGGAGAAATAAAACCAAACGAGTCCAGAATTACACCGTAAACTGATTCGTTTAAGTTAGTTTATAAGAAAATAAATGATTTATTTTATAAGAAAATACTATTTCAGTCTTTCTACTTTCTGACGAAAAATAGTTAAATACAAAACATTCTCGGTTTTTGGGATGGTTCACATTTTTTACTATATAATAAATAAAATAAAGAATTACATAGAATCATATAATTAAATACATGAAACAATATCTAATCATTAATTAAATAATATATATTAAATATTATAATATAGATTTTATATGCATGTAGCCTAAGAAACGTTATAATAAAAAATGATTAAAAATATTATAACATTTTTATTTCTAGGTTCCAAAGAAAAAGGAAATTGGTGTCATTGATGCCATGCTAGAAAACATGGACCCAGAGAAATTCATCCATTTCATACATACAGATGACAAGCACAGAAAAGTTTGAGATGTCCACATATCAAGTTTTGTAGAATCATATAAGACCTTTCTCTTCAGCGTTTGACCGTTTACATCACAAAATCCTCGATATCCTCAGAGAATACTGATCTTTTTGCTTCTCTTCTCAGCTTACACGAGTGTTTCTGTAAAAGTTTGGGGTTTAAAGTTAATAAGCTGAACAGATTTCTCATTTACCCCTGTCTACCATCTCCTCAATACTGCCGGGAGAAGCAGCTCTCCGGCGAGCAATAAGGGAAGCAGTTAAATTTAGCAATTATCATTCTCTGGTTATATTGCACTAAGGGAGAGAGCCGAGAAAATGAGTCTTTTTGCACTCTCATTGGCTGGATAACCCTGCTCTCCTCTCTCTGCCCTCCACGGTCACCCTTCCCCGGGGACATTGTTGTCACTTCGCTTTAGCAGTAACGCTCAGCAAGGCTTGGCAGTAGTAATAGCTTTTGATCCAGACAAACCCGTGGCTAAATGAGCTCAGAGGAACTGCCTCCTTACCCCGGCCGGTGCTGGACATCAGTGACTTTCAGAGCAAACATCTGCCTGCATGCAGCACCAGGGACTTCACTTTGGACACAGAAGAGTATGTCTATTGATAACTAAGTATGTCTTTATAGTACACTGTGTGTACTGAGTACATATGTGTATTTTGCACATTGTCTTCTGAACAGTCTGTAAATACGTATTCTGTCCATATGTAAATTGTTTGGTTTTTTTGCACTGTCTGGAGCACGCTCGTAAGAATTTCACTCACTAAGGCACTTGTGTTGTGGTGATGTGACAATAAAAGTGATTTGATTTGATTTAGAAGGTTAGAAGTTGACTTTACTGGTGAAAACATGTTGTGATTCTGTGTTTTGATCCTGGTAATGAACACATATACCAGTAAGCTTTGAGATCGAACCAGAAATAGACTTAACTACTTTATTTATAGTTGTCTTTATAGTATAAAACACATCATATTTTGAATTTGTTGACAAATATATATGGAAGAATGACAAACTACGATTCAAATGTGTGGAGTTGGTAAATATTTCCACATAATAATCAGAAATGTTTCTTGAGCAGTATATTATTATGATTTCTGAAGATCATGTGACACTGAAGACTGGAGAAATGATGCTGACAATTCATTGCATGACAGGAATACATTACATATGACTATATTCACATAGAAAACAGGTTATTTTAAATTGTAATAACTTCACAATTGTCCTGTTCTTATTGTATTTTTGATCAAATAAACACAAGAGACTTGTACATACAAAACATCTGACCAACCCCAAACCTTTGAACACTGTGAACGTTTAGAAATGCTCATTCATGCTAAATTGTGCAATATATAGCATAATAGAATTCCACTGAATTTCTACTGTAATGTACTGAAGCTCTAAACTGACTTATTTACAATTGTAAGTAAAAATGGGGACTAAATAAATAAATTATTATTAAGAGAAAATGTACTTCAAGATCTGAATACAATTTTTACTATATGTATCTGTTAAAAACAAATTTGTCATCTATGGCTTTTAATTATACATATATATATATAAATTGGCTTTATATTTAATTTGTCTTATTACACAATGACCAATTAATTTGTCCTAATCTGTCAATAAATAGATACTATTTTATATCATATTTTATCAAGTGTCTTTTTTTCTTGGCTTTTGTAGAGCACTTTAGTTTATTTCATTTATTCATACAGGGACAATGCTCAACAAAAGTGTTGTGCCAGTGTTGGCTATAAAGCTAATTTGCATCTGCAGACGTTGGTCAACTGTTGTGTTTAACTGCGCTTTATAAATACAGAAAACACCAGCACCGTGTAATCGCATCAGTACCATGACTCAGTTAAATCTAGATATCAACAAGCAACATGTAGAGAAGTGTCTCTTTCCTCACATCCCACGCGGCTCGGCCTCCGATCCAAACCCCTCTCCTCCATCTGGAGAGCTTGCCTAGCACTCGTACTACAGAGCAGCTAAACCAGATCATAGTATCCTTAAGTACTTCAGCAAATTAGACTTTGTTTGAGTACTGTACAACAACTGGACCATACCTTTATTAAACCCACCACGTCTTTAAAACCAGAGAGAAAGTATGGACTTTATTTAAGCACTGACAAAGTCATTTTACAGCTGTTTATAGAGACATGTCTAAAAGATTCATGCACTGGTAAAACATCACCTATAATATGAATAAGTACTAATTCTGTTAAACAATTATTGTAAACATAATTTGAAATAAAGCAAACTTATGGCTTCAACAACAGTATATAGCATCGATTATCAGCCTCAGAGCAGTTCTGTCTTTAAAGAGGTCATATGATGCGATTTCGAGTTTTGCTTCTCTTTGAGTGTTATAAGCTTTTCACGCATAGATAAGATCCCCCCCACACTCACACACACACACACACACACACGCACGCGCGCTATGTCATTGTGTGGGAAGATTTGCATAACACCGCCCAAATGTATTGTATACGCAATGAAAGAATGCATAACTTTTATTCTCGCTGTAGTGTTGCTGCCGCCCGACGCCATGTCCTGGTGTGTGTCCTTGTGAAAGTACTTTGTTTGGCCTTCCAAATGAAGTACACAACTAGAAATCAGTGGTTAAGTTGTATTTACAACACCGTTCCAGAACAGTACAACGCAAGTATTCAAGTGTGTGCAGGGCATTTTACAGAGAACCATGTTCTGATCCTGGGAGAGTAGCCTACAACGTGAACACGATAAAGTGGGGCAATTCCCATGTCGCAAGGACAGTCTGGTGCTTCTGACTCACGTAAGTATGTTTCGATATTTAAAGGATTTGTTACTGACTATTCAATAATGAGATTTGAGCAGTGTAGAGTAGTGCTTGTTTGGTGTTTCTACAATCAGAAATGCGCGTAAAAAGACTGTATGAGTCATTATAATCAGTAAGTATGTCCTCACTGAATGAAACAAATGCCTCGTGTATAGTGGGCTTTATTGTTTTAGCCTTGTTGGGCCTGGACCATAAACTGTAAAAAGGCCGGGACATGGCATCACAACATGGGAAGGAGCGTAACATTTCCGTCACACGCTTGAGGTATTCTGCTAATCACAACGCACCTATAGCTGGCCAATCAGAGCACATCTTGCTTCTCAGAACGATGAGCTTTGTAAACATCGGTGCGTTTCAGAAAGGCGGAGCAAAAATAATGTACAGTATGTGGAGAATAATGTGTTTTTTTTTTTACCTCGAACCATGTAAACACATTGCATTATACCAAATGCACAAAATAATGTTATTTTTAGCAACATCATATGACCCCTTTAAAAGTTTATGAGTTAAACAAAAAAATGATGGGATTTTTATTTCTGGAAACCAACTGTTGTAGTCTATAAAATTACTGTTAAACAGATATTAGAAATGTGACAGAAACAAATTGCTAATGCAAGACAAAGATTTCCGTTGCAGTTAGTTATTTAATGCACATAGAGTCGATTACACATGAAAACAGACCCGGGCCCCGCCGGCCTGCAGTCGCTGCTGTCTCTGGAGCATCGCTGGTGTTCCTGCACTCAAAGTGAACCCTGCAGCGCTGTTGTGCTAATTACTCCTGTCAGAGTCTCAAACACTCGATGCTGAGACCTGAACGGCGTCTCCTCCAGTGAAGCGGATGCAGGCTAACACCGACGAGAGAACGTCTGCAGCTTTCACACTGCGCTGGGGTTAAACAGCAAAAACGGAGTTATTTCTGCATCTCTTCTCGTGTTTGGATAAATTCTATTTAACAAGAAAAAAACGATGTACCAGTGGAGTTAGAAAAATGTACTCAGTTCAGGATGTGTGAAGTTATATCAGCCATGCATAATGAGTAAATTAATTATGTTTAAAGAATGGTTAGATGGTTTATTTTTAAACCAGACAAAAACATTGAAGAAAAATGCACCAAGACTACATAACTCCTATTATAATCACTAATATATATATTATATTTTCTTATACAGGCACAAAATAATGTGAAACTAAAGACTGATGTAATGACTTTCATCAACAAATTACATTTTAAAATAAATGTATTTACAAAAGTTATTTTAAATCGAAATGATATATATTTGGTCAAATAAATGCAACCTTGGTGAACAGAAGAGACTTAAGTATTGACTTAAATTAATAACAAATAATATTCCTTATATTATGTAATTAATATATTATTGTTACTGTATATATTTAAATCAATTCTGAATATTATATTAATAACCTAACATGTTCTGCTAGTTTAAAAACTGAACTATTATGATGTAGGATCCATAACATTTAAAGAAGAACATAGCTGATTTCATCCATCATTTTGAGATCTCAGTGTTTTTCCTGTTCTCCAAAGTGTTGCCTACCATTGCAGAAAGCCCACTTTCTAACCAAAGAAAGTTCTCTTGAGACTTTCTGAACGTGATTCAAAAGCGTCCCCCAGTTTGTACCCTTGGGCTTCCGAGGAGAAGCTGACTGGCTTGCTGTCATCACGCTACATCATAGGAAAAGTGCCATGCTATGCTTGCTGAAACCACACTTGGCACTGGAAGTGTGTATGAGTTTGGCATGTTTGTTCTCGTGGAGCGCAAGAAATGCAAATACGAGCCTTGTTGCTTCACCATTCAAGGCAAAGACGGGAAACATACTGTTGCGTTTATCCTGCTAATGAGAGAATGTCTCGTTTGCTCGTGGCACCGCTGAGGGCACCGGATTCAACCCTGCCCCCTGATCCATAATAAGCCAGAGAATGAGAACTTCAAGCTTTTCTCCAATTAGGATGTGTTTGCCTGGATAATCTAATGCTTCATGACATTCGTCTGCCCTTGGCATTTGCGGCACTGCATGCTGGTTTGAGATACATTTAGAAAATGATGAGGATCTGGTGAACGTTGAGGGACAAGCCCACGGGATCGGCTCATAGGAGCACGAGGCCGCACTGAGGTTTGGGGGTGTTTAGAGGCGAAAGCCTTTGCCCTCCAAGGACTTAAATGGCTGTTTTGGAGATTACACATGACATATGTTCAGACGTTTGAGGAAAATGCAATGCAACAGCAAACAAAACTATGAAAATAACAGTCTTTGCCCAATTTTAAATGGCCTGCGGTCCAAATTAATTTTTGATTCTGAGCAGAATAGTCTCTCAGCTAAAGGCTTGGTACACTTGGCACTCATGAAAACCATATTCCCATGCATTCATAAACAGTGAACTCGCATCTTATAATTACTTCCACCACTTCTGAAGTTCATATTTCACTTTGTCTACACCATTAAAGCAATGCAAAGTGATGTGGCATTGGTAGTCATGTACAAGACTCGTGGATGAATGTTAATTCAACTTTGCAGTGTGTAACTAATAAGAAAGCAATTAATAAAGCTTCACATCAAGTCAGCATTAGCACACAAGGAAATTAATTTGTCATTTGGTAAAATGCCACTCACCTCTGACTTGTCAAATGTTGAGTTTAAAGATCCCAAAGAATCTGAAATAGAGTTTTGTGGCCTTTGTTCATGTTTAGCACTGAAGCTAACATCTGCTCTAAAGACAAAATAACCTTTTTGGAGATGGATGTGTCATTGACTGACATCGAGTGTTTTTTTCTGATCTCTGAAGGCCGTTTAATGTTTCCCAT
This sequence comes from Gymnocypris eckloni scoliostomus, assembly GCA_027564155.1. Classification (NCBI taxonomy): domain Eukaryota; kingdom Metazoa; phylum Chordata; class Actinopteri; order Cypriniformes; family Cyprinidae; genus Gymnocypris; species Gymnocypris eckloni. Next base: position 34,142,518 of record CM050419.1, read on the forward strand.
CCTAGCTTCCTGTTTCCAAAAACACCATAAAACGGGTCCAGATTAGTCAGAGAGCCCCTGCTGGAGGATCCTGTAATTGCAGCATCCAAGCAACTGAGCTGAATAGAGAGCAATGCAGTGATGATTACATATGTTTTAAAGGCCCTCGACTCCATTGGCTTTACTGCAGAAAATAAGCTCCGTGACCAATACAAGTTTATGATATTAGATGTTTTTTTCATCATGATAATCTTCACAAATTATGAATTTTGAAGCATAAATATAGTCGCTTGATGTAGAAACTCCAGCGGTCACATGACTTCAGTTTCACCTACATTAAACTTTGACAACTCTTTCACTTAATAAAAAATATATTTTTCTGAAAGTTTGAGTTATAATAGTTTGCATGAGCTGTGCTACATTTAAATTGAAAAGAAGATTAATTTGTATGACCCCATTGGCAGAGTTTTGCTATTTTTTAAGCATAAAGTAACTTTATGCATTTTTATATCATAGTCTTTATATTCTTTGTGATTTTGCTTCTCAAGATCTTGATTTAAAAATGTATAGATATTTTACTGAAAAACAATATATATATATATTTTTAGAAAGCTATTTCTTGCAGCGTATAATGAAAAAGAAGGATTTATATATGTTGCAGGTATCAAATTCTCTCTTGGAGCTCATAAAAGCCTCCGCAGAAGCAAAACAAACAAATATTTCTACTTTTAAAAAATGTAGAAAAATAAAAACTGTAATCTTTACAACATTTTAGTAATTGAATTGAGTAATTTGTTATATATTTTGTGCATATTTTCTAATTATTGAGTATTTTATAGCTCAGATAGGAAAGCTTTATTTGTGTGTGTGTGTGTGTGTGTGTGTGTGTGTGTGTGTGTGTGTGTGTGTGTGTGTGTGTGTGTGTGTGCGTGTGTGTGTGTGTGTGTGTGTGTGTGTGTGTGTGTGTGTGTGTGTGTGTGTGTGTGTGTGTGTGTGTGTGTGTGTGTGTGTGTGTGTGTGTGTGTGTGTGTGTGTGTGTGTGTGTGTGTGTGTGTGTGTGTGCGTGTGTGAGTGTGTGTGTGTGTGTGTGTGTGTGTGTGTGTGTGAAGAGCAGGCCACTCCGCCAGCTTTAACAGAAGAAAGTAAAGCCTCAAAAGGAAAAGCAATATAAAAGGATTGACCGCTATGTCACACTTCAGACTCCAGTTCTGATTAATTAGCTGATAATATTGAGATTTTCAGAATCAGTCACACTCGTTTGCTGACACATCCTCGCTGTGTTTAATTAATCACTATGCTAATGTTCTGCAGAGTTTACCCAGTCACACTCGTTATTTACTCACAGGTTTTTATGTTAATTGAAAGAAGCACCAGATATCTTCACACATGGCCGTTTGGTCAGTTATAGAAGGTCAAATGTCTTTTGTCTTGTCATTATCTGAGGCTGTCGTTATCAAGCAGCATTTGTTAGTAGATAGCATTGAACAGCACGGCTATTTAATTACTGCATATTCATATAGCAATTATAAATGTGGGTGGCAGCAGCATACAGTGTTTACGGAGTGACTTTATTGAGATAAATAATATAGTGAGCGTTCAACCAGAAACTGACGTTCACGGAAAATTACTGTGACCGAGACACTCATTTTACTGTCTTTTTACCTTTGTTTAGGAAAGAAGACATCTGGACTCGAACCTGAAACACAGAGTGCTGTAGAGATTATATATTTTTAGGAAACGAGTTACATTTGTGCACTTCAATACTTGAGACACATCATAACAATAAAATGAAACATAACTCACTAATATCCCTATAATTATTATTTGAAATATGTATATATACTTACATCAAAAATGGGCTGAAAATAAATCTGACATTAAAAAAGAAAAAAGATATTTTTGATATTTTAATACATTAGCTTCCTGCTGTTGTTTCTGTTGGCATTTGTTTTGTCATCGTCAGATGGCATGAGCAATATAATAACGCAAACCTCGGGAAAGCCAGTGATTCTTTTTTCCTCTGGTTTTTGTAGGAAATACTTTCGATTTACAGTTTTAATAAAAGCATTGTATTTCCTTCAAGCTCTTGTATTTATAGAGCGCTGAATTATGCCAGAAAACATTACCGCAGTGAGACTGGAGTTATGGGAACATCAGCCACATCACACATGATGGATCTGTCCTCTGAAATACGGCCCCGGGGCCCGTCCGTATGAGGCCCCACGGTGTGGATTAACTATCTGTCGGCGCAAGAGAGAAGAAGACGGAGAGCTGAGAGGTAGAGTCGAAGAGAGAAACATTTCACAATCAGTCAGCAGGTATTTCTGGCCTGCAACAAATCTTCAATCACAATAAAAGCTCGTCGCAGGTCTTCAAAAACACTCACCTCATGTCAAACACAACCCCTGCCAGACTGAACCTTTGACTCAAACCCAGACGAGAGAAGAGAGAATCCTTCCCAGTTTACATTCAGCGCAGGACAATCTGGATTTACAGAAAAACTAAAAGAACAAACCCTGTGCTTCAGAAAAAGCAACAATGTGGATACTGTTATAACGTTTCTTTGTTTTGCAAATTCAATATGTGATGCATGTTTTTGATGCAGCATACCCATGCTTTTATTTTGTGTAATGAATATTTTCACTGCATATAATATCACAGGATTGAATACTAATGTTATATGCATGCATATACTCTATAGCATAATTTCAAATATTTAGACCGGCTAATATCATCAACAGCAATAAGATCTGAACATCTGTGGAAGTTGTTGTACTTTTCACTCAAATGCAGCACATTTGTTATGAATGCTATCTGTGCACCGATTAATTCACTCATATATGCAGTCTGTTAACAATTCATATTTCAAAAAAAAATTAATCCTGTGTCACTGGATGCATTGCTTTTATCATCCGTGAGTCCCGTGACACTAGACAAATGCTATATTCATTACATTCTATGTTTAGATTCAAACTTTTGATTTAAAATATAACAAAAATGGCAGATATTTGTGATAGAGATTTAAACGATTTCTCAAATTATGTCTTTTCACTTTAAATAAATATCTTCTATCATAATAATAATATGAAAAATGCAACATTGACTAAAATTACTAAAATGTAATCAACTCAATTATTATAAATTAAGTTTTAATTAATACTCATTGTTGTTGTTAATTTAATATAAATGTATTTGTATTGTAATATGTATAATACCTACCTAAATGGCCTGGTTAGTTTGTTTATGTTTTTTTTTAATCACATTGGTTTAATATGCATATCAAAGTTCAAATATACATGTCTGTTTATTTGCAAAATATAATATTACTTTCCATTTCAGTTTGCATGTTAAGTTTTATTACGTTTTGGGAGCCCTCACTTGCATGCTTTGAATTCATACGCAATGTTTGGAGACAGTAAAATTAGTATTCTGTCCTTTGTTTTGATGTTGCGTCTCTTTATCCATATTCCTCGCATGCGACGGGCCGTGTCAGTCTCAACTTGAAATATGAGAGTTCATCCTCCACACAGATTAAATGCCATCAGCACATTCAAAACTTGCAAATCCCTCCTTCCATCTAGAGCGAACGAGTGGAGGAAAGGACTCCTTCTTTCTGATTAAAGTGCATGACCAAGTGTGTTTATGTTCCTATATTGGAGTCTCATTACAATGCATTCTCTCGCTGGTCAAAAATAACCTCTTCTAGCGCCTTAATCCTGCGTGGAGCTAATGAGAGCCATGCTGGCCTCTTATCACAGCGACAACAAGTCACTGAGATACCTATTTCCTCTAATACACCAGCTCTCCAAATGATTGAAAAATTATAATCGCCAGTGCCGGTGTTTGCTTCCTCAAGGTTCATTTCAGATGCTTGGTCAAGTGTAAAATGAAAGATAAGGGGAGAGAGAGAGGGATGCATAAGTGCTGGCAGTTCGTAAACAAGAAAGAAAATGACTATCCGAGTACACGCTGCTGTCCAGCCCATCATCAGCACAACCTAAATTGCCATCGCAGGAAGGGTATATTGAGTGGGGGGTGGAGGGATATTGGAATTCCATTTCATATAATGAGTGCATGGTTCTGTTTGGATGGTTTTTGAAAACATTGTCTGAATGAAACAGGCAATTGAGAATGCAGTCCAGTAAATTGATAGTCATACAATAGTATTGGCCAATAGTATTATATTTATACTATAGTATTGGCCTAACAATAAAATGCATGTAAACTTTATGAAGTAAACTGGTTTTTAATTTCCTTTTCAATTTTGTTTTGGGAGGATGCTGTCAACAATTTATGCTGTGCGTGATTAAACATGTTCTCCACACACACACACACACACACACACACACACACACACAAACATGTTCTCCACACACACACACACACACACACACACAAACATGTTCTCCACACACACACACACACACACACACACACACACACACACACACACACACACACACACACACACACACACACACATGTTCTCCACACACACACACACACACACACACAGACACACACACACACACACACACACACACACACACACACACACACACACACACACACAGACACACACACACACACACACACACACACACCCACACACACACACACACACACACACACACACACACACACACACACACACACAGACACAGACACAGACACAGACACACACACAGACAGACACACACACACACACACACACACACACACACACACAGACACACACACACACACACACACAGACACACACACACACACACACACCACACACCACACACACACACACACACACACACACACACACACACACACACACACACACACACACACACTGCCTGTATCAATAGTTTTTTTTGTGTCTTTTTAAAGATTTAAATCCCTGCGCGTGCTCCTCTGTCGGTCACGGATTATGAAAAGTGAAACTTAAAACCATAGGCGTGGTTGGATTTATTCATGAATGTTAAAATATTTATTTAGCTTCTTTCTTTGCAGATTCTTATTTACAGCATTATCATAATTGGCTGATTTAACTTATTGGGAGAAAACCGGTAGTTCTCTGTGAAATCAGATATTTGTGCACCCCCATATAGTCAAAATGGCATGATCATAACACCCCGCGAATATTGGACTGTGAGATTGAGAGTCGAATCAGGCTTCTCCTATCGAAGCGTCGAATCCTCGATGGAGTCAGGGTCACTCCTAACACAAATAAATATAGAAATGACAAAAACATTCACCAAAAATATTTTAAATAAATATCATTTAGAAATCCTTATATGTCAATGAAGATCCCTCGTTCTAGGAATCATTTTATGATAATATTTCAGCAATCATGTACTATGTATTTTCATTTAGCTGTTTAGAATCAGAACTAATGATGCCAGATTCGTAAATGAATCTTGAGTTAATCAGTCAAACATTTAGCCAAAAAAGTCTGAAACTATTCGTGATTCAGTTTGATTACTTCGGACCGTTCACTCGCACACTTCAGCGATTTCTCACACCGAAATAGCAACGGGATATTTTATAAGACAGAAAACAAAAAGAGCTGTGGATGAGGTGGATATTTAGCTGCAATCCATTGTGGAAAACAAAACGTGTAAATGTCTTTTGAATCGTTTGTTCACAACGAATCAGCTCTTTGTTGAGCTCGAGTACAGCTTGTGAATGACAGGCTAAGATGATTTATATCTAAAGCGGTATTAATTAATTAATATTTCAGTAGACGAAAGCTTAATTTGAGCTGTGCAAATTACATGCATTTCTAGGAACCTTATACAGAGCATGCCCTTGTAATGATGAATCAAATCCATGTTGGAGACAGATTGACCCAGACAGATATTGTTACGCCAGTAGCATCTTTATGAGTCATTCAGATGAATCATTCGGTGAACCATGTTCAAATGATTCCTTCAAAAACAGATCAATTCGATTTGAGACGGATTTGTTCAAAAACGACTCCTGCGAGTTACAAGACAAGAGCCGGAGAGTCATTGAATCATTCAGTGAAATGATTTGATCGAAATCGATTCCTTCATTGAACAAGACGGATTCAGAGACAGATTGGTTCAAAAACGGTTCAATTCCTTCAGAGAATCGAGACATGTGACCGTCTTTCTGGATGAGTCATCGAATCAATCAAAGAAACTATTCATTCAAAAAAAGCTTTCTTCAGACAAACAACAGTCTATGACGGTCTTCACTGAATCATTTGTTTAACCCATTCATAGTTCTGGTATTCTTAAAGGGATGTAAACACTTTTAAACAATTTTAATTGATATTTTTTAACTACTTCCACACACACGAGCACATTGTGATTATATCATATCCTTCATATTTTTTGTATAGAGCACTATTTTTTAAGAAAATTTTCAGAAGCTAATATTATCTTCATTAATAAAAATGTTTCTTCAGAATCATGAACTAATATATATATACAAAGGTGATTCTCAATGTAATAGTTCGGCTCCTACCTTGACCCATCCTAAAAAAGAGGTTTCATTTCACAATTACAAAGAGGCTATTATTATTGTGAGAAAATGAGTATTGCTCATCTTTCCTTCATTCAGCACTATCTCAGGGGAACCACATATATTTTTCTTCCCTTGTTTTCATTTTCAATTAATTTAGCACATTTATTTTCATCTCAGGGTCTTATTTAGTCCCCCAAAAGCGTCTCCTGTGTGCAGTGACTCTTGTGTGATGTTTGTAGAAGTGATTTATTCCAAGGTCTCACTACTGGGTCGAATTCACTATCAGACCAACTGCGCTGGGTTTTGCGTTTTAGTCACAGTTTGTCCTTCACGTCTCCATAATTCAATCAGCAATAATCCAAGACTAAACAATAGCAGCGCTGTCAGAGAATGAAGCGTGAATACTAGGAATCTCAGCGTTCACTGCACAAGAAACAGACTGTAAGGCTTACAGTGTTCTGGTCCAACTGATCCAACACGGCCTTACTTCTATCAAATGTTCATCAAGGACTTTGTTGTGATTGCTCCCCCACATTGTCCCTGCAGCTCCGGAATAAATTAGTCATGTGCTATGTGTGATCGACTCAGAAAGGACATGGATTTGACTTTTGTCAGTCTTTAACAAGACTAAATTCAATAAAAAGTTTCATCTCAACCCCTACGCCTGCATTATTTAACGCTCTACAATATTTAACGGCCGAGACTCTGTGGTCGGCGCCAGCATCCTCGAGATCCAACACAAGACAAGAGGTTTGGAAAACGGATGGATTGATGGAATATTGCATCTTTACCTTTAAAAACTGCCCACGTCAGCATCTGCATAGAGCTTCTTTAAAGGCATATATATAGCCTATATAATGCCAGCAGGGTGAGTTCACTGCAGAAGATTAATATTCAGTGTGTCATACTATTTGCACAGTTTATGAACTTGGAGAATCCATCAAACCTGAAGCAGCAATTATCTCAGCAGTATGTCCTCACTTTAAACGAACTGCCCTCTGCCATGAACAGCGATCAATACAGTATTTATAAAGTGGGCATGCATCCTAAACGGAAGACGTATGTATGGAGCAGACTCAGAATCACACTGCAGTGCTGCTGTAACCAGCCGTGGCACTAAACACAACAGTGTTTCCATGTGGAGACAAGTATTGGTTAAATTAAAATAATAAATGAGCAAATTATGCAGCCCAAAAATAAAAAGTCACAGTTTACTCACCTCCAAGTTGTTTCAAACCTGTATGAGTTTCTATCTTGTGTGGAACATATGGAAGATATTTTGAAGAATGCTCAAAACCAAACAGTTGCTACTCCCCATAGTATAAAAACAAAATACAATGGATGTCAATGGGGACCAGCAACTGTTTGACTACGGACATTCTTCAAAATATATTTATGTTTAGCAGAAGAAAGAAACTCATACAGGTTTGAAACAAATGATGACAGATTTTGTGTACAACAGAACTACAGATAATTCTACTCTACAATCAGTTGGCCACGTTTAGAGCTGTGCCGTATAGGCCTATGTAGAATTATTTTATAATATATTAAATAGCACTCACAAATGATAAGACTGAGTAAATTGCATATTTAATTGTATATTTTACTGCATTTATTTGACTGAAACTTCAGAATTGTCTACATGAGCTGCTTCATTTTATTCAAATTCCATTGTTTGAACTCAATACATTTAGGGTTTAATAAGATTTCCCCAAGAAAAGTCAGAAATGAACTTGGTATCCTCCATGTTTTCTATTCTTTCTGACAACAAAGAACTTGAACACTTGTAATTATGACTTCATAAGTCCACAGTCGGAAAGCTCCGATAGCTCACGAAGGCAGCATTAATACAGCGGTCACTTTAAATTTCACATTCAGTCACATCACTATAATTCGGTTTTCAAAACGTGTAAATAAATGGGTCGTGCAAAGCATGAGAATAGTTAATTCCATGTCAAAATATGCTACAAATTTGAGAAATATGCATATTTCTGTCATAACTCACTGCAAATCTTCTTGCAGCACTTTCTATCAGCGTGTTGCTGCTCTGCGAGTAAAAACAAACCAGCGTGATTCACGATTCACGAACAAATCACTTATGAATCGATGCTTCTTGTTCAAGAAGACTCATGATCCCAGTGTTACTTTTAAAAGTAATGAATTACAATTATTGCGTTACTCCCTAAAAAGTAACTAATTACGTTATTTAGCTACTTTTTAAAGAAAGTAATGCATTATATTTCTTTTGAGTTATGTGTTAAATCTAAACGTAAAAGCCCTTTTCACAACAAAAGTGAAATTAACATGCCTCGGGCTGAAGGAAATGTAAATTCATGTCTGTACAGTAGAGGGCGCCGCTCAAACTAATCACATGAAGAATATGACGCAGGAGAAGAAAGTTCAACACTACTCAGCAATAACAAAAGTAAAACACAAATGTGTCATTTTTGCTTGTGTGACCCCCTACATATAGTTTGGGTCACAAATTAAATTATTTGTATGTATTTCATTTTTATTTATGTTTATTTCTATTTCTATATATATTTAAGTTTTATTTAAATTACTTAAATGTATTATAATGAGTTTACACTGGACAGTTCAGCAGCATTTTCTGAATTCTTGGTGTCAGTTGAGAGAGTTGAGTTACCGTGGCGACTGCAGCGCATCAGACAACAAAGAGGACCGTGAAAGCAACCACTAACTCTTGTCTCTCTCATTTACTACTAAGGTTAGTTAAATTAATTAAATGTCACATCAAACTGTAATTTACATGCTTTAATGTACAAATAACTTATTTTAACTCATTATTTATTTTATTAACAATTTTAAGATGTTTTTCATGTATTTATCTAAGTAATTTATGTGTACAACTACTTACCAGAGTTGTTTACCTGAGACAGTAATTCAGCTAGTTTTGTATAAGAATTAGAGCATTTCAGTACATATGGTTACGTTTTCATTTGGTTATTTGTTTATTCATTTATTTAACATTATTGTGATTTGATTTAAGTATCTAACGTCATACAGTGTGTATTATTCTTTCCAACATGTTTATGAATTACTTTGTGATTCAAAGTGTCTTACTGACTCTGAAATACAAATGTGTATGTGTATTAAAAGACAACAAAGAGGACCGTGAAAGCAACCACTAACTCTTGTCTCTCTCATTTACTACTAAGATTACTGCTTACAGTCTTCCCGACTGCCCGGGACCTGTAACACTTAGTATGGTTGAATTGTCATTAGCAAAGATATTAGTTCATACATTTTTTTTCTTTATTATTGCAGGTTTGTGTAATATTCTGTATTTGTATTTCATTGTTTTTATCCGTCTTGAGGAACACTGAATCTGTTTTTGTGCAGGTGAGATGAGTAAATACCTGTTCATATTTAGTCTAGAACTACAGTAGCATCATGTTCACATTTACTCCCGACTGGCAACACTAGAGCTGTCAGTCAATACAGAGGAAACAATAAAACTACCGCTACTTATTTGACAAAGTAACTCAGAATTCTCCTTCTAAATAAAAAACTTAAAAAATGTCATCTGATTGTGTAACTCATGTTACTTGAAATGGTTTCCCCCAACACTGGGAGTTACCATTTTTAATCATCCTAATCGTTTATAATTAAAGGTTATGATATATCTTACCATATTTATAGTCCAAACGGTTTAGTGATGGCTTGAATCTTCATTTCCAGCAAAATCATCGACTTGATTGCACAGATATTATTTAAACTGAACTGAGCTGGACGATGACATCACTAAATTCAATAATGAAATGCATTCAGCTGATAATTGAGTGTTAAATCCTGTCATTCTACATTATTGACACATTTAGCCTATTTTGATATTGTGCAGTGCATTGTTACAATTTGTATTGTTAAAAGCACTATATGATGCATTTTTGCATTTTATTTATATATATAAATAAAGGTGACTTGACTTATCATTTTGAATCATCCTAATCTTTTATAATTAAAGGTTATGATATATCTTACCATATTTATAGTCCAAACGGTTTAGTGATGGCTTGAGTGATGGCTAAATGATTTATAATGTAAATAAAAGTTTAAATGATTGATTTTATTGTAAATTGTGTAGCTATGTTTTGAAAAGTCTGTGATTATATGGGTTTGAAATGAAGTAGATGGTGTTCTTACATTTATATACTACAGAACTTCAATACATATTCATGAGAGGCTTAAGTTGCCCTTATCTAAATGCTTTTTTGTATTCAGTGCTTACGACAGAATTAGAATACAATAGCATTTCAAAACAATGTGATAAAACAGAGGAAAAACTCTAGTTTCTCGATCTAAAATAGTCCAAAACAAACCCAGGTCAGTGACATGCTTACACAGACGTTCTTCGTGTCTGTGGTGATATCTTGACAACAAGCTTTGGGTTCGATTAATCAAATTATCATCACACATATTTTGAACTCTAATGTAAATGTGGTTTTCTGGAAAAGCTCCAGCGCATCCGAGCACGACTAATAGGCCGGATACGAGAAAGTTGCCTTCCGAGACACATTGGCGAACACCCTAATGACCATTATTTATTTTATCTGTCGTCCCCTTCCGAGATACTAATCTTACTCTCATCCATTCAACATGGGGATGCCATTACGAAAGAGAGAGGGGGTAATTACTATGTCTTGTTAATTGTGAATATAATGGCAATTAATAATGTGCATGGATACAAGTAGGGACAAAAGAAGCTTTATTTAAAGGGGACGGCTGACACAAAGCTGTGTAATTGTGCAGGTTGGTTTTAATTACCCTCTTTTATCAGCTTAAAGACTGTAATGAAATGTTTTTCTCAACACATATGTGATATGTTAAATGAGTATCTCTACTTTGCAAGAACACCGGTAAATATAGCTGTGAGTACCTCAAAATAAGTAAATGGTAGATTTAAATGTCAACTGCGGATAGTTCATGAGAGCAAAAAGCAGTTTTCTACACACTTGAAATCACAAGTATGCAGTAAAAATCACAAGAAAAGATTTCGCTAATATGAGAGGCAGAAAAGGCTAATGAGACGTGGACGAGTTGTCATCATCACCCACGCTCATAATTACCTGCGTCTTATGGGTAGGTTATTGATTTCACATAGTGAATCCACTCGGCTGCGGTCAGATGTCAATGTTGACCATTCAACTTGCGGTTTCACTGATACGTAATCTATTATAGCGGTTCGTGGGTTTGCTAGTGATCCCAAGTGTGCTCTTTACTGTAAATGCTTTAAACTTACTCTCAAAAACCATAAATGTAACTAGGAAGGTTTGAGAAAATCTGAATGTTTTAAATGTAGTTGTAAACTGCTGTAAGTTTAAAAGATTTAACGTAAGACTGAAATAGTTTTAAAGCTTGCTATTTGAATGTTTTAAAGCCTGTTAACAGCAATATAAAACACGCTAGAAATTTAACAGCTTTAACTAGGCTACATAGTAGAAAATGCTAAAAGCAGGCTATAGTAACACTTTTACATTTGCTATAAATATAACTTTTTATATGAAAAATAAACAATCAAGCCATGCTCATACTTAAAAAGTAACGCAAAAGTAACGTAATTAATAATAATAATTCATTAGACTTATATAGTGCTTTTCTAGGCACTCAAAGCGCTTTAAGGGGAATATCTCCTCATCCACCACCAGTGTGCAGCATCCACCTGGAGGACGTTACGCATTACTTTACATGAAAAGTAACTAAGTAACATAATCAGTTTCTTTTTTTAGGTAGTAACGCAATATTGTAATGCATTACTTTTAAAAGTAACTTTCCCCAACACTGCAGATAATACTGAAGGACCTTATATAGGGATGCTTATGTGTCGTATTCATAGGTAGATGGGGATGAGCTGATATGAGCTTGACTGACGTGACCTGCCTGAACTAATGCTATGCTTGATTTTATTATGTTACCAGCATGCATTAGCACACATTTTAGCATGTTTATAGCATGCTTTACCTTGTATCTAGACGTTACTAACATCTTGCTATAGTGTTATAGTGCTATAATTAGGATTTATCATGTTGTTAGCATGTTTTAGAACATTGCTAGGATGTTTGTAACAAGTTGTAACACTTTTGCTAAAGTATTTAATATGTTGTGAACATTTTAGAATGTTGTCAGTATTTTCTAACATATTTTTAGCACAGCTGCTAACATAAGATGTTGCAAATATGTTTTAGTACATTGCTGGCATGATTTCAATGTGTTGGTAATATTAGGATGCTGCATGATTCATTTCCCATGTTGTAAGCAAGTTTTAACACATATGCTAAGATATTTTAGGATATTTCCAGCATGTTTTTACACATTTGCTAACGTATTTTGGGATGTTGTTAGCATGTCTTAACACTTGCTAGTATTTTCTAGTTCTAGTATTCTAGCAAGTTTAAGCATGACTACTAACATATATGCTGTGAGTATCTTTATGTGTAGATAGCACATTTATTAGCATGTTTCTAACACAATTTAACACATTGCTAGCATGTTTGTCATATGTTTTCAAGATGACAAATAGTGGTTTCACTCTGATGATACAGTACTTTAGTTTCCTGGCTTACAGTGGGACTCCTTTTCAACTTTCTCTCAGAAAGCTGAAGTGTAATGATCTGTTTATCCACATCTAGGGGACGGCAAACGAAACACTGCCTTTCTCATTTGCATATGACATTAATAAACCTAATGATGTCAAGACGCTGATAATTAATCGTCACATATCTTTCCATTTCAAGCTTGCTTAAACAGAATAACTAAATAATAATGTGTTGTGCTATTTAAAAGAGCTAATTTGAATACATTTAAATCTGGACATATTTTCAGGTTTGAAGGTTTAAACATCTAAAAACAAAGGAAAGGTTGTGACTAAAGGAAAAATAAATATCAGAATTCATTTTAATACTAATAATATAATACGTAAAATTCTAAGAAACTAGTGCAAAACCGAAGCACTGACACTGATATTCTGTACATATACATATATATATACACAGTGTAGATGTACAGTGAATGTAGAGGTTATAATACGCAGTGTTCATAGACCGTGTTTGATTTATGAGTCCATATAAATTATGTTACATGGAGGCTGATGTGTTTATGGACTGAAATCTGGCCGCTGCAGCTGCTGAGATTTATCCCATAGCTCCACGCAAAGAATGTTATTGTGATCATTTTCATAAGTATGCTAAACTGCTTGACAAGAGAGAGAGAGAGAGAGAGAGAGAGAGAGAGAGAGAGAGAGGAGGAAGGGAGGGAGAGAGAGAGAGACAGAGAGAGAGAGAGAGAGAGAGAGAGAGAGAGAGAGAGAGAGAGAGAGAGAGAGAGAGAGAGAGAGAGAGAGAGAGAGAGAGAGAGAGAGAGAGAGAGAGAGAGAGAGAGAGAGAGAGAGAGAGAGAGAGAGAGAAACCCTGCAGAACACCTGCTGTAAAACAGCAATAGCACTTTAAATGGGCATCCATGTAATAACCATCACTTTTCCCCGCTTGGCGTCTTCCGAGGGGAGTATTGACTCGCAGGCATTAGCTGAAAATGGAGCTGATGTATTAGCCTGATGCACTTCTCACAAGAGGACAAACCTGCACTCTTTAGGTTGATAAATTAATGATGATTCTTCTGTGCAATGTTGTCTTTGATTGATATTGGTTTGAGAATCGTGGAATATTTAACAGGAGCTGGCTAACCTTTGATTCACCTGTCTCAAGTATATATATATATATATATAGAGAGAGAGAAACAGAGAGAGAGAGAGAGAGAGAGAGAGAGAGAAGAGAGAGAGAGAGAGAGAGAGAGAGAGAGAGAGAGAAACAGAGAGAGAGAGAGAGAGAGAGAGAGAGAGAGAGAGAGAGAGAGAGAGAGAGAGAGAGAGAGAGAGAGAGAGAGAGAGAGAGAGAGAGAGAGAGAGCATATGTATGTATATATTTATTCACCCTAATGACACTCCAAATCTGCCAGACTTAATTGCTTTTGTGGACCGCAGCAACACATACAACAACCATTCATAGTGACCAATTCATCTGTCAAACACCAAATGGGAGAAAAACACAATAAAAAGGAGATCTATTCCAAGTCTTTCATGACTGTCTGAGAGGAAAAATCTCCTTCAGTAAAGCTCTCAAATGCCTATTTTTGCCATACGAAATCAAGTAGGATGTACATAACGTCAAGCATTGTATATCTTTGACTGATCAGCATAATTTATGTGATGCATCTAAAAGCATTTAGCTACTTTTCAATGTCTCTAAATAGGTCTGCGTATTGTGCTTTGGATCTCATTGCAATACATTCCCGTTGGACCTCTGCGATCTTAATTCGCTGCCAATTTCTGAGGGACTGAAACAAGGTCATGTGTGATTATTTTAGGTTTGAGAAGAGGAACTGTTCAGTATCAGATGTCCCTGGTGAAACGTTGCGAGTCTTCTGAGGTACCAACAGAAAGATAAATGATGCTGTCACGTTTTCCGGCCTGACGTATGACCGAGTCTCCTCTCTGCCTCTTTCGCACTACTTGGTTATTTATAAAAATACTTAAGGCTTAAGAAAAGGACAGGTTACGACAGCTCTGACAATATAAAGAATAACACGGATGTCTTGAATGTGAATGCAGCTCGACTGCACTCATGCATGCATTATAATAAACTGAAAGCTTCGGAAACTCACAATTGCCAAAAATATGATAATATATTTGGTAACATACAGGCTTATATGAACTATATGTATTATCTATCTATCTATCTATCTATCTATCTATCTATCTATCTATCTATCTATCTATCTATCTATCTATCTATCTATCTATCTATCTATCTATCTATCTGTCTGAAATACAGAAAAACAAAGTTGAATGTGAATGCAGCTTACTGAATGCATTTTAATAAAGCACAATATTCACAAGATGAGAATATTCACAATTTCACAAATATTCACAATTTGATTGAACGTTTTAAATTAAATCTCTCAAACAAAATCCAGCAGTCCGTAACTCTTAAAACATGGACCTCAAAACCAGTCTTAAGTCGCTGGGGTATATTTGTAGCAATAGCCAAAAATATTTTGTATTTTTTTCTTTTATACCAAAAATCATTAGGATTAGGATATTACATAAATATCATGTTCTATAAAGATATTTTGTACATTTCCTACTGTAAATATATCACATTTTATGTTTTTGTTGTAATATGCATTGCTAAGAACTTCATTTGGACAACTTTAAAGGCCTATCATAATAAACCATACTTTAATGGAAAAATTATTTATTCACCTTTCAAATTAGATCATGTATAAATCTCAATTGAAAAGAATTGTCCCTTATCACTGGTTTTGTGGTCCAGGATCCTAATATTAATTTCTGGCAATATATATGATTTAATTTAGCTTAATGCCCATGTCTCTATCTTAATAATTATCACACACACATATGCATAATACACATAAATAATATAAATGCCCACACATACAGTCATGCCCACTGCTCTGGGTGTGTGTTCACTACGGTGTGTGTTCACTACGGTGTGTGTTCACTATGGTGTGTGTTCACTACGGTGTGTGTTCACTACGGTGTGTGTTCACTACGGTGTGTGCACTTGGACGGGTGAAACGCAGAGCGCATATTCTGACCATACTTCACTTCACTTCTAATGCAAATAAACACTTTTAACTATATAATGCATAAATAAATAGAAGAATATAGAATATTCATATATGATATATGGCATTTATATATATATCATTTTGGTGTACTATATAGGCCTTGAATGTGAATGAATTTTAATAAAATGCAACTGGACGCTTTTGAAACTCAAAACTCACAATCGCTGAAATGTTTTTATATAGATAAACAACGTATATAAGAACTACTGTCAGACTTTGTCTTCCTCTGCCTTTGTCTCCTCACCCATATTTGATCCGTCCTGTTCCCCATTATTAGTTAATTAGTCTCCGTCTGTATCTTGATTATGTCCCAGGTGTTTCCAGTCATGTCTCCTATATCTAGTCTGTTCTGCCCCATGTTACTTGTGGATTATTGTTAATGTCAGTGTGTCTTCTTACCTGTGTTCCTGTGCCTCCGCTTGTCATCCATTAAATACCCTGTTTGTTTCTATCCTCGCCTCCTCGCTCCTGGATCCCGCAGTACCGTGACAGAATAATCCACCCCAAACGACGATGGAATTCCGCCGCCGCCTTTATCCGCGGGATCTCATTTGTGGAGTTCGCCGGGAATTCTGGGCGGGCTCGCCGGGTGACGGAGCTCCACGACGCTGCAATCCTCCATCTATTTCGGCTCGGGGCAAAGTACCAGCGCCCTATGGATCTCCCAGACACTACAGGATTGTGTGTGAGAGAGGGATCTACCGGTGTCTGGGAAGTTACCGTCCCGAGTCGAACCAGCCCACGAGTGTCTCCGCTGGCCCCGCCGAGCCCTCTTCGCTCGCTGGTTCTGCCAAGCTCTTCTCGCTGGTCCCGCCCAGCTCGCTTGCCTCGGCTGGTTCCCGAGCGCCGCCGAGCCCGCTTCCCGAGCGCCGCCTCGCTTCCGAGCGCCGAGAGCTCCGCTTCCCGAAGGCGCCGCCGAGAGCTCAAGGCTTCCCGAGCGCCGCCGAGATCCAGTGGTTGCCCCGACAGCGCCCGGTGCCTGCTCCGAGACTGCGCCCGGTGCCTGCACTCGCCAGTGCCCTCCGGTGCCTGCACCGCCAGTGCCCTCCGGTGCCTGCACCACGCCGGTGCCCTCCGGTGCCTGCACCACGCCGGGTGCCTCTCCGGTGCCTGCACCACGCCGGGTGCCTCCGGTGCCTGCACCACGCCGGTGCCCCTCCGGTGCCTGCACCACGCCGGTGCCCTCCGTGCCTGCACCACGCCGGGT
This sequence comes from Gymnocypris eckloni scoliostomus, assembly GCA_027564155.1. Lineage (NCBI taxonomy): Eukaryota > Metazoa > Chordata > Actinopteri > Cypriniformes > Cyprinidae > Gymnocypris > Gymnocypris eckloni. The sequence continues at coordinate 34,159,853 of CM050419.1, forward strand.
GCCCTCCTGCCTGCACCACGCCGGTGCTCCTCCGTGCCTGCACCACGCTGTGCCCTCCGTGCCTGCACCGCCAGCGCCCGGTGCCTGCACCACGCCAGTGCCCCTCCAGTGCCTGCACCACGCCAGTGCCCTCCAGTGCCTGCACCACGCCAGTGCCCTCCAGTGCCTGCACCTCGACAGCGCCTCCAGTGCCGCCTCGTAGTGCGCTTCAATTTCCCCCGCTGGTTCCGCCCAGCTCTTCCGAGCGCCCGAGTCAGCGGCACCCGAGCGCCCACGCTGGGCCCACGCTGGTCCTGGCCCAGCTCACCAGAGCTCCCTGCTGGTCCTGGCCCAGCTCTCCAGAGCCCCTGCTGGTCCTGGAGCTCTCCAGAGCCCCTGCTGGTCCTCCCCAGCTCTCCAGAGCCCCTGCTGGTTCGTCCAGCTCTCCTGAGCCCCTGCTGGCCCCGCCCAGCTCACCATTCCTCCGCTGGCCCTGTCCAGCTGCCCACAGCTCCTGAGCGCTCCCCTGGGATGGGGAGCTTCCCCATGAAAATTTTGGGGCTACTCCATGGCCACCCGAGCACCCCGCTTCCTCCATGGCCGCCCGAGCACCCCGCCCGCCATGGCCTCTCAGTTCCCCGGACCTTCCGGTCAGCCTGATCCGCCATGGCCGCCAGAATCTCGGACGACGCCATGGCCGCCTGATCCGCCGTGGGGAATCCTCGATCCGCCATGGCCGCCGGAATCCCCGGATCCGCCATGGCCGCCTGATCCGCCGTGGGCGCCTGAGTCCCGGATCCGCCGTGGTCCCGGAACGGGCACCGCCTCGGAGGTCACCTGTCCGGGTCTCCAGGTCCTGAGGCCTCCAGAGTGCCTGCACCCCCCTCGATAAGTACGGCGCGGGACGCGCCTATTGGAAGGGGGGTATTGTCAGACTTTGTCTTCTCTGCCTTTGTCTCTCACCCATATTTGATCCGTCCTGTTCCCCATTATTAGTTAATTAGTCTCCGCCTGTATCTTGATTATGTCCCAGGTGTTTCCAGTCATGTCTCCTATATCTAGTCTGTTCTGCCCCATGTTACTTGTGGATTGTTAATGTCAGTGTGTCAATGTTCTTACCTGTGTTCCTGTGTCCTCCGCTTGTCATCCATTAAATACCCTGTTTGTTTCTATCCTCGTCTCTCGCTCCTGGATCCCCTGCAGTACCGTGACAACTACATAATATGTATAATACAGATAATTAATGTAATACAACAAACACTAAATAATTAAATAATGATGCATAAATATTCACAATTTGATTGAACATTTTAAATTAAATCTCTCAAACAAAATCCAGCAGTCCGTAACTCTTAAAACATGGACCTCAAAACCAGTCTTAAGTCGCTGGGGTATATTTGTAGCAATAGCCAAAAATATTTTGTTATTTTTTTCTTTTATGCCAAAAATCATTAGGATTAGGATATTACATAAATATCATGTTCTATAAAGATATGTTGTACATTTCCTACTGTAAATATATCACATTTTATTTTTTTGTTGTAATATGCATTGCTAAGAACTTCATTTGGACAACTTTAAAGGCCTATCATAATAAACCATACTTTAATGGAAAAATTATTTATTCAGCTTTCAAATCAGATAATGTATAAATCTCAATTTAAAAGAATTGTCCCTTATGACTGGTTTTGTGGTCCAGGATCCTAATATTAATTTCTGGCAATATATATGATTTAATTTAGCTTAATGCCCATGTCTCTATCTTAATAATTATCACACACACATATGCATAATACACATAAATAATATAAATGCCCACACATACAGTCATGCCCACTGCTCTGGGTGTGTGTTCACTACGGTGTGTGTTCACTACGGTGTGTGTTCACTACGGCGTGTGTTCACTACGGTGTGTGTTCACTACGGTGTGTGCACTTGGACGGGTGAAACACAGAGCGCATATTCTGACCATACTTCACTTCACTTCTAATGCAAATAAACACTTTTAACTATATAATGCATAAATAAATAGAAGAATATAGAATATTCATATATGATATATGGCATTTATATATATATCATTTTGGTGTACTATATAGGCTTTGAATGTGAATTAATTTTAATAAAATGCAACTGGACGCTTTTGAAACTCAAAACTCACAATTGCCTCAATGTTTTTTATATAGAACTACATAATATGTATAATACAAATAATTAATGTAATACAAATAAACACTTAAATAATTAAATAATGCATAAATAAATATACACATTCCAAATATATATATATATATATATATATATATATATATATATATACATATTTCATATACACTATATATATATTTATTTCATTTAAACTATATATATATATATCATATACACTTTCATATGTATATAAATAGTTCAGATGCAAAAGCCTCTAAGTGCCGTCTGAAATGTATGTATATATATATTGATATAAATGTGAATGCAGCTTGCGTGTACTCTTGCATGCAAAAAAAAAAAGTCCAACTGGAAGTTTCTTGAACTCAAAACTTAACAAATCCAGCAGTCCAGAACTCCAAGCAAATCCAATTTATTTCAAAAAACATTTGTCTGCATGATGAAACTCTCGCTGCTCTAGCGTGCTGCAGTGCAAAGTGACATCCTCATTATTTTCAATCAAAGACATGAGGGAGGGGGGGATGCTAACCTTGCCAGTGGCGACTGTGTGTGTGTGTTTGTGTGCTTTATGTGCATGTTTGTGTGCCGTTGGCATCAGCAGGCATGCTGAGACAGCTCGGCGTCAGTCAGCAGCGCATGTGGAGAGAGGTCGTGACCCTGCTCGGAGGGAGGCTCGCTTTGATCAATCTGTAAGTTGCACAATAATTTTGGCTTCCTCTGCCCACCAACAATTCAATTAAGTTGATTGGGAAATGCAGCGATCTTGACATCAGAAGCTCTGGAAATAAATTAATCTGTCAGTGAAAGACGTGACGGAGAACGTCATGCAGATTTCTGTATTCTTCAGACTTGATGGTGACACGGTGGTGATGTGGTATTTAGCGGACACTTTCATCCAGAAGACTGATTGCGTGTGCGATCCCTTAGGAGCAGCTCTGGGATAATGTGACCCGGTCAAGGGCAAAGTGGTGATGTTTGAGAATTATTACTACAGTAATGCTCCTATTTTTCTCATCCGGTGCCCAGATTGTGTCAGTTCACTGGACAGTGACTGTTTTTGGACAGTGACCAGGGGTTGATAAATACACACAAATGAAGTAATCAATTTATGCCAAATTCATAAAATCCAAACTTCATTAACACACATTTAAAATAAATATGTAAATAAATGATGCATGTACACCTTCCAAAAGCATGATTATAATTCAGAGCAATATCTACCATCCATATACAGTAGTCAAAATTTAAAGTGGATCAAACATTTCATCAAAGTGGTCCTAAAACAAAACAATATCTATTCTTGTCTTAGGACAACTTTAATGAACTTTTTTATCCACTTAAAATGTTGACTACTGTAGAATGTGTGTGTGTGTGTGTGTGTGTGTGTGTGTGTGTGTGTGTGTGTGTGTGTGTGTGTGTGTGTGTGTGTGTGTGTGTGTGTGTGTGTGTGTGTGTGTGTACTGCATAAATATACAATTCCAAAAATAAAATCATAGTCATATCACACAACTGAAACTATATGTATAATTTAGTGTATTAACTATCATTCATATATTATTGTGTGTTTTTTAAAATAAATAAATAATACAATAATATTCATATTACACAACAGGAACTATATAATATGTATTATTTTATTTAATCGCTCTCTGTGTATAACTATACAATTATTTATTTGTCAATAGTAAAAAAAGTCAAATGTAAGCCAATATTAACTTCATATTAAATCAGCGGTGAACTCGATCTTTACTGTGCAGTTTCACTTCAACCCAATCAGCCACTAACGAACACTACCTACACAACTACCTGCCAGTATGTCAAAAATGTGACGATCAGTGATTTAAGTGCACGAAGAGCCACAAATCAACCTCTTACGCTGTGAAAACGAGGGTCCTGAGCCTGGTTTGAGCCATATTTACAGTACATCTCGTCTGAAGCAGTCACTTTCTCAGAAACACCCGAGAAGCAGGAGAAACAATTGAGATTTGAAAAGGATTTTTTCTTCCTTGTGTGTTTTTTGACTTACAGTTCAGCTCCTTTTCTGACTAAACATTTGATTCCACAGTGTTGTGTTGTAATTTTGACTCTCAGACTCTTTAATACAGATTTGAACACCCTCACTCCATTCCCAAGAAAAAACATCTGTCTAAACTCTTGAAAAATGCACGTGGAATATAAAACTGGCATAACACTGAGAAGACAAGTAAACGAATTTGATTTACAGCGTACAAATTCATCCAGGACCCATTCCTGCTTCCAATTTTCGCCCCTTGGCATTCTTTTCATCCATCTTTGTTCACCAACTCCCTGCTTTTTCGCCCAAAATGAAGTTGATTTGCATAATGAAAGGGGATCAAATTTAATGTATGGGGGGAGGAGAGTGCCATAATAAAGGATGTTCTCAGAGGGAGGCTGATGGCGAGGAGCGTGACGAACTACGGGTGGAGAATAGAGGTGAACACGGGAAACAATAAAATGTAATTACTCCCCTCGCCCCATAATTCTGCTCGTCCAAATACCCAGCTTGCTGCGCACGTTATTTCATTTGGCGATGGCCACAAAGGCTCCACCGATGAGTTTTACGACATGACAATTCTTTCAATCAGAACACTTGAAAAAGTGATATAACAATATAGCTGACTTTGCGAAGCCGGGCGATTCTCTCTCTCTTGGAGGTATGACTAATTACTTTCTCATTATTATGCTAATACGGGGTCCTCAACGCGGAATCACATCTAATTATTGGGTTATTTGTTCTGTCTCTGTTCGAGGGATGTTGAGATGTGTGTCATTGAGATGGAAATGACTTTGAGACACTGGAAGCACCCTGCTTTGGGCCAGGCTTTTCAAAGGCTGAATATTATCTTGTACAGTTCGTCCCAGAGGACGCCGCACGCAACGGTTGGTTCTTCACGGCAAAGGATGAGGAATTTTAGGGCAGAAAAAGAAATCAATGGTGGATAAAAGCACAATATCTAAACCTGGCTTGGTGTTAAAAGTGAAGCACGTCAATGTTAAATAATACATGCAGCTGTAAGTAAGACATTCGTAGACTGATTTCCTCGAAGGTGCTGACTGGAGACTGGAGAAATGACACACTTTTAATACTCCAACACAAGCCAGCTAGTTCCTGTATGACATCATCCTACAGGAAGTGACATCATTTATTGCAGGTTTCCCAAACGAGGGTTCATGAACTAATAAAAAATGAGTTATATAATATAAATATTATAAAAATAACTGTAAATAAACAAATAAGTCAGTTACTAAATAAGATAAAAAAAAAATATTAGTATTTTTTTGAGAACATGAACTTGCGAGTATCATTGGGAATGAGATACTGCTATAGTTTTAATTAAGATTTTGAAATGGTTTTATTTTAATCTTTTTTTTTATTTCACTTTCAGTTAAAATCATTTAGTTGTGTATTTTTGCCATTTCATAAAATCTGTATGCATATACAGTTTTTATAATATTGTATTTATATTTTTTTTTTAATTTTTTAATTTTAGTAATTTTTATTTTATTTTTGTTTTAGTGATTTTAGTACATGAAGTTAAAGTAAATGAAAAATAGTTGCTGCTGAAGAGTTCGTGGTCGTATTTTTTGTTTAATGGTGTGCCAAATATTCTCTATAGGTGAAAGATCTGGACTGCAGGCAGGCCAATTCAGCACCCGGACTCTTCTACTACAAAGCCATGCTGTTGTAATCGCTGCAGGATGTGGATTTGCATTGTTCTGCTGAAATACACGTCATCTGGAGGGAAGCATATGTTGCTCTAAAGCCTTTATATACCTTCCAGCATTACTAGGGCCTTCCAAAACATGCAAGCTGCCCATATCGTATGCACTTATGCACCCCCATACCATCAGAGATTTTGGGAATTCGGGTTCTAGCTAAAATAATAACAACAATAATAAAAAATAATAATCCATATATTTTATTTCAGTTAAGTTATTAGTTATGTTTAATAATAATAATTTGTTACATTTATATAGAGCTTTTCTGGGTACTCAACACACTTTACATAGAAGTGGGGGATCTCCTCAACCACCACCAATGTGCAGCATCTACCTGGATGATGCGACGGCAGCCATATAGCGCCAGAAAGCCCACCACACACCAGCTTACTGGTGGGGAGGAGAGAGAGTGATGAAGCCAATCAGTGTATGGGGATGATTAGGAGGCCATGATGGTCAGAGGCCAGTGGGGGAATTGGGCCAGGATGCCGAGGTCACACCTCTACTCTTTTCAAAAGACATCCTGGGATTTTTAATGTCCACAGAGAGCCAGGACCTCGGTTTAATGTCTCATCCGAAGGACGGTGCTTTTTACAGTACAGTGTCCTCGTCACTACACTGGGGTGTTAGGACCCACACAGACCACAGGGTGAGCACCCCCTGCTGGTCTCACTAACACCTCTTCCAACAGTAACCTAGTTTTCCCAGGAGTCTCCCATCCAGGTACTGACCAGCTCAACCCTGCTTAGCTTCAGTGTGACCGGTCTTGGGCTGCAGGGTGATATGGCTGATTGGGTTTTAGTTAACCATAACTCTGCTTCCGAATGTGCTCTTAAATTATATAGCTATTTTCTTAAAATAGCTAAATAAGACGTTTTGTCTCAAAGGATTTCAGCTGACCAAAAATCACACTTTCTACATTACAGGATTGACCCGTGTGTCTCTCTCCTGTATGAAGGTGATTTATGCTGCATCAGCTGATGATCACTTATAGGAAAATCCACATAACTCAGTTTACGAGACACTAACATAAACCAGCACAGCTCTGTGTGATTCCTGTCCAGTGTTTTCAGATAATGCAATAATTCATGAGGGTCTCGTCTTCATGCTGTCACTCCTCTTGACAAATGCCAGGGGTGAAAGGGAAGTAAGTGTGAACAAAACACTTTGTCACATATACAGGCTCTCTGAGCCCTTCTGATGTTTGAATTGACAACTGAAAATGAGGCTATATAGGATATAATGATAGCAAATAAATGCTTGATAGCATGTAGAATGCATAAAACATTTTAAATGAACATTTATTTGCCACAAATGTTTGTCGGTTCTTATAAACCACATTATTGTTATTGTTAACTATGGTAACCCACTCACATGGCATAAAAAAAAACGTAATTGCAATTTTTATCTCACAATTCTTGTTTTTTTCCTCTCAATTCTATTTTTACCTCTTGACATCGAATGAATCTTGTGTAAACAGAATGTTTAAATTTTTTTGTTTCCGTCATGAAAAAAGTTAAATGTAACTTTTTCACAATTCTGAGTATATATCTTGCAATTTTACGTTTATATTTCATAATGTTTACTTTTTTTCAAGTCATTGAGATAAAAAGTCGCAATTACATTTTTATTTATTTATTTATTTATTTGGGTTTTTGTTTTGTTTTACATTCTGTGGTGTAAATAAGCTTCCATAGTAAATTCAAAATAAAACTAAAACGTTTTTTTTTATTATCATACATCTGAAATAAAAATATAATATAAATATTAGATGTAGTACTTAAAGGTGCACCAAGCGATTTTTGCCAAACGATATTGATATTTGAAAGCACAAAACAAACACGCACTTAGCCCAATAGGACATCGCCCCTATTTTGATATCTCCGCCCCACATGTACACAACCCTGTCACGACGATCGTGGAAACAAGCGAAGATGACACACAAGCATATTTAAACAATATCCAACACAGATCATTTGTGTGAAACAATGCAAAATCAATACTACTCACCAATAAAAAAAAAAACAACGCAACCTCTGCGTCCGATTCGAGCCCTTCTCGCTCCTCGAGTTATCTCCACCGCTGGAAAGCTGCTCTGATATTTACATGTGTCCTACCTCTTACCTGATCGTAATAACCCTTCTTTTTAATGTCTTGTTCCTCCAATACTTTCCTCTTTTTTATCTTCCAGTTCTCTCTATTTATAGTCGATCTGCAAATATCCGTCCTGTACACTCAAATCGAGCGCTTTATCATTGTAAGATACGCCCCTTACTGCTGATTGGCTGGAAGTGTGTTTTGGGACATGGCCCGACTCTGCGGTCAAAGACATTTTCCAAAAATTGATTTGTGCACCTTTAACTTTCAAAATGAATCACTTAAAAATAGGAATTATATATTTTTATGTTTCATTGGAAGATTTACTGAAAAAAGATTATCTTGAATGACAATATTACAAAAACTGAAATGAACATCAATTACATTTAATTACAAAAATTATAATCAAAATTACAAAATCACATAAAGTTACTAAAACGTAAACTAAAATGTAAATGAAAACCGAATGTATTAAAATAAAATGTATAAATATTATACTAAATAATACTAAAATTATTTTAAATTTCAATTCTACAGTGCAGTTAAAGTTCAAATTAAATGTACCATCTACATGACTAAAGTTTGTTGAGATCACGTCTACATCTACATCAGCACAACACCACACTCAGCCGTATCTCCACTAAAGCAGAAGAACTCATTATACTGTTATATGTTAATTAAAAAAGACAAGTGTAGGCCGTGCTTGCAGGCATTGGTCTGGCATACGGTCTCGGCCGTTGAGTGCAGATGAGCTGGATTATGGGGGATGGACTTGAATTTAAGAACACATGAGTTTTGCAGCATTATGCTGCTCCACACACTCACATGTGGCTATTGTTCAAGAGTGACTGGAATTCCTGATGATGATAAACACAAGTCAATGTCAGCTCCACATAAACCTCAAACCTCTTCATTTAGAGAGCTAAAGTCAGGGTTCATTTGAATTGGCAATGCATTCGGATGGATAGACTACATTCACAACAAGCTGTGATCTTTCTCTTGTGAAAGTGAAATATGCTCTAAACATGCCATGCATTTACAGCAACATTCAAACTACTCACGTGCATGTTGTTTGTGCATGGGCCTAATATCAGAGACAAATAGTGGTCTAAATGGGGAATGAATAAATATAATTGAAATTAAATAATAATAATTAATTAAATTAATGATCATATAATATAATATTAATGTAATATAATTTAATGTAAAAATAAAATCAGATAAACTTAAATTACCTTATATGTTATGTTAATTTAATAATTATTGCAAAAAAATTACCTATTCAAATATTGGTAAAAGAGTTGTAAAAGATGCTCAAATTAAGAAATGTATGAATTAATTAATTAATAAATTAAATTAAATAAATGTAAAAAAACAAAAATAATTAATAATTAATCCAACTTTTTCATTTTCATTCAAAGAGCACTAAAATAAGTAAAAAAAAAAAATAAATAAAACGTAATAAAATCTCTATATTGACATATTTACAAATGTAACAAAAATGACAATACACAATTCAAAACTAAAACAAATTAAAATAAAAAATCTAAAATCTAATTCGAAATATTAACAAGAACTATAATATCAATGATGCTAAAATAACAACCATCTCAAAGCGTTAACCAATCACAGTCATTGATTAATTTGACCCATGCTGAATAGTAAACACACAGAGCTCATGCATGAGATGTAATGCTATCGATCCGAGTTTTCACCGATGCACGACTCTGAACAGATGAACACGTGTCTCTGTTGGCGATGAAACATTTAGTTTGATGATTTTGCAGCGTCGGCACTTCCAGCCGCAGATGTGCAGACACTTACATCCGTCCACCCACCGGGTTCAGTGCGCAGGGAATTCTATTAATTCCACAATAAATCTTGAGGGCGTTTCATTGTGGATGGGGACCTGAGTTTCAGAGTGCTGGCTGGACACTTTCTGCTTCTGCCGTCATCAAACTACGTCCATCGCCTACTGACTTCTGCTGTTCTCCCAATCATAGCTTCAGTGCTGCCCTGAGTCTGAGAGAACTTAGAAACAGAAGTTTGCCAATCTACATGTAAACCAGTCGTTGAAAGCATTTTAGAGAAAAGTTCATGCAAAAAGAGAGAAATTCATGGTATATAAATACCGTATTTCCAGAATATTTTTATAGTAATATGTAATATTTTTATATTTCTATATTATATATTCTATATTATATTGTATATTTTAAGTATAATTTATTAAATATATTTATTAAAATATATCAAATTAATTAACGTACTTAAAAATTAATAAATAATTGTAATTATATTAATCGAAAATCATACATATACAATTTGTATTATTTTATAAATGTATATATATATATATATTATAATTATTAAATAATATGTGTAATAAAATATATGAATACATATAAAATATTAATCATTAATACTTATATACATTTTTCATATATATATATATATATATATATATATATATATATATATATACATATACATACATACATACATACATACATACATATATATATATATATACATACATATACACAGATTATCATTTTATTTTATTTTAATTTAATAATTTAGTTTATATTTTTTAAGTGAAATTATTCATACATTAGTAAATATTAAAACCCACACATATATGTTGAATTAATTTTGTATTAATTTATATGAGTAAATAAGTCATATTAACATGTATTAATAAATATGATGAATTAATAAAATGTATAATTAATAAAAATATATTTTTTATTACATGTAAAAGGTTGCTGACGTCACTTACCCATCACTAGCGCACCACTAGGTTCTTGGCCAATGGGTGGACGATGCATGACGCTCCCAGCAGGCTTTGCTTGAATTCCCTGAAGCAGTGAAGAAGGCCTCGATGCAAAACAAAGCTGCAGGACTCCAGTCTGTCAGTAAACATTAACAAGCAGATTATACTGAGAGCGGGTCATTGTGGGTAAACTGGCAGAACAACAGGTGTGTGTGTGTGTGTGTGTGTGTGTGTGTGTGTGTGTGTGTGTGTGTGTGTGTGTGTGTGTGTGTGTGTGTGTGTGTGTGTGTGTGTGTGTGTGTGTGTGTGTGTGTGTGTGTGTGTGTGTGTGTGTGTGTGTGTGTGTGTGTGTGTGTGTTGCAGGATATTTACATCACAATTAACACCTGAATTCACAGCTGCACGCAACAAAATATATACAGAACACGTCATTTGAATCTGAATTTTTTGAGCTCGACTTTTATAAATGATACATAAGCGCACATTTGCAAACGATCTTGAGATGTTTATATTTATGTATAAACATTTATGCATATTTATTTATATGCATTTAAACACTTGGGGTCAGTAAGATGTTGTTTTGAAGGAAAATATTATTTATCATGAAAGGTTGCATTAAATTGATCAAAAGTGACAGTAAAGATATTTATAATGTTACAAAAGATTTTGATTTCAATTAAATGCTCTTTTTTTATTTATTGTATTAATCTGTGCATCCTGAAAAATAAAATGCAACAAGCATTGTGCAGCACATCACAGAAATAAATTACATATTATATATATATTCAAAGTGAAATCAGTTCTTTTAAATTGTAAAAATATTTCACAAATGTTCAGTTTTTATTATATTTTTAAGCAAATAAATGCAGCCTCGTAAGCATTCACAAATCCTGAGTCTTTTCAGCGTCTCTCCTCTAATCATGTCACACAGAGACTTTTTTGTCCATCCAAATCAACTCCTAATTGATCAAATCAAATCTGCATGATTAAAAATCAACCAGAACTATGTGCCTTTCCTGAAGGCAAACGGCCGGGAACAGCATTTCATGTTGACTACGGCTGTGTGTTTTTCTGATGTGGTGCGTTCACAGTTTTTTATATTTATCCAGGAACAGGGAAGAGTGTGCCGCGGCTCTTGTTGTTCTGACTTCATAAAAGCGTCTTCTGATGCTGCGGCAAACAGATGTGTTTAGATCTACAGTCCCTCACGGTGAACCCGTTCCTCGCTGAATTCCAGGAACCAAGCGCCTGAAAGTTGGATTTTAATGTCCCTTGCATCGGCAAACACGATGAACTATGAAATAAGCCCAGCATGATGTAAATAACACACTTTACACACACGCAGCAGGGATGCAAACATACACCAAATGCATTTCCATTGCAGATTATACTTACAGCAGACTGCCGCACGTCCTCCTCCGTCCCGAATCACATCATTATCCGCGCGTCATCTGACTGAAGGAGTCTGTAACACCTGCAGAAAGACATCCGTTAGCATTCCCCTTCATCTCATGAGAGAGTCTCCACTGCCACATCAACACCACTAGAAATACACAATCACAACTCTTTGTTATTTTAGGGTCATTGTGATACTTTTAGAGTTTGTCAATATTTAGAATTAGATTTGATTAATATCATTAATTACATTTCATTTTTACATTTTTTTCGTGGTAATTTCAGTTAAAGTTTTTTTGGTCATTTTCAGTAGTTTTTAAACGTTTATATGTTTTTTTATTAGTTTATTTTATTTAAACTAAATTAAAATGAAAAACTTTGCCTTAGAAACAAGTTGAAAAATAAAATATATTTTAAACAATATTAAAATATTTAAAATATATTTATAATATTTTTTACAGTAAAACATGTTTTTCTACTTCAAAATGTCATGTTTAGCCGAATGCAATGTTTTGTAAAATTTGCTAAAAATGTATTTATATAAATTTCTTTACATTCTTTATATTTTCTAAAGTGTATATTTCATTATAATTATTTTATTCCAGTTAGCTTAATATTTATTATTATCTGTTATATGGTTTTAGTTAACTATAATATAATTGTTTTTACTATTCAGCATGTGTAAAATTAGAAAATAACTGTGATTAATTAAGGTTTGTACAATAAATTGAGGTGCTGGTTACATAATTATTATAGTATTATTGTTTAGTTTAGTTTTAGATTATTTACTTTTAGTTATTTTAGTGCTTCAAATATAAATGAGAAATGTTACTTAAAATGACATTTAAGTATACTTGACATCTGACAAATATAAGAGACTTACAATTGGGGAAACAGTATCAACTAAAACAGCCAAACCTGCTGCTAAAACAGCATCCAAACTGTGTAACGTTATGAACAAAATGTCGACCAATGAAGAGGTAATAATGACTGTCAAGCTTAGGGGTGTTGATCGACTCCTTCTATGTTTTGATAATTATTCTGAATCCAATTCATAGTCTTTTTTCAGCTTTTGTTCAAAATGTACAGTGGTACCGCGAGGCGACGCTCACGTGTAGATCTCAGACTTCTGGAGGGGATGTAGATTCGTAATAGTGAGTGGAAGTAGGAGGGGCTTCTGGAGAGGATGTAGATTGTCATCAGAGATTGGAAGTAGGAGGGGCTTCTGGAGGGGATGTAGATTGTCATCAGTGATTGGAAGTAGGCGGGGCTTCTGGAGGGGATGTAGATTGTCATCAGTGAGTGGAAGTAGGCGGGGCTTCTGGAGGGGATGTAGATTCATAATAGTGAGTGGAAGTAGGCGGGGCTCTGGAGGATGTAGATTCGTAATAGTGAGTGGAAGTAGGCGGGCTTCTGGAGGGGATGTAGATTCGTAATAGTGAGTGGAAGTAGGCGGGCTTCTGGAGGGGATGTAGATTCGTAATAGTGAGTGGAAGTAGGCGGGCTTCTGGAGGGAGGTAGATTCGTAATAGTGAGTGGAAGTAGGCGGGCTTCTGGAGGATGTAGATTCGTAATAGTGAGTGGAAGTAGGAGGGCTTCTGGAGAGGATGTAGATTCGTAATAGTGAGTGGAAGTAGGCGGGGCTTCTGGAGGGAGGTAGATTCGTAATAGTGAGTGGAAGTAGGAGGGGCTTCTGGAGGGATGTAGATTCGTAATAGTGAGTGGAAGTAGGCGGGCTTCTGGAGGGGAGGTAGATTCTGTAATAGTGAGTGGAAGTAGGCGGGCTTCTGGAGGGATGTAGATCTGCATAGTGAGTGGAAGTAGGAGGGGCTTCTGGAGGGATGTAGATTGTCATCAGTGAGTGGAAGTAGGCGGGCTTCTGGAGGATGTAGATTGTCAACAGTGAGTGGAAGTAGGCGGAGCTTCTGGAGGGGATGTAGATTGTCAACAGTGAGTGGAAGTAGGCGGAGCTTCTGGAGGGGATGTAGATTGTCAACAGTGAGTGGAAGTAGGCGGAGCTTCTGGAGGGGATGTAGATTGTCATCAGTGAGTGGAAGTAGGTGGGGCTTCTGGAGGGGATGTAGATTGTCATCAGTGAGTGGAAGTAGGCGGAGCTTCTGGAGGGGATGTAGATTGTCATCAGTGAGTGGAAGTAGGCGGAGCTTCTGGAGAGGATGTAGATTCGGAATAGTGAGTGGAAGTAGGCGGGCTTCTGGAGGGATGTAGATTCGTAATAGTGAGTGGAAGTAGGCGGGCTTCTGGAGGGGATGTAGATTCGTAACAGTGAGTGGAAGTAGGCGGGGCTTCTGGAGGGGATGTAGATTCGTAACAGTGAGTGGAAGTAGGCGGGCTTCTGGAGGGGATGTAGATTCTGTAATAGTGAGTGGAAGTAGGCGGGCTTCTGGAGGGATGTAGATTCGTAATAGTGAGTGGAAGTAGGCGGGCTTCTGGAGGGATGTGGATTCGTAATAGTGAGTGGAAGTAGGCGGGGCTTCTGGAGGGGATGTAGATTCGTAATAGTGAGTGGAAGTAGGAGGGGCTTCTGGAGGGGATGTAGATTCGTAATAGTTAGTGGAAATAGGCGGGGCTTCTGGAGAGGATGTAGCTTGTCATCAGTGAATGGAAGTAGGCGGGGCTTCTGGAGAGGATGTAGCTTGTCATCAGTGAGTGGAAGTAGGAGGGTGCTGACCCTGTCGCTGTTCTATATGCAAGCATCAGTGTCTTGAACTTGATGCGAGCTGCAACCAGTAGCCAGTGCAGGGAGATAAAGAGAGGTGTGAAATGGGCTCTTTTGGGCTCGTTGAAGACCAGTCGTGCCGCTGCATTCTGAATCATCTGTAAAGGTTTGATGGAAGACTAGCTAGACCAGCAATTTGTGAGTAGTATACTTAAAGAAAACTTATGAGTATACGTGCAGTATAAAACTACTAAACTATAGTTTACTGAGACTATACTTCAAAGTGTAATAAAAATGCTACTACAAGTATTCAATTAGTAAACTATCAGTATACCTATACGTTTACTTAGTATAGGTGCAGAACAAGCTAACAACTTTGATGTAAACTAGTTGTGTACTCAAAGTTTACTACTGTTTAAAACGTTCCTGTAACATGAGTCCTGCATTAAACCCAAACATGAGTCAAAACGCTACAGCATTACTGACAGCCAAACACAGCCCATTAATTGAGGCACACAAACTTCAGCCCTGACTCTGTGCCCTTATTAGTGTGCATGATGCATGCGCTGTGGGTGGAAAGGGTGTAAATTGGCTGCTGTGTTCTGTCATCGAATTGCAAAGTGGATGTGGCCACAGTTAATTAGTGCTGGAAATGTCCAGAGCATTGTCATGACGGTGTGGAGCCATCGCTGAATGTTGACCAACGTTCAGAGCTCGAGGTGAAAAAAACTACTTCACCTCTTGAACTGACTAACAGTGTGTCTAGAGTTACTAAAAGATCACTCTAGACCGTGATTCTAGCACAGGTGAAGGGTTCGTTGCTTTCAGAAAACAGCAAAAACAGCATTATGATAACAGCCAATACTGCTCAATAAATGGGACATTACAGGGGGAAATAAATACATGAATAGCAAAACTGTTTTCAACATTGATAATAATCCGAAATGTTTTCTGAGCAGCGATTGAGCATATTACAATGATTTCTGAAGATCACGTGACACTGAAAACTGGAATAATGATGCTGAAAATGCAGCTTTGCATCACAGGAATTAATTACATTTTACGTTATGTTCAAACAAAAACTGTTATTTTTAATTGTAATAATGTTTCACAATACTATTGCCTTTATCAATTAAAATGTAGCCTTGGTGAGAAGAGACTTCTTTCAAAAACATAAACAAATAAAAATGTTGTGACAGGAACTTCAGAGGAGTTTAGTTTAGAAGCTCTGAAATATAATATTTTGAAAATTAAAATAACTTTTTCATTCACTATTTAATGTAAAACCACTGTTTCCTTTGTATGCAAAAACTAAATGGGTCCCACTTTATATTAGGTGGCCTTAACTACTACGTACTTACTACTTATATTTAAATTAATAATTTGATGCAATGCATTTATTGTGTACATACATGTTTTTACAGTGTACTTATATTTTTTTAAATAACATCTGTAAATAGTTTGTGTAATTGCACTGTTGACCCATCCTTTACACCTTAAACCACCCTCAAACCTACCCATACACCAAACCAGTCCCTAACTAACCTTACCCTTATCCCACCTCAATAGCAGCAGAAGTGTTTTTCAATACAATATGAATATTTTTTGTTGTTAGTACATAGTAGATAAGGCCACCTTATATAAAGTGTGACCCAAAATTGTAAACAATCTTTAAAATGTCTAATTTTGTGATAGAACACATGCTAGAAAGTCAGGGCGAGTACATTCATATACATTTTGGGTGAACAAACCATATAAATTATATAACAACCACATGTATCTGTTATTCTGCTAAATTCTGAACAACTGACTGTTAATTATTCCTTTGCAACTTTAAGATAGAGGTCTGTGTATATCAGTTATTTCAGCACATCTTCAAGCATGACCGATCCAATCAGATTCTAGACTCAAATCACTAGACCTTTTAAATCCCAGATGACCTGTGATGATTGACACGAGTGTGTACGTTTCTTATTCAAGTCCATCAGTACACGGAGTATCCATGCAGACCGATTCCTGCGTTCTATCAGAGCCACGCAACGGATATCTATAGTAATAATTGTTCACAAACAAATCCTGATGGAGCAAACAAACGCTGATCAATTCTCTCATGAAGAATGAACACAGAAGCATGGTTTCTCCTCCAGATCATGTTGACTTTCTCGATCTGAAACGCAGATAACCGTGTTTGTTCCACAGACAATCATTCTGGCTCTGTTTTCACTGAATGATGTTCTGCTCTGTCGCCACGTCACGTTACCGGCAATGATTGTAGATCGATTGGATTTGTGTCTCAATGCACAATCAATTATAGAAATCGTTCTGGTTGATTTTATCATGGAGATCCACACTGTGGGAGAGATGCTAATCATCTCAACTCATACCCAGTGGATACACATATCAAATACTTTATAAGTGTGCTGTTATTGTTAACGGAAACTAAAATGACAAATTATTCAAATGTTGCTATTACTTGAAATAAAGTTTTAATTATATAAAATATACATATTGTATTAAAAAAGTTTTACTGAAATTAATATGGAATAAAATATCAATATTAGATTAACTTTAGCAAATAACTGAAATATAACAATTATAAGTATTGAAATAGTTAACACTGAAATAAAATAAAGCTAAAACATTTATTTAATGACACATTATTATTTAAATGCCAAAAGCACATGACAAAATTACTAAAACAATCCTAAAAGTGAAAACTGAAAATATTAAATTAAATATTAAAAATATTAATAACTACTATAAATACTATAAAATATTGATACAATGCAAATGCAAAACTGATCTGAAATGTCACCCATAAAATTTAAAATGTCCCATTAAATGACAATTTTAGCATCAACAAATTGATTTCACTACAAAAGTTTAAATAAAAATAAATACTAATATTATGTGGAAAAACTAAAAAAAATGTAAAAAATTTCATTGATTGAAATAAAGCTAAAATATAAACAAACTAAAACTTACAGCACTTAAACCTTGGCTTAAATAAAATAAGTTTAAATAATACAATTACTAAATTAATTGATAAAGAAAATCTATTTATAACATTATTTTTCATAGCATCCTCATTTTACAGCGTTTTACACAAAATATTTTAACAGCAATGTAGCTTCGCAGGTAGAAAATACTAGTGTTCTGATCATTTTGCCCACCACTGTATAGTTAACACTAAAATAACACTGATTTAAAAATATCAGCCATAAAGTGAAAATGATTATTGAACAGATTTCAGTATTGACAAATTGATATCACTACAAATGATTGCATCAAATTAACATGAATAATTAATTAATTCAGAGAATGATGCTTAGAATATTTTCCAGGGAATGTTGACAGAGAAATGTGTCTGTGCGCTTTAAATTAAAAACGAGGACAAAACATACACACACACACACACACACACACACACACACGCACGCACGCACGCACGCACGCACACACTCTTACACACACACACACACACGCGCGCGCATAAACACACACACACGCACGCACCACACACACACACACACACACACACACACACACACACACACACACACACACACACACACACGTTGCCTCGGAGCGATACACACTCTTGTTCTTTTGTGCGTCTGTCATTGCATTAGTCAGAGGCTGCCTCTCCGTGACATTTGCTTGATGAGGATTTCATTATGGCTGTGGGGCTTCAGCATTCCTTTAACAGCGTAATGATCCCGTGTGGACGACTGTCAATGAAGATCAGGGTCATAGAACACATAATTCCATTCTGTCATTTCCCTGTTACCTTTTAATAAAACATGAGCAGATTGGATGAATCATCTACGGTACGATTCCATCTTCGGCCTGCATTAGCCTTGTGCTTTTTCTATAATTGCAGGCTGTTTTGATGTCTTCCCTATCTGTGTTTGAACTATTTTGATTCTGAACGAACGCTGTGTTTTGAAACGTCTGTCTAGACTAGCTCTGGGTGGCCGTGGACGTGTGTAGGTTTATACACTGCCATAAGAGCTCATTCATCAAACGCTGCCGCGCTGAGAGCAAAAACAAGCTCCAGTAAAATGAGAACATCTGCTGCTACATTGTGTTAAAGCAACATCCCTGTATTCAACATCACCGTCGGTTTATAGAAGCACTTCCAGACAGAACCTCACAAAACCTCATCCGGGTCAAAATTCCCTGCAAAATCTGAAAAACTGCATAACAATTATGAAAAAGCCATAGATTAAAGCCATAGTTAACCCAAAAATGAAAATTGTGCTCACCATCAGGCCACCCAAGATGTAGCTTAGTTTGCTTATTCGTCAGATTTGGATAAACGTAGCATTCCATAGCTCAGCAATGGATCCTCTTGAGTGAATGGGTGCCGTCAGAATGAGAGTCCAAACAGCTGATAAAAACATCACATTAATCCACAAGTAATCCACACTACTTCAGTCAGTTAAAATCTGTAGAAGACAAAAGAAACAAACCATTAATAAGATGTTTTAACTTTTTAAAAGTCCATAATCCATAATAACAGTTCCTCCAGTGAAAAATGCATCTCCTGTCGTCTCTCACATCAAAATACACAAGCATATTTGTTTAGAGCTGTTTTGGCTTGATCTGTGCAGATTTCTCTCCTGATTCAGACCAGACCACTTTTTTTTTCACTGGAGGAAGTGTTATTAAGGACTTGTATTTTAGCTAGAAGCAACAATTTGATGTCTAAACGATGGACCTTTTTCTTACAAACACAGCTTTTGGCTTCACAAGATGTTAACTGATGGACTGGACTGGTGTGTATTATTGTGATGATTTAATCAGCTGTTTGGACTCTCATTCTGACGGCACCCATTCACTGCAGAGGATCCATTGCTGAGCAGTTGATGGAATGCTACAAACCTCCAAATCTGATGAAGAAACAAACTCATATATATCTTGAGAAGCCAGAGGGTATTATGAGTAAATTCAGCATATTTACATTTTTGCATAGCTTGAACACTTTCTCCCCAAATTCTCATTACTGTAAAGCAAAAAATATTTATATTTATTTATACATCACAGATATGTTTCTTATGTTGCCATTCATTTATGCCAATTTTGAATTAAAAAGTACATTTGTTATAGTATTTAAAAGGGTATTACAGTAATGAGAATCACCACTGAGAACAATAAGAATTACAAAACAAACAAATACATAAATAAAGATGCTTAACAGAGATGAGAATGAGGTACCAAAATGGGAGAAAACAACAACAACAAATGCTGTCTTTTGTTTTCTTTTGATTTTGGGCTAAAATGTGACCAGGACTTTTTTCTCGTCTGATTTATCATCCACTCTTTTGTGTCCCAAAAAGTCACCAAAGAACATTCTTGAAAAACAGTAAATATTTATTGATGAATTCAATTGTAATTTTAGCCATACATCTGCATTTTTGGTGGACATTTAAGGGTGCTGGTTCAGGGAAAAACAGGACTGCTGTACCCCGGCTCAAGTTCATCACCATCAACCAAGAACAGAATGATCTAAAACCAATCAAATCACCCAAAGGAAAGCAATCTGGGAATATCTCGGCACACACACAAATCATCAATGAACATGTATATCAGGAATATCTAAAAAAGAATGGATGAAGAACCTGCAAGATGTTCTCGTCTGTTTCTTGTTGTGCATTGTGCCATGTTGTCTTGTCTTTCAAAACTTCCCTTGAAAACAAATCAATGCCGAACGCAACATCCACAACAAGTGATCTGGATAATTAGTTGAAAAGCAACACAAGACATAAAATGTATGACAAGACAAAACCAATGCTCACAAAAACTGTCAAAGAATCACATTTCACTCCAAAATGTAAGAAACAAAACAATTATATTTTGCAGAAAGTAAATTAAGCCTATTGTTACATTATTTTATGACAATTAAGCAATTTTATTTCTCATTTATTCTCATTAATGTAATACAAATGTCCACATAATCTTATTGGGAAAAATGAACAGAAACAGTTGCAGTAACTTTAGGAAAAAAATATGAATTGTTATACACAAAATTAAAATAGACTTCATCTTCTTCATGCAAAATGTAATGTCTTGTTCTATTCTCTTGATTTGGGGTGAAGTGTGACCTAGACGAGTTTTTGTGAGATTCACCTCAACAGCCGCTACTTTTCTCCAGCAGGATCACTTCATATTTTACAAAAGGAGTTTCTAAAAAATGAATACAAATATTTTCAAGACTGATTTCCTGTCACTGATAGTTTGCAAACTCCTCTCAGCGATCCCACCCCAAAAGGGTTTCTTTTTGTTGTTTTTTTGTTTGTTTTTTACCCACACAATATTCAGTCCGTGTCTGATTTGACACATTTTTCAGAAAATTGTCAATTTTTGCATTTCAGTCCATTGCCAGGATGAATAAATAAATAAATAGAAAGCAATAAATACATAAATATTGTTCACTTTTTGTTTGTTTGTTCGTTTTTCTTTAAATAAATACATATTTAAATAGTTTTTTTTTTATGTTGGTACTTAAAAAGTCTTTTCACTGTATCCGTCCGGATCCCGCTGACTTGAAGTCATTTATCTCCACAGATGGGAAAAGAAATCACAAAAAAAGCAAAGTATGAGTGTTCTTCGTGGTGCAGATGGCACAGCCCCGTTCCTCTCGCTCTCACTGACAGGTGATGTTGGAGGTTTGCCCAGCACCCGGCCTAGTGCTTTTCTCCTTCAATAGCTGTCCCGAACTTTTCTACAAGACGAGAAGTCACTTTACAAAGTCTAACGGGTGACATTAAAACTCTCCGGACTGACTGGGATCCAAAAAACGTCAACGCGGAACTGCGGGGAAAACGACTCTGGGAACGGGATGCTGATCAGAGGATGGTGCTAGGATCCTTCTTCCTCAGGCTGGGCCGGGGCGTAATATCCGGCCAGCTGCCTGAAGCGCGGCCCCCAGTCGCTGAGGTACGAGAAGTCCTGCTCCGAGGTGGTGGACAGCGTACGGATGGAGCTTAGCGAGAGAGCCGGTGAGCTGCTGCCCTCGAAAGCGTAAGTCTGGAACGAGTCGTACGGCGGCACCGATAAGTCTGCGTCTGCCTGCTCCACCTTCTTACGTATGTAGCCTTTGAAAACCGTGAAATCAGCCGGGCCGCCGTCTCCGACCACTCTGTTCTGGATCCGCTGCGGGACCGGGTGCAGGTCGGGGCCTGAGTCTGAGTTTTTGACCTCGGGGAAGTCGTAGAGGCTGCGCAGGGCGCTCATGTCGTACGCCTGGGTGTCCTGCTCACCACCGCCCTCGTCGTTGTACTTGATGACATTGTCGCGCATGTCCTCCTCGTCTTCGGACATGCGCTGGCCCTTCCTGTGACGCTTGAGAGTCAGGATCAGCAGCACCAGGACTAAAGGAACAACGAGAGACAAGCAAGACAACTTTATTCAACAGGCCTGAGGTTGGAATAGACATCATGTTATGAAGAATCAAATCTTCCTTGATCTTTTGAAATGGAAAAGTTCATCGTACTCTGAAAGTCCAAAAAGACAATTTATTGCAATTGACCTTCAAAGACATTGTGAACTTTCAGACACAGTGAAGTAATGAGGAGAGATTTAGACAGATAGGGCCAGATTTACTAAACAGGGCAAATTAGCATTAGAGCGCAATTCCATAAAAGCGCCGATGGGAGGGGAAATTCTGCGTGTGATTTACTGACAATGTGCATATTAAAAACCAGATTATTTCCATAATGACCAGCGCAATCTACCAAGAGCAGCACAAACTAACAAGACATGCTTTCTTTGGGTGTTAGATAATGGCGCAAATACCAGTAATTTGACGAGCGCAAATGTAAGTAAATCACGTTGCATTATTTACTTTAATAATCTCATCCCATAAATGTAGCATCTGAAAGGGAAACTCCTACAACTGCATATTCAATAAGGTAAGGTGCAAAAATAAAGGTGTGTTTACGCCTTTTCAGCGCTAACTCGTCGCGCCGCGTCTTTAGTAAATCCTGACAGTAATATTTTAACGCCTAAAGACTGTTAGTAAATCTGACCCATAATGTTTGTTTTTTTAAACCAGTAAAACAACAACAACACTAATAACAATAAATAAACCTTTACTAATCTTATACTGTATGTAGACCTCAGGTAATTTAAAATACATTTATAATTTTATCCAGCATTACAGTAAAGTGATCAAAAGCTACAGTAAAGACATTATAACGTTATTTTTAAATTCTGTTGTTTTGAACGTTCTACTCATCAAAGAATCCTGAATAAAGTTTATCATGGTTTCCACACAAATATGAAGCAGCACAACTGTTTTCAACATTGATAATAATCAGAAATGTTTCTTGAGCAGTAAATCAGTATATTATTATGATTTCTGAAGATCATGTGACACTGAAGACTGGAGTAATGATGCTGAAAATACAGCTGCGCATCACAGAAATAAATTACAGTTTAACAGATATTCACATACAAAACAGCTATTTTAAATTTGAATAATATTTCATATTTTGACTGTATTTTTGTTCAAATAAATGCAGCATTTGTGAGCAGAAGATAGTTCTTTCAAAAACACTAAAAAAGGAAGATACATTGAGGAAAACACAGTTTCGTGACTTTAACCAAACCGTGACCACAGCGGTGAGGAAAGTAACTTAAATTAACCTTTTAATCTCAGGGAAAAAAGTGATGTTAAAGGGGAGCTTTGTTAACATATGCCTCAACATCACTTTTCATGACAAATTAATACAGTTTATTTAAAATATGCAAAGCCTATGAATGTGTCAAGCATCAGAGTTTCCAAGAAAATGACTTATTAGAAAACTAAATAGTCTCAAATAGGAAAAGGAAAATCCATTAACCTCAAATTGACTCTTCAGTAAACAACTGAGACGTTTCTTGTACAGCAGCAGTCGACTTTCCTCAGCGGATCACACCACAACACGAGGAGATATTAACAAACCCAACCTGGCAACGCTATGCAGCGAGGGAACTCATTACAAACCACATCTTAATTTCACTGAGAGACGTGTAGCATTTCAACTACTGCATCATCAGAACAATGCTCGACGAAATAATCTCACTGCAGTTTCTATTAGAATTGACCCTTTGCTAAGCTCCGCCTCTTTTGGTTACTTGTGCGTTACAATGAACTGAATGATGCTATTTTTGCTCAAACGTGCTTAATATCCATTCAATGGTAAAATAAACTCACTGCATATTATTCTTTCTGTGAAAATCCATTAGAAAAAGCATAAACTTCTCATATCATACACACAGCAACAGCTGCAAGGCCAGGATTGGTCAGTAGCATTTTAAGGCGGGGTTTAGAGCACTCAACTGATAGCATTATTCATGAGCTTCTGAAACCGGTTATTAAGTGATATATCCGCCTTCATTCACTAACAATATGTGATTGAGAGGAGAAGTACAGAAAGGATTATAAATAAATGAGACATTCACAAAGCTTTGCCGCGAGGTGCAGCGCAGATATGAATGAGGAATTAAACGCGAACTGAAAAAGGCAAACAATTGAGATGGATCATTTAATAAATTAATGAGTCAGAAAACAAAAGCGGCATCTCTCTCAATAAATCAATGAACCCTTAATCTCAGCTGAATTATGTTAATTATCCTCTGTATAGCGTCTTTCTTGCATTTCGTCTGTCAGTGTTGTTTAAATAAACACAGAACCAGTGGCAATATTCACTGCTGCATTTACAGTCCCTAAAAGCCAACCAATTACAATTAGAGAAACGTTGATGTATTTAATATGGATAAAAAAAGGTCTGACCTAATTCCATCCATGCATCTGTTTTAAACCTCCTAAAACTGGAGACAGAAGCAGTGATTTGGCACTGTGGGTTTCTGCACTAGGTTTTGAGATCGACTGTTCAAAAGTTAGTTGCGTGCACAAACCCAAAACGTCATGCATCCACACCGCTTGCACTATGGAAATGATTTATACCTCAAATCATGCTGTTACTCTTCTAAACGATCAGATTTATAATTTTCTGGCCCAACAGACCAGAATAAAATCTAGAGATCAGAATATTTCAGAAAACACTCTTCATGTTTTCTTTTTTTTTTTGCCATTTTTTATTTAATTTTGCAAACTGTAATAATTGTTATTTATCAATTTATGTTAATTACTATATGTTCAAGTCGGCCAGTTTGCTGTGGTTTTAATGCAGTGTCATGTTTACAACATTATTGTGTTTTATGATGATGAGGACTGAAGCACACACCGTGTTCAATTCTGTTGTCTGCTTTCTGCTGGACAATACATCGACGTTTAATTAAATCTGCAGTCATGGTTTAGCTCTTCATCACACAGCTCACACAATATCAACAGTAAACATGCATATTCATAGCTGAAGTATTAAAGACGGTGCTACTTCTACTAATATTGTGTGGAAACAGCAGCTTGAATAGCTTTTAGTTTTATCACAGCTCTTGTAATTACATTATATTACATTTTAAAATGCTTATAATCAGAATACAGTTATTTTCTATTGATTACATGATTACATATTCACACAAGACCAATCAAATGTTAATAATTTATTGATTCTCCCTTTTACATGTTCCTTTCTTAAATAGACTTAAATAGTTTTCCAGTTTTGTGGACATTAACACAAAGTCCAGTCACTACTGGCTATAATTACACAGACAATTGAGAGGACACATAACATTTGACTACTGGATTTACAAAAATCATAATGAATGGAATATATTTTTTCTTTGTATTTTTATAAAATATGGTGTAAGATTACTATATTTAAATCAACGTGATAAACAAGTTAGAAACTACTAAAAGCCACAAACTACAGTTTTGATTTCAACAGGTCTTTAGCTGCAAAGATGCAAAAATCATGATGCATAAACTCAATATATAATGTCTGTGGAGTGAAGTTCAAATTCAATAAGTGATCATCTGAATATTTCATGAAGCATATTTTCTCTGGGCATATGTCTGATCAAAGACTATCCATTTGACATAATTATTCATGTAATAAGAGTGTCATTGTCTTGGCTGGCGTTCTAGTCTTGAGAGGAAATGTCTGGGGTCAGGCAAGGATTTCTTTCATCTTTCCGTTTGAGGACGAATGAAAGCTCTCAGACAACCGTGTATGCAATAGTAGAAAATGCCAATGAAGTACTTAAAAGTGCTCAAAAATCCAGCATTTTAAGAAACATTGTCTCAGATTTACATGTATGTCAATGCAGTCTTTAATTTGTAACAATTTAACAAAAATGTTTCTATTTGAGTAAGAAAAGATCATGATCTAAATAATCCAAGCCTTACTTTCCTAAATATATTTTTAAATATGTACATTTTAGAACTACGCTCACTTTCTTCTTTATTAAGATGAAAAGGACTTCTCTTTCACCTTCTTTTCTGTTGTATAATGTATACAAGCTTCAGAATTTGGCAGTAAACATTTGATGTCCTATGCTCTTTAACTACTACTTGAAACACATCAGCCTGATATACTGTGTCAGTAGCCCAAGTTTGCTTAAATCTCCCATCAACGACTATATACTGTGTGTGTGTGTGTGTGTGTGTGTGTGTGTGTGTGTGTGTGTGTGTGTGTGTGAGTGTGTGTGTGTGTGTGTGTGTGTGTGTGTGAGTGTGTGTGTGTGTGTGTGTGTGTGTGTGTGTGTGTGTGTGTGTGTGTGTGTGTGTGTGTGTGTGTATGAGTGTGAGTGTGTGTGTGTGTGTGTGTGTGTGTGTGTGGCATGTTTATGGTGTATGAGGACACAAATTTGTATAATGACATGGGTATGACATAGGTATTACAAGGAGAAGGTGATTTATGAGGACATTTTCAGTGTCCCCATAATTTAAAATGCTTATAAATCATACAGAGTGAGTTTTTGAGGAAAATAGAAATGCACCGTCTCCTGTGAGGGCTAAGTTTAGGTGTAGGGTAGGTGTAGGGCAATAGCACATACAGTTTGTACAGTATAAAAACCATTACGCCTATGGAAAGTCCCCGTAAACCATAAAAACCAACATGTGTGTGTGTGTGTGTGTATATATCAAGGGCATAGGTTTGCTTTTGACATTGGTGGGGATATAAATTAGAATTTTCAAAAATCATGTTTTTTATTATCTTTTTTTATTGTAATAGCTGTTTTTTAGTAAAAAAAATATATATATATATATATATGTCGTTTCTTTATTAAATTATGTCTCCTTATGTCTCTCAAATATGATTTTGAATCTCATTATCATGTATCCCCAGACTTTTAAATCCCATTGCAGTTACAGACAAATTGAAGCCACAAAAGTCCCATTTTGATCTCAGACTTTGTTCAGGGTTTGATTAAATCCCCATCCTTAAGCAAGAGCAGTACTAACAGCGATGCCTTCCTCACCAAGCACTACAGATTGTGAGAAAAACTATCAGATGTGCTTGACCTGACTCGTGTCAATTTCCATGCATCTGTCAGATTGCAGCTAATCACAGTCTATTACCTTCCGAAGGTACAGCATACGAGTTACATAAGCCAAAAAAAAGAAGCAAAAGTGTATTTCAGGACACAACTATATATTTAGAGCCCATACTGCACTGGGAAGCTTGTTTTATGGATGGCTTTTGTGGTAGTTGGGAACACATAACAGTGTATTAAAGTATGAGAGAGCATTATGAAGACTCTAGCTGTGAAGCTGAAGCTAATTTTGCTCACCGTGGACCATTCGTCTAACGCCGAGCTTTACGTGCGGCTCCAACCATATGAAAACTGACAAAGCGGCGTGCAAACAAGGCAGAAAATGTACAACGCGCTCTGGCCCTTTCTGGAAATGACAAATAAATCAGATACAGCAATTTCCAATTCAGCAGCCCGCACCTGGAGCTTCATAACTTCGCTTTCCCGAGAAGTATTTATGATTACTTACTACTGTTTATGTCTTTCAGCCAGCACTCGCTGTCGGCGTTTATCTACCCTAAACATGTTGGGAGGACAAAAGATGGCAGGCATATTAATCTACGTAACTGACTCGGGATAGGCCGTTTTGCAATTGTTTACTCACCAGCAAATGTCTAAAAACACCCGAGCGAATAATGCCGCATAGAAAGACGCGCGGCCTCGACTTCTCACAGACGCTCTCTGGCTCTCTGATGAAGTATTTTTCCATAAGCCTCGGGGAGATAAGTCTTTGACCGCGCTCTCCCTTCATGTTATTCTTCGATTCTGACATGATCAAGGACTCTAAATGGCCGCGAGCCAGGTAAAGTGAATTGAGTTACACAGACTGCGTTTGCAGTACATGATGCATACTAAATGTGCTAATTCCTGTGAAGACGGCATGAGATGCATGCATGCAGACTAGTCTTTAGACACATTAGGAGATTGCATGCATCGATTGCAAAGGCCACAAAGAATTGAATCATTAGAAGGTCTTACCACTAAGGTGTGTGATATTGGCAAAAATTATATCTTGATATTTATTGTGATTTTTTTTTATAATAATTAAACGATATTGTGCTGAGTGTATTTTTGTGCTGTTACTTTGGCTGGTTTAGGCCTGTCATCATGGATAAATGATGACATTAAAAGCGCCAGTATGTTGTGACAAGACCGTGGCTTAATGATTGATTCATCGAATCATTCATTCAAACTTTTTATACAAAACGGTTGATTCATTTACAAATGAAGTAAGTGACTTTCTATATGAATGGATCATTGAGTCACTGATTCAAATGATTTGTTCAAAACAGCTGATTCATTTAGAAACAAAGCAAGTGATGGTCTTTATTAAAGAATCATTGAATCACTAACTCAAATGATTAGTTTAAAACGGCTGATTTAGAAGCAAAGCAAGTAACTGTCTTTATGAATGAATGAATCATTGACTCAATGCAACTCAATGTTAACTTCTTGTTAGTCAAACTGTTACATACTGTGTAAAATGTATATTTATGGATTTAGCAGAAGCTTACAAAACTTACAAAACCTAATCTAAAATTAAATTAATATCACATTTGCATTGCACTTACACACTAATATTTAGGAAAACAGCACCGTTGGTTGTCTGACTATATAAATATAAAAACAAAAACCCATACAAGTATATTCTTTGCTCTCATAATTTGTATTACAGTAACATTCTTACTATATTCTAATAGGCTTCATCACGCAGGGAATGCTTTGGACTTTCAAGGCGTTTTGTTTGTTTTCTCAAAGTGAATCATTAAAACAACAATTACGACAGTATCACAGATGATAAATATCACACACCCCTACTTACGACTTATTTTCCCCAACAAGCTACATCTGGACTGAGCTATGAATCCGGCCTCGCGCTGAAGGTGTCGGGTGAAGAAACGCATTATGTACCTGCCCTTGTGAAACATGTTGCGACTTCTTGCCGTGCAGATGTTGGGTTAAGCGGACCTGACAAGATGGCTAATTTACCCTTGGGCGGCGGGTGGCCAGGACTCCCATCATGGCAGATGGGCCGTAATTGGGACGGATGTGTGCAGATGCCTTGCTGCGCCCAAATGGATTTATCACGTCACCCTCAGAATGAACTGATGGAGGGGTTGTTTGTTTGAAGCTAATTAGGCAAACATTTGTTTTCATTCCTTTCTTATCATGCTGCAAATTGATCTAATAGGAACGGTGCGGCGTTCGAGGAAGGAGAGGGACACCCGCTTTCTTCCAGATCATGAGATCTGTCTGATCTGTACACTCAACCAAGAGGTGAAACTTTCCATTACATCAAGACTAGACTAGAAGAACAACGACTAGATTATAACTGAGACTCTTCAGCCATAATCACACTAGGAATTGTATCTTTTTAATTTTATGAATCAGACTGTTTGAATATTGACCAATCAGAAGCAAGGACGGGATTAGTATAGAACAGAATAGAAGAGAATAGTGTAGAATGGAACATAGACAACAACAATTCTACATTATATTTCCAAAAACGGTGTGAATTACATAAAAAATAGATACAATTAATTAAATAAAAACAAATATTAAATACAAATGATAAAAATAAATAAAAATAGGCTACAACAGGCCATGTTACTTGAACGTCAATCAGAATTTAGAATAAAATACAATCAAATAGGCTAAAATAATATGAAAAAGACTAAAAAAAAATATTTTAATGAAAATATTAAATAGATAATAAAGAATGGAAAATATTGAATAAATATTGGAAAAATAAAAAGCTTAAAAAGGGAAAATGAACAGCAGGTTATGTTAGATGAATATTAAACAAACATTTAGCACAGAATAGAATTGTTGTGAAATGTGTTTAGTTAAAAAAAAGTTGTTTAGTTTAAACTTTCATTTTTTCATTCCATTTAGATAAAAATAGAGTATAATAAAATAGGTCTAAATTATATTAAATGAACATAAATTATCTTATTAATTTTTTTAAATACAAAGCTAAAAATGTAGAGAAATAAAATGTAAAACTTGCTTTTGACGAATCAGAAAGACCAGAAGCATGGAACCGAACCGAACTGAACTGAACATCATAGAATACAATAAAGTCTCATAACCAGGCTCGAATATTTCATTCTATAATCGGAGTATGAACTGTATTTGTGCATCTGGGATTTGAAGGTGGCTGCGAGTGTTCTCAGCGCTCATCAATGACTACTCAGTGCTGCAAACATCACAGATTTAAAACATCCAGCATTACACTTCCAGCTTCACTGCACTGCTTCAGCTTTAATTGATGTTCATTTCAGAAGAGGATCATATCCTTTGGGACAACAATTAAAATGAATTATTAATTAGAGATCAATTTTGAGGTGCTTCGCTTACATTAAAACTAATGACTAAACGATGAGACGTGTATGAAAATGTAAGTGGGGTTTGTCCTTGATAAACTCACTGTTGCGAGTGGAGGCAGGAATTGCTTTGTGGACGCTAGGTGGCTTACTGTATTTACAGTAGTGCATGAAAAGAGCCGCTGTGGTTACGGTTCCAAATATTGATTTTATTTAGATTAAAATAGCCAAAAAATTTAATAAAGTGAAATTAAAAATATACATAAACAAATAAATAAAATAAAAATAGATACATCATTTACAAAAATAATAAATTATAAAAATGCTTAAAAAATAAAAATAATATTTAATAAAAAATTCATGAAACAATATAAAAGAGTAAGGTACGGGAGTCTATGTTACTTAAATACTGACCAATCAGGAGCCAGAACGGCAATAGAATAGAAAATGAAATTATTATGATTTATGTTTCCAAATATAACTAAAATAGACTATAACAGACTAAAATAGGTGAAAAGAAGCTAAAATAAAATAAAATTAATATAACAGACTAAAATTAATTTAAAACAGAATAGTAAATAGATACATAAAAATATGTATTTTTATAAAAAAGCTTAAAACATAAAATAAAATTACAAAGTTATTAAAAAAGTGTCTGTTATAATCTGGTCTCTAGAAATGTCTTTTTTGTGCTATATTTATCAAGTATCTTATGCCTGATCACTTATAAACTTAACAGCACACTTTTCCCCGACAAGCTTTAATACTTCAGGTTAATAGTTTTGAAAACCCCAAACCAAAAGTACGAGCAATAGTGATAGCGATGCTTGACTTAGCAACCACGACTAATTAAACAGAAATGAGGTGCGTTTGATGACCCGCACATGACCCATAAATGATTCAGAAACGTGCTCAGCTGCCTGAGAACAATTCACGCCGCATACTTTCCCGAGAAAGAGAGCGAGGGACGGGAAAAGCGCTAAGTGGAGAAGAGAGAGATAAAGACAGATATACTGAGGCCAGGAGAAAGTCATCAAACTTTCAGAGATGACAAGAGAAGCGCAGTCCACCGCTCCGGTACACGGGAACGGGTGGATGTCTGGAAAGCCTGCTCTATTTAAAGCCGGGCGCTCCGCCGGGACAGCGGTGCTGATGCTGCTCTTTTTGCGAGCGAGGGCTACATCCGTTTTGAGCATCTCTTAACTCAGAGAGGCTGCATGTCGTTCACCCAGCCCTATATTGTGTGTGTGTTCGCTCTGCGGGAACAAAAGCTTTCGGAGGATGAGCAACTGCGGAGGATGCTGAATGAAATATTGATCAGCTTTTATGTCATTCTAGTTTTGTTTTTCGCCTCCTGCCGCATTTGAACCCAGCTTTTAAAGAACGAAGCCGGGCCATTAAAAGAGTAACAGCGGTCGTGGAGGTAAACATGTTCAGAGCTCGCTTGGCTCTATATCTGCTGCTCTCCATGCATAAGACTGATGAAAGCCTCGGTTAACTGCTCTGTGAATGCAGATATTAATGCACATTCTCAAGATCCGCCGGTCACCTGTGTTTTGTTCAAGGTGAGATGATACAGATGAGTGACCCTCACATCATTGACCCACATGCACACACATTCCATGACATACTTACTGTTTATGAATGCTGAAGAAATCTTCTGGGTTATTTACCACTTAATATCTACAAACGGCATACCACAGATAATAAATGCATGTGTGCATGAAACACATTGGAAATCAATGGAAAGCTATCAGATGAGAAGTGTGATTAAATGTTTAGAGGCATCTACTCATTCTTTGTTACTTTTTCCCTCCATCATTATAGAGTAATTTTAGAATTGTACATTTTTAGAATAATAACTGTAATTAATATTAATATTACTTTATTTATGTATAAGTACATATGTTGATATAAAACATTGATATAAAGAAAACATTTTTTTTTTTTTTTTTAGCTTTGTCATCACAAAAATGAAATGTAAAACACATACATATATAGATATAAAATATAAAAATATAATAATTTATTTCAAAGAAACTTATACGGTATGACCTATAACTTTTTATGCAAAACATATGTAATACAATTTATAAAATTGCTTTACTTTTACAAAAGAGGTTTTTAAGATCATGAGTAAAGTTTGCCCAAACTTTTAGTGACTCGTGGCATGCTTTTACTCATACAACGGATCAGTTCTATCCACAGTGAATACAGAATTCAATCAGTTTCTTTGTTCCCTAGAATTCAAACCCATGACCTCAACGATGTTCAACCAGTCAAGCTACATGATGTTGGTACTCAATACGCTGTCAGATCTGTCACACTGCTTCAAAACTAGAACCGCAACACGATATTACACGCATACAGCATGAGACCGGTGCCATAGAGTCGTGCATCAACCCCGTCTGTCAAAGCCTTTCATCGCACAACCAGCAGAAAGAGAAAACATGGTTATTTTGCTTGGTATCCGTGCGAGAATGTGATGTAACGTGCTGTTTACATCCAATAACTCACAGGAATGACACCAGTAAAGCATAAGCAGAAGTCGATCCACCTAGAAATACAGTTCAAACTCTACTGGACAGTCTATGCAACACTGAAATACAAGTTTCTAGCCTGCTTGGCATTTGTTGTTACCAACTGAGGAATGCATTGAATTCAATTGATCTCATAATGTTCCCATAAGACCATAAGTGAAGGCTTTACCGATGAGGATGAGGATGCAGACCAGCAGCGCGATGAGAGCACCGGGGCTGAGCGCGGATGACATGATGTAGGCCGTGGCGTTGCAGGACTGAATGGCTCCGTCCGGGTCACAGCCGCACACATGGATGGTGAGGGTCCCCGTGCTGCTGAGGGCCGGAGGGCCGCTGTCCACCACCAGGATGGGCAGCAGATACACGTTCTGCTCCTGCCGGTTGAATCCGGAGCGCTGCGTCCTGATGCCCGCTGTGTTGTCTACAGAGTCAGAGAGACAAAAGGTTTGAGATGCAAACATACGACTCAATATATGCACGCTGCTATTCATATATTGTATTCAAATATACGTCATTTTACTATTACTGAAAATAAAGGAAGTGTGGCATAGCCTCATCTCTTGTGTGTAACCTTAGTACAAACATTACATACTGGTACATTAAAAATAACAGTTTTGCCATCTTACTACAACGGTAGAGCAAAACACTGAGAACTAGATATTACTTAAAAAAGAAAGAATGAAAGTAAAGAGTAACAGTCAAAAGTAATATAAATATATACATATAATATATATTTAAGTAAAAAAACTAAAAAAGTAAAAGATAATTTATGCTAAAATAATAATTAAAGTAAAAATGTAATTAAAGTGACACTATACGAAAACAATATCATTTGTATTTATTATATTTATAATATATTTATAATAAAATAATTAAAAAAGTAAAAAATAATAATAATAAAGAGTACAATTAATATTTAGTATATTAAAAATGTTTCTAATTTATAATAAAATAACAATTAACATTAAAATAATAAAATTTAATTAGTACAATAATACAATTTAATAGACTTTTACATTGTTACAAGAACATTCTATTTCAGATAAATGAACCTAAAACCAGCCTAATTATACAGGATCGTTAAGACCAATTAGTCAACGAGTCATTGAGAAAACCCATCTACTTTCAGCCTCGGTGAGAGTAAGAGACTTCTTTAAACAAGATTTTACTGAGTTCAAACTTTTGAATGTTAAATAGCCATTTTACTGAGTTCAAACTTTTGAATGTTAAATAGCCATACTTCTATATACAC
Organism: Gymnocypris eckloni scoliostomus; assembly: GCA_027564155.1. Lineage (NCBI taxonomy): Eukaryota > Metazoa > Chordata > Actinopteri > Cypriniformes > Cyprinidae > Gymnocypris > Gymnocypris eckloni. The sequence continues at coordinate 34,194,225 of CM050419.1, forward strand.
AAGAACACCCAATCGTCCAGAAACCCAAGAAACAAACACAAACTGAACCATTGCAGGCTGTAAGCGAGAAACAAACACAAACTGAACCATTGCAGGCTGTAAGTGAGAAACAAAGCAGGTGTGACGTTCCCAGAACTGAATGCGACAAACACTATGAACAAAATACTATGAAAAACTCCAGCAACAGCCAGGAGCAGGAGCCATCCTCATGAAGGACATACATCACCATCAGCACCAGCGCTAGAGCATGACTTACTGATAAACACAGCTCACGTCACCACATCCGGCACAGACACCGGGAGATTCTGCTGAGTATAAGCACCATGACACTGGGACTCGACCGGGCCTGTACATCTTCTCTCCTTCTCATACATACAGCACACGCCATCAACAAAGACATCAAATCCATTTCTGAAGTCTAAAAGCATCAGGAACGGAGACATTACCATAACCAGACCACAGCGCAGTCGCTTCCCTGCCATGAGCCCAAGTAAACACTGAGAAGTGTTTTAAAATGCGACGCTGACACGGTCATTGATCGGGTCAATGAACCAATCATTTATTAAAGAGCAGAGCCGGGACCTTTCAATATTCATCTAGTTGGGCCGCGTCAACACCTAAATGACAAAAAGAGGACGCAGAAGGAAAGCATTGATTGAGTTCAGCAGAGTTCAGATTAGCTTCATAATTGATTTTGAGTCCTCAAAAGCTGTGAATCAGATTTAGTGCTTGCGTTTCTTAGGGTGCCCACACTTTTGGCCGATGAATTACTGTGACCTTTCCAGTCGCTGGATAAGGATTCTTTAAATGATTCAAACGCAGACTGATTCACAAATGAATCATTCAGAAGTGACTCCGAATCGACTCACAATGATTCACAAATCGGACAGCACCATGCACAACAACAATTAGCGATGAAATATTGCAAAAACAGCATAACATGTTTATTTACTATATTAATTTCATTAAGAAAAAATAAAATAGGGTCACAATTTTTATTAGGTGGCCTTAACTACTATATACTTACATAAAAATAAGTATACTGCACTTATTGTGGTCATATTATATTGCAAAACACTTCTGCAGGGATAAGGGTAAGGTTAGTTAGGGACTGGTTTGGTGTATGGGTAGGTTTAAGACTGGGTTAAGCTGTAAGAATGGGTCAACAGAGTAATGTAAAATGTACTGAAATTAATTACAGATTACAGAAGTAAAATGTAAGAACTTGTATGTACACAATAAGTGCATTGCTAAGGCCACCTAATATAAAGTGAGACCGAAAAAAGTAAACCCCATTTTAAAATTCTCCATGACGGTCAAAATCTTGGTTTAAAATGTTTTGAAAAACTCTACAAAAATTATATAAGTATAATAAAACAACACAATGATAAATTAAATAACATATACTAGATATATGAAAATAATATATTAATAATTTTATTTTAAAATAATAATTTTTTAAAAATACATTTAAAAGTGCACATTTTATACACTCTAAAAATTAATCAGTAAAAATAGGGCACAATATACTGTGTACGGAACAGGAATGTATTTTTACAGGTGTTTAACTACTTTGAATTTGATATTTCATTACATTGTGTTTTAGAGAAACGGAAATGTTTGTAAAATGATTGGATAATGTTGTGTATAATATGCTGCCAGTACCTTTTCATTTCACTGATTTATTTTTTACAGCGTATTTTAATTAATATTCGTTAATAATACAATTGTATCAGTTTAATATTACTATTAAATAGTTATCATTAATTATTTATACATGATATATGTATGCATTTAATATATAATATATAATGATATAATATAATAAAATACATTTAATCAAAATGACAGAAAATCGATGATCAAATCATTCTTTTTAAACAAAAATGAGTTTGTGAAATGTTTAAATACACTAACAATAGATCTTGTGTTGAAAATGAAGACAGTCAGTATTGTTTGCTTGTGGTTAGTGGATGATAATTCATGTGAGCTTTCTCTAAAGATCCCTAAAACAGCATCTGATTTGAACGTGATGAGAATCAGAGAAATATCCGCATTCGAGACTCTTTTTCCTCATTTAGAGGAGTCCAAACACATGTTTTGGGCATCTGCATTTCTGTATCACAGCATCGGTCGACGGAGGCCAGAGCAGTCAAACTCATTTGAATATGAAATATGGAAAGAGAACAAAGAACTCAAACCAGAACAAAACTCAGCACCGATGCCAAGAACATCCCAAACAAACTGAGTAACAATGAACAATGCCCTCGGCCTGCAACTAAAATCACGCCAGCAGGCGTCCGGAGAGAAAACGAACATGGAAAGACAAATCAAACGCCGGTGTGAGAAAACAGCCTTGTGAGATCGTCCAGAACCAACAGCCAAAAGATGCTTTGTTTGGAGTCGTCAATCAAATTCCCGTCTCTCTCTGGAACGACTCTATTCCAAGCACAAAGAGATGAGTTTAATATCACAGCGAAAGGACAGCTGAATCAATAGCACAGATAGTTAAAAGTCTGACGTCCTCATGCGTCGGATCACAGAGGGAGAAGGTAACGGCGACAGATTCAGTCTGACAGCTTGACAAATGTGTCCATGAAAGCAGAAGTATGGGGCATACGGGACGTGGGAGGACACAAAGTGTGCTCTTTTGAGTGTGCTTGAGAGGGGAATAGCAGAGAAACCTGCGGAGGCGTTCTTTTAGGAGAGTTTCTGGGTGAACAGCTGTCAAGAACACGTCCAGGTCATGTTTCATCCCAAAATCAAATGAGGAAAATATATTCAGCAGATCATGAAGTGTGTGAGGCTATAGTGGCAACAAATAGAGGTGCAAAAATAATAAATGTTTCTAGCAATTTTCAAACATTCCCCTTAATTTAGCAGATACTTCTGATGACACCAGTGGAGCAGAAATAAAACACATCTCCTCCAGTTTATCATTACTGGAATGGGACAAATATTAATGTCACTGTCATAATGTTGAGGGAAAAATATATATAAATGTAAGTATCTATATAATACATAATATAAACATTTATTTTATTTTTATGCCATTTGTTGAGTATCTCTTCTATACTATTATATTTTTTATATTTGTTTATATTCGGGTGTACAGCAATACACAAAGCACTATATAAATGCCTCATTCATTCATCCCTTCATTCATTTTTCAGCAAGTTAAACTAAATGAAAATGAGTAATGTTGAGCAATAGGAGGAATTTGTGTCAAGTTACACATTTTTGTTTGTTTTAGTTTTATATATAACTTATATATTATACATTTCGTTTATATATTTATATAGACACTGCATAGCAATTGCTTTTATTTATTTATTTATTTAAATTGGACAACTGTTTGTGCTTTATCCTCTCTTCCATTAATATATTAAAACAATTTTAAGCTACTATTACACTTTCTTTTTTTGAGGTAAAATATGACCTGGATATTTCTTTTCACTTTTCACTTAGATTCACTTTTTAATGTACACATAATGACACACTTTTTGTTTGCACAGTGATTTAGTTATCATTTCTACCAGCTCTAGTTGGTCCGGTCTGTGTGTGTGTGTGTGTGTGTGTGTGTGTGTCTGCTCAAGCATGAGTATATGTGTGTGTGTGTGTGTGTGTGTGTGTGTGTGTGTGTGTGTGTGTGTGTGTGTGTGTGTGTGTGTGTGTGTGTGTCCTCGCGTGCTCAGTTGACATTTGCCTGGCTCTCCACCGCTGACATTTCCATTCTGTCAGATGAGTCTGGATTTGCCCATGCATCACATCATCTTACACACATCTCTAAAGAGCCCGGCAATAACACAATCCTGCTCGGCCTGACGGGACACAACAAATATAAGACTGACAAAGCAAAACTGAAGGAGAAAACAGCCGATTATTTGCAGATGGATTCACATCTATAATGCCAGCACACTCCCTACCTGGATGACATTACAGGGACATTCTCCAAGAATACGGTCTTCCAGTATACCTTATTTATCATATTGTGTCTGAATGCTCAATTCTGAAGTGTTACATTATATTTCTCAGCATGAAGTGGTAACACTGTTTTTTAAACTCACATTTTCATTTATCAGACGCTTTTATCCAAAGTGACTTACAGTGCATTCAGGCTATAAATGTTTTTGCCAGTATGTGTGTTCCCTGGGAATTGAACCCACAACCTTTTGTGCTGCTAACGCAATGCTCTAACCACTGAGCCACAGGAACACTATTAGTAGAGAGACACTCACTCACTCACTCACTCGCTCGCACACTCGCTCGCTCACTCACTCACACACTCGCTCACTCACTCACTCACTCACTCACCGCTCACTCACTCACTCACCACACTCACTCACTCACTCACACTCACTCACTCACTCACTCACTCACTCACACACACACTCACTCACTCACACACTCACTCACTCACTCACACACACACTCACTCACTCACTCTCACTCACTCACTCACACTCACTCACTCACTCACTCCTCACTCACTCACTCACTCACTCACTCACTCACTCACCACTCTCTCACTCACTCACTCACTCACACTCTCTCACTCACTCACTCTCACTCACTCACTCACTCACACTCTCTCACACTCTCACTCACTCACTCTCACTCACACTCTCTCACTCACCCACTCACTCACACACACTCACTAACACTCTCTCACTCACTCACTCACTCACTCTCTCACTCACTCTCACTCACCACACTCTCTCTCACTCTCACTCACCACTCTCTCACTCACTCTCACTCACTCACTCACTCACTCACTCACTCACTCTCACTCACTCACTCACTCACTCTCACTCACACTCTCTCACTCACTCTCACTCACTCACACACACTCACTCACTCTCACTCACCTCACTCACTCACTCACCACACACTCACACACACTCTCACTCACTCTCCTCACTCACTCACTCACACACTCTCACACCTCACTCACCTCTCACTCACACTCTCTCACTCCACTCACTCACACTCTCCTCACTCACTCTCACTCCACTCACTCACTCACTCACTCACCACTCACTCACTCACCATGTACTGTATATTGTACATGTATATAAATATAAATAAACACACATACATTAACATATTTAAGAAATATATGTAATATATTTATATGTATAAATGTTTTTATTTATTTTGGATTAAATTAATTGCGATTAATCAATTTGACAGCCTTAATATGTTTATATTCCCTAATCAATATACATAAAATGTATATTTAATTTTTCATATGTATTATTTATATATAATTATATATAAAACCTCATTAGTAAAGCAGTTAAAATGAAAACTCACAGTTAATGTTTTTTTATTTAATATTTATTTGTATGTGTAATTAGTTTTTAATGTGTTTATCTGTTAAACGTTTATTCACTTTTGATATGGACTAAAAAACACAAAGCTCTGAAACTGGGTCTTTAAATAATCATTCTAAGACAAATATTAATCCAAGCAAAAATTGATAAAAGAATTCCCAGTACATAACAGAAAACCCATGCATATGAATTGGACAGAAATATTAAATACCCCTCATTCTCTGTTTCTGAACACAAACACCAGATGCTGCAACAGAAGGTGATGTCATAAAAGTGCCAACGCGGTCTACCTCTCGGGAGCGCTCATGAAAGATTGCGTTTGTCAAGTCAGACTTAGACTAAAAGCTTTTTTTCAGCTCATATTCAGTCTTGTCGCCAGAGCAGATAAACTTGGCTTGTACTTTTATGACACCTCATGCGGGTCAGAGACAGCCGAGCGGCCCGTTGAGGGAGCGTCGTACACAGAAAGCACCCGGAGGAACTCTATCCATCCGATTATCCCGAGCAGAAGCAAGATAAGGTGTCCGCTTGGGGAAGTTCGCTCAAAGATAGCGTAAGTGGAAACTCTCTGGTCGAGGGGTTTTTGAAGTTCTTTCTAACCACACAAACAGACCTGACGTGTCTATTTGTCCTGAAGATGGACGCACGCTCCAGACGTGTCCAACACCAGAGGATTAAGGGAAAGACTTTTCCTCTTGTATTGATTCCTCCTGCGGGAGCCGCAGAGCTGAGCTGTGGTCATCATGACACGCGAGTCAAAGGTGAAATGTGTTTGCAAAAACCAACAGGGACCAGAGTACAAATACTGCTTTAATACTCAGTCAAACAACAGCATCTTTTCCTGATTTCACCTCTGAGAGTGACTGGATAGTATTCCCTGCTATGTGGCACCTGTCTTGTCCAGATACAGTTGATACTACTGGACAAACTACATACAGTACACCACTGGCCAAAAGTAACGCTTGGTCTCTTCTGCTCACCAAGGCTGCACTTATATTTGATCAAAAGTACAACACAAATTGTGATATATCGTCTAAAGTGTTTTCTATGTGAATATATTGTGACATATGATTTATTCCAGTGATCTGCATCTGAATATTCAGCATCATTCCTCCAGTCTTCAGAAATCTGATTTACTGCTCAAGAAACACTTCTGATTATTATCAATGGTGAAAGCAGTTTACACATATTTGTGGAAACCATTTTTTAAATAAGAAATTAATACTTTTATTAAGTAAGGATGCATTAAATTGACCAAAAGTGACAATAAAGACATTAATAATGTTACAAAATATAATAAACGCTGTTCTTTTGAACTTTATATTCATCAAAGAATACAGAAAAACGGTGTCCAAGAAATATTAAGCAGCAAACACTGTTCAACATTGAAAATAATAAAAAACATTAATAATACATGAGCAGATTGAGCACTTATGATAAGCAGCAAATCAGCATATTATAATTATTTCTGATGGATCATGTGACAGCTAAGACTGGAGTAATGATGCTGAAAATTCAGATGCTGATCACAGAAATAAATACAATCTACAATATTTTCAAATAATAATACAAAAAAACTGTTATTTTAAATTGCTAACATATTTCACAATATTCCAAATTTAGATATAGATAGACATATGCCAAAATGTATGATAAATGCAATCTTCATGCATGTAAAAGAAAAGTTTCCATTGCATCCAAAAAGTTGTAATAAAAAGATCAAATATCCAGTCTCTCACCCTTGATGTCCCATAGTGTAAAATGTCGGTTGTTGGAGGCCTCGGGTGCCAGTGTGAAATAGAATCGATGTCCAGACTGCGGTTCGTCTCTGTCCACCACACTGATGGTGTGAATGAGCTGGAGAGGAGACAGACAGACAGAAAGAGGTTAGAGATTTGAGTAAACCTCCGTGTCTGCATCGTCCTAATCAGAGACTGTGCTGGAGCTTCAACCAGAAAACACCACACTGAAGGAACTTCAGCCAGACTGCATGACTGCTCATATTGACTATTCAGCCAGAAAAGTAGCCGACAAGTCAATATTTACCTTATGTAAATGACTCACTTCTGGCAAGTCAAACCGTGTTCGAGTCTAGAGAAGGTCTACTGCTGAGATGACAGACCAAAGCGTGTATATCTGCATCTCCAGGTTCATGCAGCTGCTGTCACAAACGATGCAAACACAAGTCATGTTCTCCTCGCTAGAGTTCCTGTCAGCCTCTGGCCAACATCTGCTAAGCTTCTGGCTTGTAAGTGCCTCTAAATGCAGATCATCTCAGATATCTGTAGCTACAGTATGCTTCATTTTTAACATGCTTCATGAATGCAAACACTCTTGAGTTCACAGGACTTTCACTTTTATGTAATTCAATAGGTTTCAGATATTGGGCATTACAGGTTACTGTACAAAGCTGCTGTCTAAATGTTACAGATGCATTAAAAGCCAGACCAATCGCATAACTAAACTACTAATCAAACTGCTGCATAACATTTTGCACAATGGTTAAATACATATATATACATATATATATATATATATAGATAGAGAGAGAGAGAGAGAGATAATTTTTATTAAAATTTAAACATTTGAATCACTTGAATTAAAATAAGCATTAACTGAAATATAAAATAAAATAATTTAATTGTATTTAACTGATTTTATTTAAGGTAGTTGTAAACTTAATAAAAAGTACATACACAAATTAAAATATATATACAGTGGGGCAAAAAAAGTATTTAGTCAGCCACCAATTGTGCAAGTTCTCCCACTTAAAAAGATGAGAGAGGCCTGTAATTTTCATCATAGGTATACCTCAACTATGAGAGACAAAATAAGAAAAAAAAAATCCAGAAAATCACATTGTAGGATTTTTAAAGAATTTATTTGCAAATTATAGTGGAAAATAAGTATTTGGTCAATAACAAAATTTAATCTCAATACTTTGTTATATACCCTTTGTTGGCAATGACAGAGGTCAAACGTTTTCTGTAAGTCTTCACAAGGTTTTCACACACTGTTGCTGGTATTTTGGCCCATTCCTCCATGCAGATCTCCTCTAGAGCAGTGATATTTTGGGGCTGTCGCTGGGCAACACGGACTTTCAACTCCTCCAAAGATTTTCTATGGGGTTGAGATCTGGAGACTGGCTAGGCCACTCCAGGACCTTGAAATGCTTCTTATGAAGCCACTCCTTCGTTCGGGCGGTGTGTTTGGGATCATTGTCATGCTGAAAGACCCAGCCACGTTTCATCTTCAATGCCCTTGCTGATGGAAGGAGGTTTTCACTCAAAATCTCACGATACATGGCCCCATTCATTCTTTCCTTTACACAGATCAGTCGTCCTGGTCCCTTTGCAGAAAAACTGCCCCAAAGCATGATGTTTCCACCCCCATGCTTCACAGTAGGTATGGTGCAACTCAGCATTCTTTCTCCTCCAAACACGACAAGTTGAGTTTTTACCAAAAAGTTCTATTTTGGTTTCATCTGACCATATGACATTCTCCCAATCCTCTTCTGGATCATCCAAATGCTCTCTAGCAAACTTCAGACGGGCCTGGACATGTACTGGCTTAAGCAGGGGGACACGTCTGGCACTGCAGGATTTGAGTCCCTGGCGGCGCAGTGTGTTACTGATGGTAGCCTTTGTTCCTTTTGGTCCCAGCTCTCTGCAGGTCATTCACTAGGTCCCCTGTGGTTCTGGGATTTTGCTCACAGTTCTTGTGATCATTTTGACCCCACGGGTGAGATCTTGCGTGGAGCCCCAGATCGAGGGAGATTATCAGTGGTCTTGTATGTCTTCCATTTTCTAATAATTGCTCCCACAGTTGATTTCTTCACACCAAGCTGCTTACCTATTGCAGATTCAGTCTTCCCAGCCTGGTGCAGGTCTACAATTTTGTTTCTGGTGTCCTTTGACAGCTCTTCGGTCTTGGCTATAGTGGAGTTTGGAGTGTGACTGTTTGAGGTTGTGGACCGGTGTCTTTTATACTGATAACGAGTTCAAACAGATGCCATTAATACAGGTAACGAGTGGAGGACAGAGGAGCCTCTTAAAGAAGAAGTTACAGGTCTGTGAGAGCCAGAAATCTTGCTTGTTTGTAGGTGACCAAATACTTATGTTCCACCATAATTTGCAAATAAATTCTTTAAAAATCCTACAATGTGATTTTCTGGATTTTTTTTCCTTATTTTGTCTCTCATAGTTGAGGTATACCTATGATGAAAATTACAGGCCTCTCTCATCTTTTTAAGTGGGAGAACTTGCACAATTGGTGGCTGACTAAATACTTTTTTGCCCCACTGTATATAAATAAAAACTAAACAAACTAAAATGAAAAAGAAAACAGAAAATATTCAAAACAAATATTATATAATTACACACACACACACACACACACACACACACACACACACACACACACACACACACACACACACACACACACACACACACACACACACACACACACACACACACACCAACTGTTTTTTTCCACTTATTTTCCTTTATTAATAATCCTGTTTAATATTAATGCATATACATCCTTTTTTAACAGTAGATTTATATTTTGACATTAGCTGCTGCATGAAGTAACCATGCATATTTGTAAATTATAATCAAGATACATTTTTAACTGCTCAATGTTACTGTTGTCCCATTACATTTAACAGATTCACATGCAGCACATCATTTTGCACAGCTTTGTACAGGTCAGATATCACAAATGATGTAAAAGTGAAGATACAGCACTATGAAGCCAGAGCATTTTTCATTCAGAAAGCACACTATAAATGATCGTGCAGGAGCTGCGGACCTCCTTCTTCCAAAAACACTGTACTTTTTGTCATATTATGCTAAACTACACGGAGCTCTCTCGGCCTGCGAGGCTGTGGAATTACAGTTTCTGGGATAAATCAGAAGCGCGAGGCGGAGATGTTGTTGTGGCAGTGAGAGTGGGTGTACTTGGCCCAGTCACTACATTAGCCGGATTGTGAGACAACAGATGGAAGTGTTTAGGAGGGCGGGAGGAACAGAGGAGCGGCGGAGAGGGAGTGGGCGGCTCTTCAGACAATCCTGTGAAAATTCCCATGTTCTCTCATTGCTCATTTCTCATTACACGGTCATCAAGAGCCTCGCACGGTGTTTATGTCAAGTTTTAGGGAGGTGATAGAAAATCCAAGAGTAATTATTGGAGACTTTCTGCAAAGTCTTTCCTGCGCCCTGAAGTCAGCGAGGAACACTTGCACTTGCTCGGATTGGAAATGAAAAGGAAAGACGTGCACACACCGGGAAAGTGAAAGCAAGGACAAATGCTTGTATACTCAAAGGAGACCCCACACTAACACTGATGTTTCCCCTCAAAATGATTAAAGCTGGAGCTTCCAAGAGAGGTAAAGTGCTTGTGTTTCAAGCCTCAGTCCTCCAGGACGCGCTCGTTTGACGGGCTCCGCTTTGAGTCCCGCGAGGAGAAGCCCAACATTCACCGCCGGAGCCTTTCAAGAAACAGTTGACACAGAAATGAGCTCTGTGTCAGTTCAGACCTGGATGCCGTTAACACTTCTTTATTTAAAACAAAATTACATATGAGACATGCACCATATTCCAAGTCTTCTGAAGTGCACTGATTGATTGACAGCTGTCAAAAGTCACAGAAATGTGAATCGGTGCACTGTTTTCTGTTGTTTATTTATTTCACTATTTCATATATCACTTCACTTTGTTATGTTTATTCAGATTTATGTCTTGCTATTATATGTATCTTTTACATTGCCAATCCTATAGAAAAACAACAGAGATCTATTCTATTCTATTCTATTCTATTCTATTCCATTGTTACAGCATGGAAACCACAATATTTGGCCTCAATTCCTTTATCAAATGTGATGTATATTGCCTTTAAGTAATACAAAAAAAAAAATAATGAATATGCAAATAAATCTAAAACAATGCATAAATAAATAGACAAAATCATTAATGCATATACGTGTAAATGATTAAACATGCAAGCATGTACATAAATAAATAAATAAACAGCCAAAATTAAAGTCACACTTCAGAGAATTATAAGTGAACTTCAGCAATTGTATGACTTTACTTTTAAATAATTACTACTTTTATGCTGATTTTCAAACCATTAATACTATAAACTGTCTTTATATGCCAAAGTCAAAGTCTCTCCAAAATTGAATCTTTTGTGATCCTGAAAATAACAGCAGCCATGAGGGTGAGCAAATAATGACAGAACTATTCCTAAACTAAAGTGACACAATGACACAATCATCTCTGAGCACTAATGTTCGCAGTAATCCTCTTTAAGTACACCGTGCACAGCATGTTTGTGCCCTGAGGTGCTGCTGTGAGTCTCGTGTAAGAGCTGGACTGTATATCTACTCAGATTCTGGGTTAAAGCCCACAGACTGTCAGTCACACTCACATGGAAACACATTCTGGCACAGAAAGAGAGCGCGGTGTTAACATTCATTCATGGCTTGTGCTCAGTATTGTTACTGCAGTCTGTGAGCAGCAGGCAGGCTTGCCAATCTTTACCAGGGTGAGTTAAGGTAAAGTTAGGGTAAAGAAGCCTCTCTTTCCGGTCCTTGTTGTTGAACTCATGCAATCTTCTGCTGTATTTTTTATTTTAAAAATCTATTTTTTGTGCAAAAGTCCAACATGGGTCATGTCTAGATGACATCCCCTGTCTCAATTTTCCAATAAAATAAAGGCTAAATAAATAATTACGTATGTTTATATAATAAGCTCATGCATTTCACCATTGCAACGTTTTCATTCAATCAGTTCTTCGTTGGTCCCTCAATGAAAATTAGGTAAAGTTGTCCAACATCTATTTAAAAAATATATATATATATATATATATATATATATATATATATACTCCATCAATAAAAAGGGCACATTTATTTATTTATCTTTTTTTAATTTTGCACTTTATTGCACTGTGTTTTAGGGTTAATGGAAATGTCTATAAAATAATGTCCTGATAATGATAATAATGTCCTGGGAAAAAACAACAACAACAACAACAAAAACCTTACTACAGTACATTGGGTCATATTTTTACAGACTTTTCTTTAGAGTGTAGATTAGCACTGACCAGCATAGACATCTATTACATCAACTTAATGTAGTCTTTTCTAAATGGTTAAGAACTCCAGAAAATACAAATGTTGTTGCTGCTGGAGTAAAACTGCAGGTGTTGAAAAACATATTTCTCATAAGTTGAGCAGTACTTGCAGCATTAAACTAAACACTAATCTGTGCTTCATTATTCGCAGCGCTCCACTTCTGTCTGCGGCTGATAACACGACGCCGGACGCCTTTAATTAACACACACAGACTCCTGTGACTGGGTCCAGAAACACAACACCAGATCTCCAGATCTTCTATTTTGAAGATGTTTGTTTACTGGTCTCTTCTCAGCTGTGGAGGGACTCCTGCTGAGCGCCTGCTTTCAAACGTCCTTCATCACAGCATCGCTTTAGTGAGATGCTGCTCACTCACTACTGTGGAAAGTTGGGAATTGGGAAACAGTACTTATTGATTTTCTTTAAAAAATATATTTTCATGATGCTTGGATCTGTTAAGGCTTTCTTGAACCATATTCCTTTATGGATTCACCACTACTGAACAAATGACTCTTATGAATCTTGTTTTTATGAATCCGTTAAAAATGGGGTATTTAGTCAATTCGTGTATTAAAAAAAAAAATCTATATATCTTATGAAAATATCCAGTTTAAATGTCTCAGAATATCTGATAACTTTATATGCCAAACTTGTAATATCTACATATCTCTTATATAAGAAGAGCAGATCAGATTTCTATCCATTTATTTTTATCATTGTTGTTGTAGTCGAAGTAAAACAGAGCTAAAATAAAATGTCAAATATTAGGTTTAAGTATTAAAATAGCTAAAACTAAAACTAAAATAAAAATTAATTAAAGGTAAATAGAACCATATAAAATCATACAAATTTCAAAAGCATATAATATAAAATTAAATTACATTTTAAATTATTTATAACTATAAATTACAATTACGATATATAATACAAGCTCATTCAAAATATTAGGACATACTATAATACTTATGTTAAACTAAAACTTTTTGTTAATTGAAATAAAGCTAAAATAAAATATAAAGATTGCACACACAAATTAACAAAACAAACCTAGAAACTAATTGCTAACTAATTTAAATAAAAACAGTTTAAGTTAAAGTACTAAAATTAGTCAAACTGAAATAAAATAAAATTAAAGCTAAAAAGAGATATAAAAATAAATAAAATAAATTATAAAAATGACACAAGCACATAAAAAAGATAAAATCTAAAATAAAAAGCTAATTCAAAATATTAATACTACAATAGTTTTCTAATAATACTACAATACTACTGTTTATATGACCACATTTATGACCAAACGGAGCATGCATGATCTGATCAAACATAACTATTATGATTCGAAAACTCCGACATAACTCTATACAACAAAGTGATAAAAACTGAAAGTGCAGAGAACTTTTACATACTGTCCTGAAAATAAAACATGCACTGATGAATCAGAAACATGCATTTAAGGAACCAGAGCTGTTAATTGTAACGATTCTCCTCCTTCCTCTTTTGTGACCCTCGTTTGTTTAATGAGCTGTTGTTTGGATGGAAAAAAACAACAATAAAAGAATGAAGTAAACAAGGGTAAATGAGAACACAAACTATATTAAAAAGAACAAACGAACACTGTTTTCTTAACAAACGCTAATTGCGATGCCAAAGACAGAAACAACAAAAGGTCATCTGATATTTCCCGTTTCGAGGGCAAAACTAATGCCTGGGGGGTTTCTGGAGGAAAGGATTGGGATGGAAAGACGCCGAGAGAATCAGGAACTTCTGAGAAAGAAAGACGGAGAAAAACAGTGTGAAGGAGAGAGAGATTGTGAGCGGGAAGCAGTGTGTGGGAGTTTATTGAGTGGCAAACACAGCTCCCTCAAGCAAAATCATCTAATTAGATTTCCATCCAACAGCCCCCTCATGACCCTTTAAGCTGCGCGAGGCTCGGAAAGTGAGAAGCCAAGAGTCTCCCAAAAGTCTCGCACGTTCTCCAGAGTCTTCCAGAACCAAAGGTCCTCTCCGAAAGTCTTCCTCCGGCTCACAGAGGAGGAGGAGGAGGATGACCTCTGAGACGGATGGAGAAGTTTGCATTGGAGTGATGAAGCATTGAGTTAACGAAGGCCATAATTAATCTGGGCATGGAAAACCTGGTGATTTTCAGCCAGAAAAAGTCACAGAAATGAATCAAATATTCAACAACTGATGAACAGTTAGATAGTAAATAAAGCACTCTCTAGTTCTGCTCAGATGTAAAATATTGAACTGGCTAGGAAATGTTCTTTGTGACTGGAATCACTGTAAAATAATTCAATCACAGATGATTACATGTAAAACCACTGATCAAGAAGTGGGAACCTGTTGAGCATGCTCACATTTCTCACTATAGTGTTGGGAAATCTGATTGATTTTAGAGAATCAGTTCATACAGATGATTTAATAAACGTGTTCAAATAAAGGTCATTGCACAGAAACCCCGGTGCCACTTAAAAAGGCATTTCAGAAATGAATGACCAGTTTCAAAATAATATTTTAAAATCTTGTCACGTAATCTCAAATGATGGCATGGAAAATCACTGATCAAAAATCATTTTAGTTCAATTTCAATAAATGCATATACAGATTTGAGTTATTGTGCAGAAATCATAGTGCCACTTAATGAAGTAATCAATTACTATCAGTCTTTTTAAAATGCATTTAAATAGCTACAGTATGCCTATATAATCCCATAAAATACAAGTTTTAAAATCATTTACTCTACATAAAATATATACATAAAATAATCCAGTCCAGTAATCATAAATGATTGCATGGAAAATCAATAATCAAATAGTGGTTAAAAATAAAACAGACAAACAAACAAAACATACAACATTATAAATGTAGTAATTCATAAATGTGTTTTAAAGTGCAATAATAAAACAGCTATGCAATAAAAATTCAATAAAGTTTGCACTGAAAGTTCTAATAAATTATTATTTTATTGTTACATTAAACTATCCTTTTAACCATGAGTTAAACGAACAATTATAAATACGCAGTGGCAGCACATTTGAGGAGGCAAGAGACGACGAGCTACGAAAAAGAGTCTCAACTAAAGATTTACTGCCGTTCTATATAGTTTACTCACTGAAAGACAAAACTCAGATGCACTGTATGTAGCAATGTAAAAGATGTGTTTCTTTCTTCCACTTTAAGCACTACATGAATACCAGAAGAGGCTCACTGCATCACCAATCAGACCGGATATTCATACGACACCGCACCATTAACTACCCTCCAAATGCAGCTAAAAATCCTGGGAGAATAAATGTGATTTCTCTCCTAGCACATAAATAACCCTCATTATCAAGGTGACCTTTCAATTACTCCTCAATTCACATCGTCCTCCTCTGAAAACCCATCACGGAGCATCACTGCAAACGTAGCTATGTGTTCGTCAATTTAAAACATGATTGATTTATATTTGTACCTCCAAATAATACCTTAAAAATTGATTCCTAGTTCACGGATTTAGTCCAGCCTGAACTTTCAGCAACATAATTCCTGCTATTTTCCACAGAAGTAATGAAATATAAAATCATATGTGCTTTGAATGAAATGAGGGTGGGTACATTTTCATTTTTGGTTGAAATAACCCGTTTGCAGGAGTGAATTCAGCACGGGTTCGGTGTATGTGTCACCATGCGATTGGGAGCCAATCCATCTCCACGGCCGCTTGCGTGTGTATGCGTGCGCATGGGAGCAAGAGTGTACTTTTCCCCTCAAACATTAGTCATGTAGCCGGGACTGTCCCACGGGCGGACCAGACCCCTGTGATCTGTCACGGTGCCGTTTGATGTCTTGTGTGGAGCTGACAGGCCTCTCGTCCTCGGGCCGTTCTTAGTATTTGCCTTTCCCTGCACACACGACTCTATATGATATCTGTCTCTCCTCATCCCATCAGCCCAAATACCACAGGGTTACGAGTGCAACAGCACGCACTCACACCGCTTCACATGGCAATCTGAACAAGGGTCAGGCGTGTAGATAATCAACGAGACCATGAAGGGGACACGCCGTGAATCAGAGACCTCTGGAAGGATAAGACGGAAATGTCTCCTCGTACATTTGCGTCTTTTTAAAAGCCCACTTGTGTGAAGATGCATCACTTTTCTTACTATGGTACTGGATAATTATCAATTTAATGCACTGTGGTATTTATATTTACAGTAGCAAGTCTTAAAAAAACAACAACATGGTACTATAATGGCATTTTTGAAAGTATCATGGTATTCTTGGAAAATGGTTTTTAAATGGTACTTCTAAGAAAACCATGAAAAACATGGCAGTACCATGGTACTATTTTAAGAAATGGGAAATATATCAAATTTACAGAAACATTACCATAGTGCTACCATATATTGGGGTACATGGTACACGTGGAATATGTCCCAAAAACATGGTAGTACCATGGTATAATTTGTAAGAGAAGAGAAAGAGTTCAAAACAAGACCTTACAAGTACCATTATTTTACCATATTTGGGGTAGTTTACAAAACAAGGTACAACCATGGCTCTGTACATGTTCTAAGAAACATGGTAATATCATGGGGCTGTTTGCAAGCGAAGAGAAATAGTTCAAATAGCATTTACCGGATAAAGTACCATCATTTTACCATATTTCAGGGTACTTCCAAGAAAACCATTGTAGTACCACGGTAAGTGTCCTAAAACATGGTAATAGCATGGTACTACTTGTAAGTGAAGAGAAATAGTTCAAAAACAGCCCTTACAGAAAAGCACCATAGTGTTACCATGTTTCCAGTAAAAAGCATTTTTGGACAATAATTATATATGACAATACTAATGTGTGTTTTTTCCTACTATTAAATCAAAGCGCGTCCCGTGGATCCTGGGCCTGCGGATCTACCTGACACTTAAATCCACACGAGCCCATAAACGCTTTCTCCTTCCATGTCTAACATCGGTGTCACAGCGCTGGAGGGGGAGTCGTGCCCCCTGAGCCAAAGCTGCTTATGAGCTATCGGCTAAGTCCTTTTTCATGTCTCTAGCCCTCTTTCTCTGCCTGCGTCTGATTTAGTCACCTTTTACACACACACAAAAACGCTGTGTTGTCATCCTTCAAATAGGATCAAACGCCATGCATTTAGCGGCTTAAGCTAATCTGATTTCACTGTTGTTCTATAAGAAACACAAGCGGTGACGCTAGCGAGCGCTAGAGCGGAGAGAAAGGCTACGCTAGCATGGCACAAAAACAGAGCTAGCGGTGGTGTGTAACGTCATGTGAAATGTGAAAGCAGGCAAAGAATATCATTATTTTCTGATGGATTTCTATTGGTAACTTTAGAGGTGCGATCTAATGAAGTTTGTCTTTTGCAGAACAAACTGTTTTCAGCTTAGCCTCGTTAGAGCCAATTATCAACTACTTAAAGAGGAAAACATGAAGGTTTAATAAAGTCTTATGCTATTGTGAAATGTAAATCAATTATTAATAGATACAAGTTTTTATTTTTCAGTAACAATTTACAAAACTATTCCATTAGTTAATGTTGGTTGATTTTACAGTATTTATTGATATTTGTTAACATTAGTTAACAAATATTAATTCAATATCAACATCAACTCAACATTAACAAGATTAATAAATACTTAATAAATATTTGCTAGCTCATGTTAACTAATATAATTACGTTTACTTTTCTCATATTATCCAACATAGTTGAGCTTCATTCTGAATTATGGTGAGAAGGTTTTTATAATAATATCATTTCAGTCAAGAATTTAAATTGAGATATAAATATTGAACTATTTAATGAAGTAGAATTCAAAGTAATTGAAATTATTGAAATACCACTTATAGAAATGTTTGATTTAGTTAATATCAGCTTATGAGTTTTACGAATTATGAATGAAATGATCTGAGATGACCGAACACCTGAGAAGAGATGAAGCAGACCTCAGATAATATACAGAACTAACCACATTAAATATATTACGTTTCTGCAATATTTAAATCTATTGTAGAAACTTAATTTCCCGTAAAGCTGCTTTGCTTTGCAAAAATCGCAATACAAATAACCTTGAATTGAATGAATTATACTATACTAGTTTATATATTTTCCAATAAATAAATAAATACAACTTTTCATCCTTGAATGCATGACTTGTGCATGACAAATTATTATTCGTGTCAATCAATTTCAAATTCCAATTCAATTCACACTAATAAATGAAAAGAGAGATAATTTTTCAATTCATGATTGCTATCCAACATCAATTATAAAGAAAAACATTTGATTGAGGGATCAATAAATGCATTTGAACATACACATTATTTGATATATTTCCGTATAAATGTATTTTGTGGACCAGGGTGGAAGAACACTTCCCAGAATGCATCACTTCATGCCATGCAGTCCAAATTCAATTCATATTCGATAAATGGAAAGAGAGTACATTCCTGAATTCATCTTTGCTATCCAATTTGAATTGAGGAAATAAAATGCATTTCTGGCCCAATTGTGTGTAATATTCAATTCAATTACGATTCAGACGACAATGATTTGGTTATAAAATGATTCTCAATGCATTTTCTCCAAATCTTTTATTACTAATTACGATCTTACTAATCACAATCTTTTTTCCATCTTATCTTGGTTATGAAAAATAAGAACAATGGTGTAAATAACAAACAGTATAATAAATATAATATAAGAAAGAAATTAACAGTGCTTTACTTTTTTATTTGAAATCAAATGAACAGAAGCATTCAATTAAGAAATAAAACAGAAATTAAATAATAAAATGTAAAAATAACCGCATAATCTTTAGTGCATTAATTACAAATATTAAAGCAAAAAATATATTCATGCATGTTATTTTTAAATAATATTTAATAAGATAAGCCCACTTTATTTACAGCAAAACAGTACATTAAAATGTATGATATTGACCTATTTAATCATTTATTTTATTATTTATTTGTATTCATCTTTATGAATAATGAATAAGTGTAAAACCAGCTCAACATGAAGAAGCAACTAGTAATAGTTGTCGACTAGTAACTAGTAAGCCGATCTGAAAGTGTGACGGTAGTGCAATCCAAACACTGACTCGAGCAGCCTGTTGAACGCAAAAAGCATCTATCATGATTTATTCAAAATACAACTTATGTAATAAACCGGTTCCCTCTCGTGCAACCAAAAAGCATCTCACCCGATCCAGTGTTTATGTGGAGGCCGGGCTTGGTGCGTCTCCTACAAAGCGCCAATCTTAGGTGAGAGATAAATGAGTGTAATTGTGTGTTCCTCCACAGGCCTAATTTCCAGCCCAATCACCAGAGTGATTAATCACAGAGCCGGAGCGCGCGTAAAGTTTAACACACAAGCCGCAGCGCCTCCTGGCCTCCGCGGGCGTCTCTCGCTCACCGAAGCCAATTTAGTCGACACAACGCAATGGGGGTCCCTGGGGTGGCAGACTACAAATCACGTAAACATGCTACAGGTTATCTTAACGCTATTACATCGCTGAAGCTGCAGCAGGGGTCTTCCTAAGAGTCTGGTGTTTAATGAGAGACATTTATTATGATAGACCGTCACCGGATTGCACTTTACCTGTGTATTTGGGGGACCGAGATGCCTGCGATGTTTCATCTTAAATGCGCTTCAGAAACAGCAGGTATCAGGGCCCTTCGGTTTGAAACGGTCCTGCTGAAAGATGAAACGTCTTCTGAGCTCTTATGGACTCAAACGGCATCTTTTACAGTATATACTGGTATTGTGTTGTGCTCCGTCTTTGTTCTGTCCAGCGAGTCGGCCGGATGAAAAGCGGCTCCACAGCGTGACGCTACATCACAGGATGCGTGGTGATTGTTAAGGTGTGAACACCACCCATATCGCTTTGAGTTTCCACTAAAAAGCCTCTATCTCTGGCTCATCTAACAAGAAAAAGCATGCTCTTTTGTGTCTCCTTTCTTTCAGGTAGACTTTTGCTAGACTTTTAAAAAGTCACTGCTTTCATTATAAGAACGTCCTTGCTTTTCCTTTTAGTTCTAGAGATTTCCAAGAACATTTTTGAGTATGTCAGTTTCCATATAATGTCAACATGAAATTTCTTAAAAACACATGAGCCTGCACGCACACACACACACACACACACACACACACACACACACACGCACACGCACACGCACACACACAGAGACACGCATGCGCACGCACACACACACGGACACACAAACACACACACACAGAGACAGGCACGCACACACGCACGCACGCAGCACGCACGCGTAAACACACACACACACACACACACACACACACACACACACACACACACACACACACACACAGACACGCATGCACGCACACACGCAAACTCGCATACACAGACACACACGGACACACACACACACACATATATGGACACAGACACACACGGACATGCACACGCACAGACACAGACACAGACACAGACACAGACACAGACACAGACACACACACACACACACACACACACACACACACACACACACACACACACACACAGAGACACACACACACACACACACACACACACACACACACACACACACACACACACACACACACACACACACACACACACACACACACACACACGGACACACACACTCAATATTCACATGATTAAATGATTCTTTATCCCTGGGGTTTTATCCAGAGAAAGACTGGTAGTTAATTTAATGATTCACAATTATGTAATTACTAGAACAACTATATTTCACATGTGCATGATATTTACTGTATGCTTGTATGCAACAAATTCATTTCTTAAGATTTATTAAAAAAAATTACATAAAATGTAACTGAAATAATTAAGATTAAGTTTCAATGCTTAAAGCAATCAGCAAACTAAATATATAACGGTGCTTCAAAAATTCATCAAAAAGAGAAAACTAACAGCACACATGGGAATAAAATCTTGTTTAGTCTTCCGAACTAAAATGAGCTATTTAATGGTTAAATAACTTACAAAAGAAAGCAACATTCATTCTTGTCTTTTTCCAAAGATGAAAACGGAAGATGACAAAAGCCCTTCTTACACACAGCCAAAAATGCAGTACAAAGGTTACTAGTTCTGTACAACAGAAAAATCTCCGAGAATCCTTAATCCAGCAATAACAGTCCTCATTCAGCGTCTCTATTGTGCAGCGAAGCCCTCGAGAGGAAGCACAGACAGGAGTGCACACAATCTCCAACACAAACAAACCTTTTGTTGTTCTTTATGTTTCACGGCCGCTCTAAAAGAGGGCAAACGTTCAGCGGATCAACAAATAAACAGAGCTTTGAGGACAAATTCTAATGATTCCAGTCAGAGAGAGAAGAATTGGGGTTATAAAGCAGCATTGTCATGACAAAAATGTCATTATTTAAAAAAATATTTTCTAGTTTCATACAAATACAGCCCATTTTCCCCTTGTATTAATGTACATGTTGTCATTGTTTTATAATCATGCATATGTCAATTAGCACACATCGTGACTAGCGCCATTGAAAAGCACATGTTATTGGCTGCATCTCATCATATCTTGAATAAAAGGACATGGCACAGTCAAATGAAGTACCTGCTCCATGTCAAGTGTCTGGACTAGCAGAAATTATTCTACATGCGTTTACATGGAACACCATTCTATAGGTTTTCATGATTAATGACAGTATGACGTGAAAAACCTACTCGACGCTTTCTTCAGATGAACATTTAGTGTACTATACTTCCTAAAAGCCAGCGTAGCTCTATTTCAACACCTTTCAAACTATCTCAAACTATCTCAAACTATCTCAAACTATCTCAAACTATCTCAAACGATCTCAAACGATCTCAAACGATCTCAAACGATCTCAAACGATCTCAAACTATCTCAAACTATCTCAAACTATCTCAAACTATCTCAAACGCACATAATGCCCTAGAAATGCACAATACCTTTCAGTAGGACCAGGTGGTTCATTAAAAATCATTCATCTTTCATTTCATTTTATATGGTTTTAATATTTGTTAACATTCAAAATCAACAAGTTGTTAATAAACAACATGAAATAATGAATTATTATTATTATTATTGATGTTATATTACCAGATACGTTCACAGTTATATATTAAAATGTGTTAGCATTTAAAATCAACAAGAAGTTAATGAATACAATGAAATATTGAATAATAGTAATAATTATTATTATTATTATTACTACCAAATATCGTCTGTCTATTTATTTATTTTACCAACTATTGTCAATTTTTTTATTATGCATATTTATGTTAACATTTAAAATAAACAACATGTATAAGTTAAATGAAATGTTAATTCTGAATAATATATAACATTCGCTAACATTTAAAGTTCATAAATATAAATACATTTAATAAATATAATTAAACAAAGAAATGTGTTTATTACTATGCATCTACGATTATTTAATTTAATAAAAAATGTTCCAAATATCACTATTTTTGTTTGCCAGGCAGCTCACCAGGTTTGGAGCAGAGTTTGTAATTGTTTGCACTTTTTGTGCTTCACAGAAGACCGTTGGTCAGGTGCGTCTGAAACAGATGAGGGTAAATAAAAGATGACAGTCGTCTCACGTATTCTTCCATTCCACGAGTAAACAAATGCGAAGATCTGCGACAAGTCGCTACAAAAGCACTGCAGGTGAGTTTGCTTCACTGCCGCCGTTTTTTCACGACTAGAGTTTATAAATTGCCTTCGGGACGAAATGTCAGACGGATCATTCTTTCCAATTGAAAAAGGTCCAAAGCAGGAGCAAAGCAATAATGAAACTATTCTGACAAAAACAGGAAAGCGATTGGCTCGGTACTAAATCTGACACACACTGATTGTTCTGCCGGACTCCAGCGCTTCGGTCTGGGTTCAGAGGTCACGCGAGGTCACGGCGCTGTATCTCTTCTACGGGAAGGAGAGACCGGTGAGTTGAGCCAAACTACATTAGCCCAGCGGGATCAGACGAGATATTGAGCTTGGGAAAACAAATCTCGTTAGGCGTTGTAAACTGCCATCAAAGCGAATCAGGGAGGCCATGCTGAGCGCGGCAGTCCCACAATGCAATTAGAATCTGACCGCTTCATCACGCCGCACACCTGATGTTCCCGCGTGCGCCTCGACTGATATATATTAGCGGCGAGCGCAGCTGTCTGAGAGGAACTGGCTGATGTCAGATTACATATGCTTTTCATGGAAATGACAACGTTTCCCTCGCAGGTCCGTGACAGCTTTATCAACACGACTAAGTCTCCTGACCGCAGATATCCTATCAAATCAGCAGTAGTGAGGATTTGGTTTCATGTCGAGGTGTGATTTCTGATTGGACTGATGTGAGTTAGGCTTTATCTCACCTGGCCAGGTTTGGCGTCCTCGCAGATCGACGCCTCGTACGGAGTGGCGAGTTCGGGAGGGTTGTCGTTCACGTCCAGGATGCGGATGCTCACCACCGTCTGAGACGCCATGGACTGGTTATCTGAGGAGAGAGAGGCAGATGAAACGTCATCAGAGCCATCGCAGCTGGACTGGACGTTATGTGCAGCACTAAACGTTTCAAAGTAAACATGTCACACTCGTTTGTGTGGAGTGACGCGAGCACAGGTTCAGTTCCTAGGAAACACACGCTTACAATCTGAATTCACTGTACCATACGTCACTTCAGATCAAAAGCAGAAACTTACTGTAAATACACTCATAGAAAACACTGAAAACACTATTGTTAACCAGTGAAAGTCACCTATTTTTGTAATAAATAAATACAATAATGTTCTATAACAATACTGTATTGTATATGATAATATTGTAGGAATAAAATAATAATAATAATAACAAAACACTGATTTATTTAATGTTTCATTTCATTTTATAGTATATGTTAATATTTTTTTACATTAAAAATCCACGTTGTTAATAAACAACATGAAATAATAGAGATAGACAGACAGACAGACAGATAGATTCAACTTAACAATATTCATAACTTATGCAGTTTTTTGTCTTCTATTAAATGCATGTATCTATTAAAACAAGAAATACTCAAGAACAGTATCATTTTGAAGTGAATTAATAACCGTTATGGGAATTGTGATCTTCCTCTCTGAAGGTTTTTCAGAGGACTCTTGTTACTCTCCTGATATGATACACTGCAGTCTAACATACAGACCAGAATATATCCCACAGCATGAATGTGGCATCAGTGTATTCACGATAGAACCCCGATCCCAGGAAACAATGTATCACACACAGAATGTTATCTGAAACAAAGAATTCTCTGAACACATGCACCGGTTGTCATGACGACATCTGTGAGCAAACCCAAACACTGTGATTGTGTCTCATTAGCTTCCACTGAAACACCGCAGCTGTATTTACATGCATGTTAAAGCCTCATCATGTGTGTATGACACTGACCAGATGAGGACACTTTGGATTTGGGGCTTCAAACCTCTCTAATTAAGACTTAAACACCCTCCAATAAAATATAAACACAGCCCTTCTGGCCAATCTCTCAGCAGTGAATTCATCAGGAAGACAATTCTTCTGCAACAGTTTTGAGGAAATTAACAATTAGCAACTCATATTCTTAACGAAGACAAATAAGACTATACACACAAACATTTCGTGATGAGAGCTCACCGTTTGGGGCTGACACAGTGACATTAAAACAGAAAAATGGATTCAATATTTGATCATGGCCTTATTAAGCTACAATAAAATGGAAATATTATTGGAAAATGTGTACATAATTACTTCCATTTAAGTCCATATAAGTAAAATGATCTAGTAATTAAAAAGCTCTCTGTGTTGGAGGCGACTGATCCCGAGCTTATTTATGTGCTTCATTATTTCATTAGAAATGTTTTAATTTTCATAAGAGATGCTTCTCAGCACCACAGCAGGCCACCGAGTGGACCACCATTTTAATTGTAATGAGACATAATTACATTTTCCTAATTAACACCATGTTGCTGTTGTGCTTGTGTTTATTTACGGTAATGTACAGTAGTCCACGCATTAGCGCTGCCTAATTTAAATATGCAGTTTCATTGTCTTGTTTGCCTATGCATTATAAATAGTGCTGTCAACAATTAACCCCATCCAAAAGAAACGCTTTTGTTTGCACAATATATGTGTGTGTGCTGTGTATATTTATTATGTTCAGATAAATGCATGTATACATTTCAGAAAACTATGTTATGTTCATATGTTAAATATATTTATATATCAAATTAATTATATTAATATAAATATAGACATGTAAATGCATGTAAACGTTTTCAAAATATATTCTGTATGTGTGTGTATTTACATATACATAATAAATACACAGTACACACACATATATTATGTAAACAAAAACGTATTTTGGATGAGATTAATCTTTTGACAGCACTAATTATAAAGCACAAACATATCTGTCTTTTTTGTTTTAAACAATTTCACCCCAAAATTTAAAGAAATAAAGATAATTTATTTTATAATTGTAATATTATATATAATATCTAACACAGAAAATAAACAAAAATTTAAATAATAATAAAATACAAATTTTAATTGCAAAATATTTGTGGAATTATTAACTGCAGAGCTGAAAAAATCAAATACAAATCTATTATTTTAAAGCTGAAACTATAAATTCATAATTAATTTTTAATACAGAAAATATAAAAAAATGCTCTAAAATGAAAAAAGACTTATAAATAAATACATATTGCAAAGTATTAATCGTGGTCACATTTATATATTGCTGATATTGTTCTGATTTAAATAAAATAAAAATTAAGTATTTTAAAACAAATCTTAAAAGCTGAAACTGAAAACTGAACGAAAGGAGAAAAGCTATATCGTATGAATAATCTGAGATTAATTGTAGAAAAAAATGAAGTAAACAAACAAACAAGTTAAATGGCAAAGTATTCATCACGTCATTATTCACTGTACTGCCCAATACTGTGCTGATTTTGTTGAATATTGTTCACGTTTTCATGAGAATCACCCAAAAATACCAAACACATAAGAACACAAATCGAGTGCAATAATGCATAAGGAACACGTTTCAAGTGTATTATTCATCTAAAGCCAGCAATACTTTCTCTGTGCTTATATAGAGCAGACACTAGCGATATGAAGAGAAGGGATTTGAGCAGATTATGGGATGCAGGGCTTCTGTTAGCGGCCCAGCAGATGTTGGACGGCCACATATCTTTATGACATATTACCAGTCAGGCACTATATTAGAAAAGCTGCTCCTCAATCCTGTTTGAAAGCATGTCGCGGAGCTCGGCACGCGACTCACACGGGAATGAAGTCTTATGGGGTTTGGCAGCTAAATCCAAAAGGACAGGAGGGTGATTATGAACCGCTATCTCACGATCCGTGTATCAAACATGGAGATAACACGGCAATAAACACTGATGACAATCGGTGCAAATCACGAATGACAACACAATAATAGATTCTTTATTTCAGATGAAGATGCACAATATGACAACATTTTTGGCTGATTAATTGCTGTTTCAATGCACAACTGTGTTAATTAACATGAGGTCACAGCATATGTTTAAATATAATAGATAAAATATTACACTGAATGAAAACTGCATCATAAAAATATAAAAAATTAATATTTATTGTGGTAATATTAACTTTATTGTGCTGATTTAAATAAAAAAGATAAAATCAATAATTGTACTTTTTATTCATTTATTTTGTAAGTAAACACATAATAATAAAATAATATTTCCTTACAAGTCACTGGCATTTGACATTTATTTAGGTAAAGTGTAGCTCATTGCATATGTGTCCAAAAGATAAAATATGAAACTGAATGCATCCTCTTAGTCTTTCATAATAACCAGTTTAATATACAATTTTCATATTTGTGAGTTCAGAATGGTACTTTGTAAATCAGTTTCTCTCCACATTGTGAGAAAACATATTTAAGGAAAGTCTAAACAATCGTGCATGATTCATATCCAGTCTCATAAAAACAGAAGTAAAGAAAGAACAGAAAGTTCAGATTGCCTTTGGTGCATTTCTGACTCATAAGAGCTCCAGCGGGAGTAACGCGCAGCAGAAACCTTCTCTGCGTGATAGCTGGCACTGAATTAGATGAACTGACACAGACTGCAGACCTATGGCCTAAATATTAAATTAAACTCGTCTTGTTCTATCAGCTCTCCCGGTTGCACTAACCGTGCCTAATGAGCTTCAAATGTTGCGCAAATTGACAAAACAATATCTCTGTCCTCAGCCCACGCCTGAAGACATCAGAGACGTCCAAGAGCAACAATTTGGCATGAAAGCAATACGTGAATTTCTAGTCTGGACGAGCTTGACTCATTTAAAACACTGTATACAGAGCTACATTTAACTTTGATAGTAAAAGCACTGCTGCTTTATTTTCACTCGGACAGCCGATGTCAGATGCAATAAACATCTGTGAACTCGGGTCATCGCTGCAGATGAAATGTGTGAATCATGTTGAACTTCATCTGTCTCCTCAAGAATAAAACAACCCTGACCAGTACAGTCACTTTCTCTCCTTATACAACTGAATGAACGGCAACACGTCATGTTAAACATCTGAGACAAACTAACAAACGAATCTAATTACAATAAATGAATGAATGAAAGGAGGAAAGCATGAGCGAATGAACGAATGAATGAACGAACGAACGAACGAACAAACGAGCGAACAAACAAACAAACAAACGAATGAATGAATGAATGAATAAATTAATGAATGAAAGGAGGAAAGCATGAGCGAATGAACGAATGAATGAACGAACGAACGAACAAACGAGCGAACAAACAAACAAACAAACAAACGAATGAATGAATGAATAAATTAATGAATGAAAGGAGGAAAGCATGAGCGAATGAACGAATGAATGAACGAATGAACGAACGAACAAACGAGCGAACAAGCAAACAAACGAATGAATTAATAAATGAATGAATGAAAGGAGGAAAGCATGAGCAAATGAACGAATGAATGAATGAACAAACGAATGAACAAACAAACGAACAAATGAATGAATGAATGAATAAATTAATGAATAAAAGGAGGAAAGCATGAGCGAATGAACGAATGAATGAACGAACGAACGAACGAACGAACGAACAAACGAGCGAACAAACAAACAAACAAACGAATGAATGAATGAAAGGAGGAAAGCATGAGCGAATGAACGAATGAATGAATGAACAAACGAACAAACGAACGAAGAAACAAACGAACAAATGAATGAATGAATTAATTAATTAATTCATAAATTAATGAATGAAACGAGGAAAGCATGAGCGAATGAACAAATGAATGAATGAACGAATGAATGAATGAATGAATAAATGAATGAATGAAAGGAGGAAAGCATGAGCGAATGAATGAATGAATGAATGAACGAACGAACAAACGAATGAACAAACGAACAAAAAAATGAATGAATGAATGAAAGGAGGAAAGCATGAGCGAATGAACGAATGAATGAACGAATGAACGAACAAATGAATGAATGAATGAATGAACGAATGAACAAACAAACGAACAAATGAATGAATGAATGAAAGGAGGAAAGCACGAGCGAATGAACGAATGAATGAACGAATGAATGAACAAACGAACAAATGAATGAATGAATGAAAGGAGGAAAGCACGAGCGAATGAACGAATGAATGAACGAATGAATGAACAAACGAACAAATGAATGAATGAATGAAAGGAGGAAAGCATAAGCGAATGAACGAATGAATGAACGAATGAATGAACAAACGAACAAATGAATGAACGAACAAATGAATGCATGAATGAAAGAAACGAATGAATGAATGCATTTTTATTAGTAATATAATTTCAAGTAAATCATGTCTGATGAACTTTAATAATTCTAAAAATACCCAAATTTTCTTAATATATATAGGCAAGGCAAGGCAAGTTTATTTGTATAGCACATTTCATACACATTGGTAATTCAAAGTGCTTTACATAAAAGAAAGTGAAATAATCATTCACAGCAATAAAAACAAGAAGTTAAAAATAATAAAACAAGGAGTTTTAAAATGATATAGAAATTGATTTAAAATGAGATTTAAAACAGTTAAATAGAAAATGATTATACATAAAATACAATGCAGTCAGTTCGGACGTAGCACAGCTCATTCAACAAATGCACAGCTAAATAGATGAGTTTTGAGACTGGATTTAAATGTGGCTAATGTTTTAGCACATCTGATCTCTTCTGGAAGCTGGTTCCAGCTGCGGGCGGCATAATAGCTAAAAGCGGACTCTTGTTTTGTGTGAACCCTTGGTATTTCTAACTGACTCGATCCTAATGATCTGAGTGGTCTGTTAGGTTTATATTCAGTGAGCATATCTGACATATATTTAGGTCCTAGGCCATTGAGCGACTTATAAGAACGAGTAGAAGTACTTTAAAATCGATCCTAAATGTAACTGGAAGCCAGTGTAAGGACCTGAGGACTGGTGTGATGTGCTCAGATTTTCTGGTTCTAGTCAGAATCCTGGCAGCAGCGTTCTGGATGAGCTGCAGCTGTCTAATGGTCTTCTTTGGAAGGCCGGTGAGAGACCATTACAATAATCCACCCTGCTGGTGATAAAGGCATGAACAAGTTTCTCCAAGTCATGACTGGAAACAAAACATCTAATTCTTGCAATGTTTTTGAGATGATAGTATGCTGATTTAGTTACTGTTTTGACATGACTACTAAAGCTAAGGTCTGTCTCCAGAATCACCCCAAGATTTCTGACTTGATTTTTAGTTGTTTGACCCCTAGAGTCAAGGTATGCATTCACCTTGAGAACTTCATCTTTGTTTCCAAATGCAATGACTTCAGTTTTCTCCTTGTTTAACTGAAGAAAGTTTTGGCACATCCAACTGTTAATTTCATCAATGCATTAGCAGAGGGAGTCAATGGGGCTATAATCATTTGGAGATAAGGCTAGGTAGATCTGGGTATCATCAGCATAGCTGTGATAGGCAATTTGGTTCTTCCTCATTATCTGACTTAGTGGGAGCATATACAGGCTAAACAACAGCGGTGCAAGAATTGAGCCTTGTGGGACTCCACATGTCATGGACGTCCACTTAGACTTATTCTCCTATACTCACAAAATAACCTCTCCCTTCTAAGTATGACCTGAACCATTTGAGTGCCATCCCAGAAAGCCCGACCCAGTTTTCCAGTCTCTAGAAGTATGTTATGATCGACAGTGTCAAACGCAGCACTAAGATCTAGTAGTACCAGCACTGATATTTTGCCAGAATCAGAATTAAAGCGAATATCATTTATTATCTTAATGAGTGCTGTCTCTGTGCTGTGATGCACGCGAAACCAGATTGAAAATTATCCAGGAATCCATTTGAGTTTAAGTAGTTGTTCAGCTGATTAAAACTACCTTTTCAATAATCTTACCTATGAAAGGAAGATTTGATATTGGTCTATAGTTGCTCAACATGGTGTTATCAAGATTGCGCTTTTTCAGAAGGGGCTTAACAACTGCAGTTTTCAGGGAGTTTGGAAAAGTCCCAGAAAGAAGTGAGGTGTTTACCACTTCTAAGAGATCTGCTTCTAAACAGTTAAGCACACTTTTGAAAAAAGATGTGGGAAGTGTGTCAAGATAGCAGGTTGACGATTTAAGATGCTGTACTATTTCTTCCAAAATTTTGCTATCAATTGTTTTAAAACAGACATAGTCACTTCTTTTGAGATTGCTGTCGAATCTGTGTGACCCCTGTATTACAGGAAGATGTGCCAATCTCCTTCCTGATATTACTGATCTTCTCTGAAAAGAAGGAAGCAAACTCATTGCATTTGCTGTCAGAGCATTTCACTGTGAATCTGACTTGGGGGGTTTGTCAGTCTCTCAACAGTAGCAAAAAGAGTGCGAGTGTTGTTTAAATTACTGTTTATAAGGTTTGAGAAGAAGGTCTGTCTAGCTGTGGCTAGTTCCACATTGAAAGCATGAAGGCTGTCTTTATAGATGCTATAGTGTATTTCTAGTTTCGTCTTCCGCCACATCCGCTCAGCTTTTCTGCATTGTCTTTTCATATTCTGAACTGCTGTTGATTTTCTCCAAAATGATTTTTGTCTGCCATTCTTCTTGCTGACCTTTATCGGTGCAATATCATCAATAACATTCTTAACTTTTGAGTCAAATGAATCCAGGAGAAGATCAACAGAGTCTGCAGAAATGCTTGGTGTTAAAGATATTGCCTTCATAAATAGCACACTAGTGTTCTCATTAATGCATCTCTTTCTGACAGAGACAGATCTAGATTCAGTGGTGACAGAGATCAATATATCAAAGAAAATACAGAAGTGATCAGACAGAGCTACATCCTTAATGACAATAGATGAAATGTTTAGACCTCTACTGATGAGTAAATCTAAAGTGTGTCCACGATTGTGTGTCGGTCCGTGCACATGCTGAATCAGGTCAAAAGTGTTTAAAACAGTTATAATTTCTTTTGTAGTTTTGATTTCAGCATTGTCTATGTGAATATTAAAATCCCCTGCAATAGCAAAACAGTCAAACTCTGAGGAAATCATTGATAACAGTTCTGTGAACTCTTCAACAAAGGCTGGGAGTATTTTGGAGGCCTGTAAATGATGATAAACAGAATGCGTGGGGCACCTTTCAGCACAATACCTAGATATTCAAAAGACAAGTACTGACCAAATGACACTTGCTTGCATTGATAAACATCTTTAAACAGAGCAGCTACACCTCCACCTCTCCTGACAGTCCTGCAGACACTTATAAAATTAAAGTTAGGAGGGGCTGTTTCAGTGAGGACTGTTGCACTGCAGTTGTCTTCTAGCCATGTTTCAATTAGAAACATAAAATCCAGGTTGTTTGTGGTTATTAAATCATTGATCACAAATGATTTATTTTTAGTGAGAGTGTTTAAAAATGCTAACTTGATGGAATTAAATTTTGTCTCTACAGCAATCTTAGACTGATGCATAACAGGCCTTAGATTAGATGGGTCAGCCGTCACGCTTTTGAAGGCCTTAGACCTTCTATCACGTGATAAAACAGAGATAGAGAAGGCTACAGGCATACTGGGTTCCCGCTTGTTTTGTAAACGTTCGTGAATGTTGTTGCTAATATAGCGGGGACCCGACACATATCACTGAGAGCTGTTATCAGTTGTTTTTGGTTCACCTACAGCAGATGGAGGATGGTTTGGGCCCTTGCGTTGTGGCAGCGGTCGGAGAGCTCTCACAGGAGGAGGCGGGAGAGCTGAGCCTGCCGTCTTTGGTGGTTGGGGGGCCCGCCGTTTTTTAGTTGATATCTGCGGGCTTGCAGAGAGTTTGGTCCCAGCATACACCAATTCCTCCATTTTCTGTGAAAAGCTTAGAAGTGGAGATGCTGGAGAGAGGATAGAGTGTCTGGTGAGCGGGCTCTAGCTCTGATGTTTCCGGTGACTGTAATGTGTTGTCATGGCATCCCAGGCTGTTTTCCAGAAAGTTGTCCTTGGGTGCTGAGTCTTGGAGCTGTTGTGATACGTCACAGTCTGCATGTGATGAGCTCTGTGGGCAGGGCTCAGCCGGGATGTCCATGAGCAGTGGTTGTTTTGGCTGTGTGGCGTTATCAGTATCCTTGTGGGATTCTTCAACCACATAATGACTCGGAAGCTGATATGAAGTCCTGTGGTCACTCATATTCTGTCCAGGTGACTGTGTGAGTGGATTGACACACACCACTGAAGGATGACGAAGGGAGAAATAGAAATTGTCCTTTAGCACTCTTGCACCAAGTTTGTTTGGGTGGAGACCATCCAGTTTAAACAGTTGTCTGTGTCCCCAGAAAATATTGAAGTTGTCGATGAAGTTGACTCCTTTTGTACTGCAGGTTCTTTGTAGCCATGTATTCAGCCCAAGC
This sequence comes from Gymnocypris eckloni scoliostomus, assembly GCA_027564155.1. Lineage (NCBI taxonomy): Eukaryota > Metazoa > Chordata > Actinopteri > Cypriniformes > Cyprinidae > Gymnocypris > Gymnocypris eckloni. Next base: position 34,227,638 of record CM050419.1, read on the forward strand.
AACCGTGAAAACATGTTAGTTCCCTCGCTGGGAGTGGTCCACTGATGAACGACTGAACTTCAAGTCTTTGAAGTGTTTCAAAGAGTTCACTGAAATCTTGCTTTAGCATTTCTGACTGCCTTTTCCGAATATCATTCTTCCCACATGGATGATGACTCGATTTGCAGTCTTGTGCTTCATCACAATGCTCCAGTTCCTTGTTCACATCAGAAACGGTTGCTTGAGGAAAGCAGCAGGTAGTAGCAGTCCTGCTACTGACGTTTCTAATAATAGAGTCGCCCACTATCAGAGTCCTGGGCTCGGCTGCGCTTTGAGCTGAATGCCGCTGTCTGCTCGACCTTGAGCGCCTGTTAGTAGCAATGTTAGCTGCTGGCTGATTCGATCCGAGTTTTGTCATATTTTGGGATTCCTCATCCACATTCATCAATGCTTCAAATCTGTTCTCAAGATGTATAGGGGTTGTAGAATACCAGTGCTTACAAGTCTTGTCATAGCCGTATCTGGGGTAGAGGATGCTACAGCAGCAATACGAGATACTCGTGACAATCTGGTGTCTCGAGAGCCTTTGGGTCTCGCTCCCTGTTTGTGCCATCGATTAGTCCGTCGATCAGTTTCGCTTGTTCCTCTACACTTTGTATAAACTGTTGAGATTCACTAGATTCACAGGACTCACCGGCTGTATGCTGAGGGGTCCGTGGTGACCGTCTGCTGTATGTTCCGTCTGTTTTGGAAGTCCAGCAAATAACTTTGTTTCAAGAACCACAATCCTTTGTAGAAGTTTGTGGCAGTTTGTGCAACAAGTAGGCATTTTCTCTCATCTGTTTGAATGTAGACAGCTGTATTTATCGGTCTCCGAATGTAAACTGCTGGCAGTGGGAGGCAAAGAGTCCTTTTTCCAAAAATGTGTTGTTTGAGCACTGTGCTGATCTGCTGAAGTAAAAATCTTAGAAAGATCTGAGAAAAGAACAAAAATAGGGAGCAAAGCGCAGAGCAATAGCAAGAGCGTCGAACGGTAGCAAAGCCGGAAGTAGAAGATAATTTATGACATTTTCTTAAAATCATTCTTAATAAAATTAATGATTTGAGAATCAAACTTGCAAGAAATATAATAAAAGACATGTTTTTGGAGAATATATTTTGTGAAGATTTTCTTTCTAACATTATAAACATATTTTTTCGAATATTATAAAGTTATAAAAACAGCATAATTATATTTCTTATGTTATTATTAATATAATGGAAGAGTCATGTTTGATGAACTACCATAACTACAATAAATCAATAAAAATAATGATGATGATGATTATAATAATAACAATATTTACATTATTTTAATTTATTGCAAAAATGTAAGTTTTGCATTAAAAACTTTAAAAATCCAAAACTGTGTGAGAGATGTGTTTTCACACAATATATCTTGAATTAAGTTCAAAATGTACATTTATGATTAAAATATGGAACAAGTTGTCATTTTCCTCCCTGTTGGATTTTTTATTTCTCTTTCTTTTCTTAGCCATAATTCAAACAAAATTTACTTTATGACTAAAGCTACATTCTTAATGCAAGCTGCCAATAGTGTGAGAAAATACATTTAATTTTGTCCTTGACGTCAAAGACTGCTCATCAAATCAAACGTTCTGGTATTTTAGAGGTCAATTACTGCATGAACACATTCAAATAAAGAACAAAATATGAATCAAAATACTGCCATTTGACGTCGAAAGCAGAAGCCACTTGAGAAGCTGAAGTCGACCAGCAGTGAAAGGAGCTCCTCCGGTCCTGCTCGCTGTGCTTTGGCATTTTCATTAAAAATGAAAGCAATGAGGTTGGCCGTGATTACAGAAATGTCATTTTTTGTTACATATACACCCTTCTGTATTTCTAATGGCCGGAAAAGGGCACATTTTAGAGCAGGAGCCTTGAAACGGCTCAAAATCCAGAGAGAGCGCAGTGCAGTTATTTTTCACTCTCCACACCAAATGTCCTTTCTGTCGAGATAAAGACACAACTGTGTTCATAGTATCTCTTTACCCTAAGGGCAAGACATGATGGGTTTTCCTCTATTTATCACCTGAAAAAGACGAAGCGAGTAAGCGAGAGAGAGAGAGCCTGTCTGCAGTTTGATATCACAGAGCCTATCAAACACACAGAAATTATATGTCACTCTTCTTCAGCAGATAGGATTCTGCAGCGAGCCGAAGGCCTGCCAGACTTTCTGACAGTAAAACTCCAGTCTGGAAGCATCGTGCCAAGACTTCGTAAAGAAGCCGTCCTGATAACTCCTTCTGGACAGCACAGAATATTCCATCTCCTCGAGTCGACTTCTAGCGCTGACGTTTGCCACGCCTGCTTTAGTAGGACTAAACCCACAGCCTTGAAAAGATTGAACTTGTATTTATTCCCAGCCCACTGAGGCATACTGAACTGTGCTTCTGTGCATGACCAGATTTCCCAGATTTGGTCTGAAATATCATATTTACTAATATCTCCAGCAATGGCGTGTGAAATGCTCGCCGCACATCGATCTGCAGACGTAACTCTTCGATGAACACTCATTACGCTCTTGAGTGGAGTGTGAAAATGTAAAATACGAATGTACGAGGGAATAATGAAAAGCGTTTCCAAACTGGCCACTCGACGCCTCATTGGCCAGCGACTCCAGATCGCATGTACTCTGCAGCGGACGAGCACAAGCTGAAATACGCTGGGAATTATGATTAAGTCGTTGACTTTGCTGCTTCTGTTTTTCCTGCAAAAAAGGACTTTATATTGTAGCAAATCCCTGGTATTTGTGTCTGAGATTGAAGTGCTTTCTCTCAACTTTAATACGACAAATTTAGACTAAAACCCAAGATGTGACGAAACTCATAGAAAGAGCGATCATGCGTCTTGAGAAAAACGAATTGCTTAAGACTCCAGAATTGAGATCCGAATGTTAAAGCGTGAGGTTAAAGGGGTCACGAAATGGAGAAACATGTTCTTGACACATTTGAGAGGTTTGCTGCAAGCTTCAGAATTCAAAACTAACTCCCAAGTTTAAAATATGAATTACTATTTTCTATTTTTCCAAAACCTGGATTTGAAATCGGGACAAACTTGACTTCACAATTTCTCCTTAACATGCGTCATCGTCGGGTGTAATCGAGGCATAAAGGTTGCAAACTTTATAAACTAATCTTGAGAAACATCAAATCTGAAACTGCATTTGATGAGCATGATGTGCTGTGATCGGTGTAATACGTACAGACGTGCTTTACTGCTGTTTATGCTTGAGTGAATCAAGCCAGTGACTAAACGATCGACTTCACTCGGTTCCTGTCAGTACAAGACCAGCCGTTCTTCTCGATCCAAGATCAGTCTCTTTATAATCGCTGGAGCAGCAGGAGTCTGTCAGTGGTTTGATTTCGGCAGAATTTTACATCAGTAACAGTTTACACTACTCAACTGAATTATTTACATGGTGTTTCCACTGTGTAAGTTATGATGGAGGTATTCGAACATTGAATCGTGTAGATATGACTGTGTTTGGCTACATTATAGCATTGCAACCTTTCATGCAAAAGACATCTAACTATAACACTATAATCAACACTTTTCACATTTATGTAATATTGGTGGCTTTTTCAAGAGAGTTCACATGTAATGCTCTTTTCATATGCAAAGATGTTAGCCAATCACAGCAGTGGGCGTTTACATTGCGACTCGCAGCAGACACGCCCCTTTCAACAAAACAGAGGGCTAAAAATGACCATTTATATCTAAATAATGAGCGTTTTGATCATTTCACCTCAAGACATATTATACAATCATTTAAAAATGCATTTCATGACTCCTTTAATGTTCAGAAATGAAATGACACTTGTTTAGCTTTTGTTATCTAATGCAAAGACATAGAGACATGTTTAGGCATCAATTGTAAAGCATGGTTTCTTAACTCTCGTGCTGGAGAGGATTTTCTTTTCCCCAGAAATGCTAGTTAATAGCACTGGAATAAAACATATGAATTGTGCTCACACATGGAATAACAACCTCACTTTAAAAAGGGATCATTTCTGTAGTTTTTGTGGATTTGTCTGTCATACTTGTGGGTGGTTTCCATTCAACAATGACTGGCCAGCAAAAGAAGCTTAGAAATTTCATTTTATGCTTTATTATTACCAAATATTAGATTGAGTCTTTTATTATCAACTTCTTTTCTTTCAATTAGCACAGGGTTTACATTTCTTGATTGTATGTCTCATTGGTTTTGTAGGGAATATTGCAAAAAGTTTTTCCATAAATAACGCTTTTTTCACTCAAAACCTGCGATGCATGATCTCAGATCAACATGGCCTATGATCAAGAAATACAAGACCTGTGCTAATTGAAAGAAAGTGAGTTGATAAAAAGATTGAATCAAAGCTTTGGAGACAATATAGCATAATGACAGATTCACAAGCAATATTTACCAAATGAACACCACATTAGCTAAAGGACTTTCAGCACAGCACAAGGGTTAAACTGATTTCTGTGTCAATCAGTAATGCAGAAACGATGTACATCACTCGGGTTATTTGTGTTCTATATAAACACAGTAACTGCTTTAGCTTCATTATCTCAGCATTAACTCATAATACTTCAGCAAACACCATATTAAACTGAAAACCATCCCTCTGTTTTGACTTTAAGGGAATTAACTCTGTATTTGGGTACAGAATTTGGGCCACTTGACTAAACTCGTTTGCGATTGATGGAGTGCAGTAAACAGGGTTTGTACCTGCTTCCACCACGGTAACCGTGATGTTGTGCCAGCCGGCAGTTTCCCGGTCCAGGATCTTTCCCAGAGTGATGGCGCCTGTTACAGGATCGATGTTAAAGATCTGGTCCTGGTCTGTGCTCTGGTCTATAGAGAACCTGGGAATAAAGCACAAATACGGGTTTAGAGAGACTGAAAATCTCTGAAAAACTAATTTTCCTTTTAATACCCTTTTCAGTGGGACGGTCAAGCAGTAAAAAGGACATGAATATGAATAGTTTTTTAACATAAATCCAAAATTAACAAGAAAGTAGAAAATACATATATATATATATAATAAACACTACAATAATATCTAAATTACACTAAACTAACACTGGTTTTAGCTTTTACTTTTAGTTAATTCGGGGCTTTAATCTAAACTAAACTAAAGTGAGAAATGTTGCCTTCACATCTAGTTGAAATATATATTTTCTGCGTAGTGCTTATTTCAAACCTTTATTTATGTATGTATGTAAGTTTGTGTCAAATACATAAAAAGACAGAGCATCAGGCTTATGTTTTGTGAATCGCACAAACTTAATCCAAGACAAAAATGACTTTATGATCATCATAATATAATAATGTTAACATCTAGTCACGAATTGTGAGGACAAACTAGAGTCATGCCTTCAACTGTCCTATCCAACAAATGATTGATATTTCATACAGTGCTTTGATAAAGAACATATATATTTTTATCCCATGTGGAATACAAACACCAGAGAGATGAGGAGACAAAACTCAAAGAGGGGTTTTGATTTGTCCCTCCGACTCGCCGTACTCTCGTCGTTTTTTAAGACCCTTGCGGGTTTAATGTCAGCTTCTGCAGTTTTAAACTTTATATGGAATACAAATTCATCTGAATTAATTCACTTCTTATTTTACCTTGCGCTTATTACTCTGTGCCAATAGGTTGAGGCGACGCTTTGGAAAAGTTAAACTGCCCAAAGGGAGATGGAAGAAAAGAAGCTATTAAAGTCGAGGTGCAGAAGATCCTGAATTTGGGTCATGGAAAAGATTTTCAACTGCATTATTCTTCTTGGCTTTTAATTGTCATGGAAGCACAAGTCCAGTGTGTGTTGATTTAAAAAAGGCCTTGAGTTGTTCAACTTCTGCATGCATTAATGTACGGCTGCAGTCGAAAACATTCTTCATGAACAAATAAACAAATACTGGTACTGAAACATTATTTAGTCTGCTGCTCATGCCAGCATGGGAATAATACATCTGGTTTCTTAGAAAACTAACAGCACAGCTCTGTCCTTAGAATCAATGTCACCCAAACTCTAGTAAACTTTAAGAAAAGTTAACATTTACGCTGTACAAAAACTGATTTTCTTGCACAGCATTTATAACTTGCTTTGCAGTACAAATATCTAAATATTCTGAAGTCAAGATACAGACACTGTGAAGATTATTTTGCTTCTTTACTTGGAAAAAATAAAGGAACAGCAAATGAAAATGTGCTAAAGATGTGCCCACCCTCAGGCCACCCAAGATGAGTTTGTTTCTTCATCAGATTTGGAGAAATGTAGCATTGCATCACCTGCTCATGAATGGATGCTCTGTAGTGAATGGGTGCCGTCAGAATGAGAGTCCAAACAGCTGATAAAAACATCACAATAATCCACAAGCAATGTTGACCAAGTGGTGTGGATTACTTGTGTGAATTATGATGTTTTATCAGCTGTTTAGTCTCTCATTCTGACGGCACCCATTCACTGCAGAGAATCCATTGCTGAGACAGTGATGGGATGCTATACATTCCTCCCGAGGGTGAACACATTGTCAGCAAATTTTCATTTTTGGGTTAACTATTGCTTAAAGTGAGCTTGTACTTAAAACAAGAAAAATCTACCAATGGTATAAGAAAATAAACTTAATTCAAAGGGAAAATTTGTTTTCTTACCCCATCGGCAGATATTCATTCATGTTTTAAGCATAAAGTCCCTTAATTGATTGAAGAAAAATCTAATAAAATTGTGCTTCTCAAATAAATGCATCTTGATTCAAGAATATTTAGCTGTTTTCCTGAAAAACAAGCCAAACACACTTTTTAATAGTCATTTCTTGCAGTGTCTAAAGCAAAAATAGAGATTTAAATGTAGCACAGGTATCAATGTCTCTCTTGGAGCTCATAAAAAGCCACCGCCGAAGGAAAACAAACACATATTTCCTGTCCAAATAGCAGGAGTGTGTTTTTCCAGCAGGTATAGTGCTCTCCGAGGGCTCCATGCGTCCGCCGTCCCGCTGGTATTGGGTGGTTCGGGTGCGGGAGAGAGTGATGGGGCTCTGGGCAAAGCCCCTGTTTGCTCGCCGAGTCCAATGGAGATGAATAAAGTGGTACTGATGGGCACGGGCTCCACGCCATACGCTGACGTGTGCCAGCCAACCAGCAGAGTTTCCAGCCACTGTGCTGTGCTTTATAACACCTGGAGCACTTTGAGCGCAGCCTCATGCATTTTTAATGGAGGTAATTTGCAAAGGCTACGTGTATGTGTGAGAGAGAGAGAGACTATACGTCCAGCCAAAGCCTTTTACTTCCCTTGTGCGTCACCTTTGAGCTGCGGCAATGAGTGAATAATATTTCTGTGCGCTGATGGCTCTGGGGAATAAAAAGCTCTATCAGGTTGTGGAATTGCGTGACCGAAATACAGGGCGGGCGTCTTTGATAATGGCCAGGGTTCGCTACGCAATTCAGACCACCTGCAGTCCGTTCACTGACCGTCTGATGTACGTCATATACAGAAATAGACATTACTCTAACAAACTCTAATTCGACTGACTCACAAGGGGACTTTATCAGCTCGACTGGAAACAAATGACCATTGCTAAAGATTAACAGGTTATTGTCATCAAATATTGAATAGCAGGTCTTAATTTGTGCCGGAACAAGACGATCCTGCAACTCCTGATTTAGTGGATATATCACCTCTACAGCCTCTGAAAGAAAACTATTCCATGACCTGAACATTTACAACTATGTGCTTATTGTGAACTAAAACATAAAAAAAAAAAAAAGTAAATAAATAATTACAATTAAATAAAAAGGATGAATAAAATAAAATATTAGGTGAAAAATGTAATGTAATTTCTATAAATTGTGAAATTAATTAGTAAATAAAAAAATTAATTGCCTTGAAAAAAGAAAAATACGAATAATCACAAAAGAACAAAATTACTACAACTAAAACTGAAAATATAAATATAAAGCAAATTTAAATATTAATAAATACTAGTATTCATGTATATAGTATTAATCAATTATTAAAACATTTATACAATTATATAAATAATACTAAACACTGAAAAAACAGCAACAACAATAAACGTATGGTAATATTCAATTCAATTCAAGATTATTTGTATAACGCTTTTACGATACAATCGTTGCAAAGCAACTTCACAGGAAATTAAGTTTCTAAAATAGATTTATATTATAGAAACTCAATATAATTAACTTATGGCAAAATGTGGTTAATTCAGTATAATCGCTGATGGTTGGCTTCCTCCGAGGGGTTGGCATCATCTCTTCTCAGGTGTAATATATAAATATAATTAGATTATAATTTTATAGTAAGTTACAGTAATTATGATTTTGGCAATATAAATGTAAAACAAATACAGTGATGCTGTTTTGGTTGCTATTGTTTATTCTATGTTAAATCTGTCACATCATCTCAAATCAGAAATCTATGAAAATCGATTTTGCGCTGTAATTATATTCTTTACTATGAATAATTGAAAATTGAATAAAAACTCAAAATGTAAATCAGTTCCTAAATCAATGCTATACGTAAATGTAGGCATCACAGCAATGTGAAATTATGAAGAAAAGCATTTAATACAGTTTATTAATAAATAAAACTTACAATCGTCTGAAATCTGATAACGAAGCATTATGCATCTTTCACAATTTCCAAGAGTTTTCTGTACTTCTGTACTTAATTTCTGGACCTAAGTGCTTCTCCATGCCAGATTGTTGCAGTTTAATCTATTTATGATAAACCTGCCCGTTAAAGTCATATAAAAACAAACTGTGCTCGATCACGTAACATATCAGTCGCGCTCTCTTCACGCATACGCGTGCGGTTCCTGGCCGCAGTGTGAACCAGACTTTATGCCTGAAGTCACCGGTCTGGACACGCAAGACTACACAACAGCAGACATTTGACATGCTTCCCAAGGCCTGGAGGTGAAGAGGCTTTTCTGGACGGCATGTGTGTTTGTGTGTGTGTGTGTGTGTGTGTGTGTGTGTGTGTGTGTGTGTGTGTGTGTGTGTGTGTGTGTGTGTGTGTGTGTGTGTGTGTGTGTGTGTGTGTGTGTGTGTGTGTGTGTGTGTGTGTGTGTGTGTTTGTAAAGAAGGATGGCAGGTTGATAACTGTGCGTGCCATGATGCCCATAGCGTAATGGGAAAAGCCTCCGGACAGCACAGTCCAAGAGCCACACTTTGATACGCATCCGTGACTCCATATATCTCCAGTAATAGGCTCCTCATGAAGGAAATTGATCCTTGTCTAAACTAAGAAGAAGTGGACTGTGGCCAGGGTGTGAACACACACACAAATACACAAATACACACATAAACAAACTCGTTTGCCTTTTCACTTTATCTCATCGAGGCTCAGAGTCACTGAAGTTGTGCATTGTGATAAAATAGCTGATAAAGCACCGTCGCTGCCAAGCTTAATGATGTATTTAAATTCAAAACCGCTGTAAGATCTATAGCACCAGAGTTCTGCAACAAAGTTTTGCCCATGCAACAATTTGTTCAAGAAACGTCTGGGCATATTACTACTAAATATTTCAGGCCTGAAGTTCTGCAGTCTTTCCTTCACATGATTTATACAGAAATCACTCAAATGTGTTGATTTTCTGCTCAAGAAACATTGCTTAATATTACGATGATGAAAGCTGTTGTGTTGCTTAATATCATAACCATATAAATGCCTTTACTGACACTTTTGATTAATGAAATGCATCCTCACTGAATAAAAGGATTTCTTTCTTTTTCAAAAACTAATAAAAATGACAGAAACATGAGAAAGTTACAAAAAATTACACTAAAATTTCAATGAAAACTATTATTTACTAAATTAATAATAGCTATATATTCTTTAAACATATATAAAAAATAAAAATAGTCATTAGTATGTTTCTTTCTGAAACTGAAAATATCACAATAATAGCTATACATTATATGAAAGCATATAAATAATACTAATAAAATAACATAGTCATTATTCTTTCAAAAACAAATAAACTATATAAGCACAACAAACAATACTAAAACTTACACTAAAATAAGGAAACATGTTGGACACAGAAAATCGTAGAAAATGTTATTCTGTAAACTCTATTTTGTGTAAGAAAATAAAAACTTATTTCATATATGACATATTTGCAAATGTAATCGTACCCTAAATGATCTTACAAGTGTAAATTCAGATGGGCTGCACTGTACCTGATGGGGACGTTATCCATGTCCGGGTCTTTGGCGGTCACGATCCCGACCAGCGCACCCAAGCGAGCGTCTTCCTGAACCTCCATGATGGTGCCGGTCGGAGGGATGAAGATGGGAGGCTCGTCCACATCCGACACACTGACCCGCACGATGGTTTGATCCCGGAAAGAGCCGAGATCCACGAAACGAGGGTCCACGTGTTTGTTCACAGCCTCCACGACCACATTATGAGAGCGCTTGTTCTCAAAGTCTAGAGGCTGAAATGAAGGAGACATTTAGAAACTATAAAGACACACATTCTACGGCTTCAAACCATTTTAGTGTAACTGTGCAAACGTCCAGCTTCAGCTTGTGCTTCACGAGTCCCTTTGCTGTCAGATCTGGAGTGATTTTGATCAAGTAAGCGTCAGAATAACTGCAGTCATATCTCCAGATGAACTCAGCTTTACTTGATTCTCTCAAATCTGATCATCAGGATCTTTACTTTCACTGTTCCTCAGCGGAGGAATGATCTTCATCACATCTTCTGAGGAGCGTTTATTTCTTCATCTCTCGATCAGCATCACATTATATGTCTGGATCATGTACATCTCATCTTACTAACACATATTACTGGAGATATAGAGTGACGACTGATATTTATGTGTGTTTTTATTGTTACAAAAAAAGTTTGGTGCTGTGTTGAATCACCACTTGATGTTAAACTCACTATCTAACACCGAACACCATACGGCCCCATGTGAAGGGCAGGACGACCTTCAGAGCGTGAATTGTCTTCCATCTACCTTTTTGATGGTGATGACGGCCTCTTGTGTATCTCCATCAGTGGAGACTCTGAACAGCTCTCCGCCCTCCTCGTCTTTGATCAGGTAACTCATATCCGTATTCTCGCCCATGTCTGCATCTGTCGCGATCACCCGGCCGATCGACGTCCCAACGGCCACCCCCTCCGAGACCGAAAACTGATACATCTCTGTGAGAGAAACAGAGGACGTTACTTTCAGAACGGTGTCCATTCATGTTGACACACTGAGGATGCATGCATATTAGGGCTGGGGAATACAGCAAAAGAAAAAGAAATCCTTTGATCATATTTAAATATTAAATAATAAATATATATATACAGTATACTGTGAAATATTTAGTTTCTCGGTATGTGTGTATTTGCTCCGAATGGCTTGAAGGGGTGCTTTTTTTAATTAAAATAAATTAGTTTAAATATATTTTCACTAAATATCCTATTCATTTTATATGCACCAATAAAACAGTGCATAGCACTGTAATTCTTATGCTCATCAAGGCTGCAATCGTTTGATTAAAAATACAGCAAAAACCATTACAATTGTGACATATTATTGTAATTTAATATAACAGTTTTCTATGTGAATGTATTGTAAAATGTAATTTATTTATGTGATGCGCAGCTGCATTTTCAGCATCATTACTCCAGTCTTCAATGCCACATGAGCCATCAGAAATCATTCTAATATACTGATTTGCTGCTTATTGAACACTTCTGATTATTAATAATGTTGAAAACCGTTTTTGTGGAAACTTAATGTGCAGAATGTTGTGCCCATCACAATGTCTGATTATCTTGAGTTATAAAATATTATGAGTCATACTATTAATTTTTAATGGATATGAATATGTTTGATTATTTTCAGGCATCACCCCAGACAGATGTTACGCTGTAGTCGGCACGCGTGTGTTTGACTTATATATCGTATCGGAGGCCAGCGCTGTGCCTTGACTCTGAATAGAGCGGCTGTAATACACATCACAGGCTCAGACAAATAAAAAGCACTTTGTCTCATTGTTCACATCAGAGCAGAGCAGAGCGTGTGGTCAATGCTTTAATACATTTCATGTCTGGAAGCAGGACTCGTGTGTGTGTGTGTGTGTGTGTGTGCGTGTGTGTGTGTGTGTGTGTGTGTGTGTGTGTGTGTGTGTGTGTGAGTGTGTGTGTGTGTGTGTGTGTGTGTGTGTGTGTGTGTGTGTGTGTATCTGTGTGTGTGTGTGTGTGTGTGTGTGTGTGTGTGTGTGTGTGTGTGTGTGTGTGTGTGTGTGTGTGTGTGTGTGTGTGTGTGTGTGTGTGTGTTCAGTATATAGAGAGCATTGAAACACGTTGGTGTATTATGTTCCCTTTTCAGCTGTTCTTCCATTTCCTCCAGAGGAAAAGCAGCATTAGCTTTATTACAGCAAAGAGACTCACTGCAATACTGTCTCAGATGCCCTGATGTCTGTTTTTCTCCATATTTCGATGACTCTCTCCTCTTTTTTCCCCTCTCATTCTCCACAAAAGCCTCATTTGTGCCAGTTGTGCTCTAGCATCTAATTCATTAAGCTGCTTTTCGTATTGTGGGCCCAACTGAAATCTTTATACCCTGTTATGACACATACTGCACTCAGGCATATTACCTACATTACATATATTACAGACTGTACATTATGTACGGCCGGGCTGCTTATTAAAGCGAGGTTTGACATTGTGTTGTGTTGCTGTTGAAACACCTTCAAATTAAATAGCGCAACAGTCGACTTCTGGATGTAAACAGACCATTTATTTTCTCCATAGAGAAATCAATTCTTAACGATTATGAATCAATCTTTCTAGATGGATGTAGCTGGAGCTCTGAGGTTAAGAGATGATATGTGACTCTAGTAAACACAAGTCAGCCTGATTTGAAGATTATTTTAAGAAACATTCAGAATGTGTCAATGAATCATTCATGTTAATGAATCAGTTCAAAACTCAATGAAATTAAAACAATGAGTCATTGCATGTTTAGTGGCATTCGACATATTTTAAAATGTTTTATATAAAATGTAATATAATGCATGCACACTATCGTTCAAACGTTTGGGATCAGTCTTTTTTTTAGGAAGAAATATATTTTTATTCAAAAGGACACTGAATTGATTAAAAGTGATATTTGTGATGTTACAAAATATTTCTATTTCAAATAAATGCTGTACTTTTTAAACTTTCTATTCTTCAAAGAATCTTGAAAAATAAAATGTATCACAGTTTCCACAAAAATATAGATCAGCACAATTGTTTTCAATATTGGTGATCATTTGAAATATATCTTGAGCAGCAAATAAGTATATTATTATGATTTCTGAAGATCATGTGACACTGAAGACTGGAGAAATGATGCTGAAAATTCAGATTTGATCACAGACATCACTATTTACAAATATTTTCAATCATGATTCTATTTCACAGTTTTTTTATCAAATAAATGGAGCCTTGGAGAGCATAAAACATTTTAAAACCTTACCCTTACCAAACTTCTGAATGGTAATGTAGATTAAATTAAGTCACATCAACTTAACACCGATATGATCAACCTGTACTGTACACACGCTATATTACAGAGTTTCTAACCAATAGAAATCCCCGTCAAAAAGGTTCTAGTGGAATCATTTCGAGTTTGAAGGCTGGAAGGATTTGGACTGGACTTCAATGTTTCTGACCAAACACATACGACTGACAGGCTCTGACTGACGGGACGCTTGATAGACCTTCAGAACTGACAGCGGAGGTTTAGTGGCGTTCACACTCACAGCCATTTGGAGCAACAAAAAAATCCATCAGTTTCAACGAGAGTCTGTGTCTTAAAGGAACAGTAACCTCAAAACTTCTGTCATCAGTTGCTCATCTTCACAACGATGATTTTGACAACTGTTTTCAATCTAACGAAAGGAACAGTTCACCCAAAAATGTAAATATGCTGAATGGAATGAATTGATCCTCTGTAGTGAATGGGTGCCGTCAGAATGAGAGTCCAAACAAAACATCACAATAATCCACAAGTCATCCACACCACTCCAGTCCATCAGTTAACATCTTGAGAAGACAAACGAGACAAATCCATCATGAAGATGTTTTTAACTTCCAACCATTGCTTCCAACTAAAATATGTGTCCATAATTAATCCATAATAATGCGTCCTCCTGTAGCAAAGTCCATCTCCTGTTGTCTCTCACATTAAAATCCACACATATTTGTTTTAAACTGTTTTGTGCTTGATCTGTGCGGATTTCTCTCCTGTTCCAGATAACTTTTTATTATTATTTTATTTTATAGGAGGAAGCACTATTATGGAGAGAGGAATAAGTTAAAGTTAAAACATCTTAATGATGGATTTGTTTCTTTGGCTTCTCAAAACATTAACTGATGGAGTGGTGTGGATTATTGTGATGTTTTTATCAGCTGTTTGGACTCTCATTCTGACGGCACCCATTCACTGCAGTGGATCCATTGCTGAGCAAGTGATGAAATTACAAATTTCTCCAAATCTGATGAAGAAACAAACTCATCTACGTCTTGTATGGCCTGAGGGTGAATTTTTTTTTAAATAATTTTTGGGTGAACTATTCCTTTAGGACAACATAAGCATCATCTTATCAATAAAGAGTATGCGTATTGGATATAGCAATTAAACACCCAATTGAGACTGGAAAACACAAATACTAACTAAAACTAACCAGCCTTTTTCTCTATAGAAGAGACTCTACAAGTAGATGAATGTTCACGAGCAAATTAAAATAGCAACATTCGTCTCACTGCCTGCTTGTGTCACTTCGGCAATACAAAACTCTATTAGTTTGTTCCACATGATCAATTTTCAAGTAGTGTCTGCTTGTGCTGCATTCTCTCTTAGCAGGGACACGTTCTGTGCTTTATTAGTTTATAGCTGGAGCTGCTCAATGACTCCACCGCATTAGTCGTCTCAAAGTGAGCCAAAGCAAACAGAGCTGTTCTGTTCCAGCATTAAAGAACGTCAATGCAAAATCTACATACTTTGCCATCTGGAATTTAAAGTCTTTTGAGCACTTAAACAAATCATTTCAAATATTAATAACTACAAGGATTTTATCAAGGTTGCCACTTCAGTTGCACAAAGAGAGCTCTACTTTTTTCACAACAGATTTTAAGGATAAACTGCCATTTATGATCTTTGCTGACTGATTATTGATCAATATTATCAATAAATGAGACCTTATTGTAAAGTGTTACCCATTTGTCAATGTCTATGTCTTTTTTAGGCTTGGAAATCACAATTGTTAAATTTACAAGACCATTTGGTGAAGAACTAAAACATTAACTCGAACTAAAAATATTACAAATAGTTTTCATTGATTTAAATAAAGCTGAAATACAATAAAATATTAGACAAACAAATACAAATAATAATAATTTAGAAATGTTGCCTTGGCAGTTAACAAAAACAAAATAAGTTAAAGTACTACAATTACTAAAACTGAAATAAAAAAATAATTAAATCTGATAAAAAAAAAAAAAAAATGAAAATGACAGAAGCACAAAACATTTACTGAAATAAAATATCAACATTTAAATATAAAAAGATAATTCAAAATATGAATAAATGCTACAACATAATATAAATATCACTAAAATAAAATTAGAAATCTTGTCTTGGCAAGCTTAATAGGAAAAAAATAATAAAAACAACTTCATTAAAAAAAGTTACTAAATTACTAAAAATGAAATAAGAGTAAATTTAAATGGAATATAAATATTAAATATGACAAAAGCACATAACAAAATGACCTGAAGGTAACCTAAAATTTACATTAAATTTGAAAATACAAGAAGGTAATTCGAAATATTAATAACAGTATATACATAATACTAAAATCATACAAATTATGAATGTGCAACAAACTGAATAATTCTGATCTATTGCATTATCTAATGTTAACATATGAGACCTTATTCTAGAGTGTTACCCATTTATTAACCTTTATGGCTTGGACATCACAATTGTACATTTTGCAAGGGCATTTTTGTGAGCATGTGCTGACTGCATATGCTGAGCATATTCTCTGAAAGAACATGTGGTGAAGCACACTCACTCTGAGGGAAGCGTGGAGGGTTGTCATTAACATCCGTGATCACTATGGTCACTGTGGTGGAACCGGAGAGGCCGCCCATTTGGCCTGCCATATCTGTTGCCTTGACAACCAGCTCATAGCGGTCCTCCGTCTCCCGATCCAGATCCGCCACGGCCGTCCGGATCACTCCTGAAGACCAAAGAAGAAGAAGAGAGAGAGAGAAGTGGATTGATGGGTGTTTAAAGGTCTCACGAGCAGCCTTACATGTCTGAAACCACTAATACTGTTTTCTATGCTCTTAGAATTAACTTAAATTCAAAGAAACTATTATGCAATTAAAGAGCTACCTTGAAAAAACAATTGAGTTCCTTTTGCCATGGTTACCAATTAGCACTCAGATATGAATATAAATGTAAAGGAGAACTTATTGGACTCATTTGAAATTCTAAACGCCATAACACTTTGTAGGCGAGCAGTTCACCAGTTTGACATTAGCAGTGTTTACACACCACCAGCGTTTGGGACTGATGACTGTATTTCACTCAAACCGTCCATCCGTACAATGTTTTTCAGAAGTTCACATCTGTGTGAACAAGCAGCTGATGTGAGGCTCCTTTTTGAGATTCATAACAATTAAATATCTGCATTTTAACCCAAACAATACTATTAAAATAGTTTTTGTTTACTGAAATACAAATATAAATATTGGATGAAAAAAAAATGGAAAGTTGCCTTGGCAGTTAACTGAGATTGAAGTACTGAAATAAAAACCGAAGAAAACTAAAATCTCTCTCTCTCTATATATATATACACACACACAGTCATGGCCAGAAATGTCAGCACCCTTGGTAAATATGATCAAAGAAGGCTGTGAAGATCTTCTGCATTGTTAATCCTTTTGATCTTTTATTTAAAAAAAAAAAAATCACAAAAAAATCTAACCTTTCATTGGATAATAAAATTGGGAAATATCATTATGAAATCAATGTTTTTCTCAAATACACATTGGACACATTTAACGGCATCCTTTTATTAAATACTTTTTGAAACCTCAATTTTTAGGATTTTTCTCCTATAATTCCTGATGAGGTTCGAGAACACCTGGCACGAGATCAGAGCCCATTCCTTCATCCAGAATCTCTCCAGATCTTCAGATTCACATCTTCTTCTCTTCAGTTCACCTCACTCATCTTCTACAGGGTTCAGGTCAGAGAACACCTGACACGAGATCAGAGACCATTCCTTCATCCAGAATCTCTCCAGATCTTCAGATTCACAGCTTCTCCTCTTCAGTTCACCTCACTCATCTTCTACAGGGTTCAGGTCAGAGAACACCTGACACGAGATCAGAGACCATTCCTTCATCCAGAATCACTCCAGATCTTCAGATTCACAGCTTCTTCTCTTCAGTTCACTCACTCATCTTCTACAGGGTTCAGATCAGAGAACACCTGACACGAGATCAGAGACCATTCCTTCATCCAGAATCACTCCAGATCTTCAGATTCACAGCTTCTCCTCTTCAGTTCACTCACTCATCTTCTACAGGGTTCAGGTCAGAGAACACCTGACACGAGATCAGAGACCATTCCTTCATCCAGAATCACTCCAGATCTTCAGATTCACAGCTTCTCCTCTTCAGTTCACTCACTCATCTTCTACAGGGTTCAGGTCAGAGAACACCTGACACGAGATCAGAGACCATTCCTTCATCCAGAATCACTCCAGATCTTCAGATTCACAGCTTCTCCTCTTCAGTTCACCTCACTCATCTTCTACAGGGTTCAGATCAGAGAACACCTGACACGAGATCAGAGACCATTCCTTCATCCAGAATCACTCCAGATCTTCAGATTCACAGCTTCTCCTCTTCAGTTCACTCACTCATCTTCTACAGGGTTCAGATCAGAGAACACCTGACACGAGATCAGAGACCATTCCTTCATCCAGAATCACTCCAGATCTTCAGATTCACAGCTTCTTCTCTTCAGTTCACCTCACTCATCTTCTACAGGGTTCAGATCAGAGAACACCTGACACGAGATCAGAGACCATTCCTTCATCCAGAATCACTCCAGATCTTCAGATTCACAGCTTCTCCTCTTCAGTTCACTCACTCATCTTCTACAGGGTTCAGGTCAGAGAACACCTGACACGAGATCAGAGACCATTCCTTCATCCAGAATCACTCCAGATCTTCAGATTCACAGCTTCTCCTCTTCAGTTCACTCACTCATCTTCTACAGGGTTCAGATCAGAGAACACCTGACACGAGATCAGAGACCATTCCTTCATCCAGAATCACTCCAGATCTTCAGATTCACAGCTTCTCCTCTTCAGTTCACTCACTCATCTTCTACAGGGTTCAGGTCAGAGAACACCTGACCCGAGATCAGAGACCATTCCTTCATCCAGAATCACTCCAGATCTTCAGATTCACAGCTTCTCCTCTTCAGTTCACTCACTCATCTTCTACAGGGTTCAGATCAGAGAACACCTGACACGAGATCAGAGACCATTCCTTCATCCAGAATCACTCCAGATCTTCAGATTCACAGCTTCTCCTCTTCAGTTCACCTCACTCATCTTCTACAGGGTTCAGGACAGAGAACACCTGACACGAGATCAGAGACCATTCCTTCATCCAGAATCACTCCAGATCTTCAGATTCACAGCTTCTTCTCTTCAGTTCCTCACTCATCTTCTACAGGGTTCAGGACAGAGAACACCTGACACGAGATCAGAGACCATTCCTTCATCCAGAATCACTCCAGATCCTTCAGATTCACAGCTTCTCCTCTTCAGTTCACCTCACTCATCTTCTACAGGGTTCAGATCAGAGAACACCTGACCCGAGATCAGAGACCATTCCTTCATCCAGAATCACTCCAGATCTTCAGATTCACAGCTTCTTCTCTTCAGTTCACCTCACTCATCTTCTACAGGGTTCAGATCAGAGAACACCTGACCCGAGATCAGAGACCATTCCTTCATCCAGAATCAGTCCAGATCTTCAGATTCACAGCTTCTTCTCTTCAGTTCACTCACTCATCTTCTACAGGGTTCAGATCAGAGAACACCTGACACGAGATCAGAGACCATTCCTTCATCCAGAATCACTCCAGATCTTCAGATTCACAGCTTCTTCTCTTCAGTTCACTCACTCATCTTCTACAGGGTTCAGATCAGAGAACACCTGACACGAGATCAGAGACCATTCCTTCATCCAGAATCACTCCAGATCTTCAGATTCACAGCTTCTTCTCTTCAGTTCACTCACTCATCTTCTACAGGGTTCAGATCAGAGAACACCTGACACGAGATCAGAGACCATTCCTTCATCCAGAATCACTCCAGATCTTCAGATTCACAGCTTCTTCTCTTCAGTTCACTCACTGCCTTCTACAGGGTTCAGGTCAGAGGACTGGAAAACAACACTGTAAACCCGGATAAGTAGAATTTACTTAAAAACCCAGGTAACCGATTGCCTTAAAATTTTAAGTAATGAAGCATTAGTTGAATAAGTGAGGTGAACTACGTTCAATGTACTTAAGCCCATAATGGAATGGAATAGAACATTTAAGTTGAATGTACTTATAACCGAGTTACAGTAACTGAAGATACTTAGTTTAAACAATCTTTCCCACCCAATTATTTAACTCAGCTTGTTAAGTAAGCATTACTCCATAACTAATTTAACTAAGTTGTATATTCTAACTGACCCAACTTAACTTTTTGTTCCTGAAACTCAAAATATCTTTCAATTAATAGAGCCATGTAAAATACATACATACAACTGCAACATTACACAACATCCAATTGTATTTTTATTGAACATGTCCTTTTTAGCAACAAAAGAAACAAAGCCATGGCCTAATAGGGTTCTAGTGTGTAGTTTCCTCAGTGATGGTAAGAAAAGAAAAAATATTTCCTCTTTACTGCCAATCATTACAATATTGTACTGCACCTCTTCAAATTTGGTTGACAAACTGCAAAACTCAGCCCTGTTGCTCAGACAAACTGCAAAACTCAGGGGTTGCATGGGTGACGCCAATGCCGTGTCATGCCATCCCGCCTTGTGCCGTCCACGAGCTTCTACGTTTCAAAATAAAAGCTTCACAGAGCTTCTACTTTTCAAAGTAAAAGCTCAGGTCTGGAATAAAATACTTTTTGTTAAAAAAATCTCTCTATAATATAAATGCAGATTATCATGCTAATGAATAAAATACTTAAAGCTAATGCTTTAAATATTTGGTGTTTTTTAACTAAAAAGTAAGATACATGCAGACTATCATGCTGATGAATAAAATACTTAAAAATATATGTCCGTCTATAAAATAAATGCAGACTAAATTTTAAATGAGGTTTGATCAAATGTATGTTAACATCAGGGACACAACAATAACGTCCAGAAATCACGAACTTACCAGTGACTCCATCTGGAAAATAATTTTGCGATTTCGTATTTTGTTTTTGACCCTCTGAACTTACCGTTGGACAGGCAAAACTTGATGATATTAAGTTGTTTTAGCTCAAACACATAATTACAATAAGATAGGCCATTAAAAGTACAGTTTACTCAGAATTCATAATTAATGTAAAGAAATGACACATGTTTAAGTAATACAAACTCAGTTTGTTTGAGTAGACACTACTGATTGGACTTAAAAACTCAATTACAATAAGAAAGGACAAGAAAAAGTTCAGCTTAATCAGAATTAACAAGTAATGTCAATAAATTAGACACATTTAAGTAATATGTACTCAATCTCTTTGAGTTGAATCAAAATCTGGGTTTACAGTGAACACGTGGTGATGTAGGTGATGTTTGACAATTTTGTTGAAAGGTTTTCTGACACCGAGACTCAACTATTTTCTGCAATTCTCCAGCTGTGGTGCTTGTAAAGCCACTCAAACTCTCCTCCTCACCGTGCATCAGGACGATATAGACACACGTCCTCTTCCAGGCAGTTTTGTAATATTTTCTGTTGATTGGAAATTCTTAATTATTGCCCTGATGGTGTAAATGGGTATTTTCTCTGCTCTAGCACTTTTATTAAAGCCACTTCACTAATTTGTGAAGCTCAATTATCTTTTGCTGCACATCAGAAATATAGTATTTAGTTTTCTCATTGTGATGATGATTAAGGGAATCTGGCCTTTGTTTTGTTTTCCCTCTTATTTATATTTCTGTGAAACAGGAAGCCATGGCCTGATAATTTAATGTTCATAATCACCCCGAGTGCTCCAAACTGTGAATATGAATGGGAATATATTTCAGATATATTTTGCTCATACAAATATCAAGGGATGCCAATAATTGTGTCCAACGTGTATTTGAGAAAAACATTTATTTTATAATTATACTTCCCCCCATTCTTATTATTCAATGAAAGGTTAGATTTTTGTGATTTTTAATAAAAGATCAAAATGATTAAAAATACAGAACATTTTCACAGCCTTCTTTGATTGTATTTACCAAGGTGTCGATATTTTTGGCCATGACTGTATATATATATATATATTAGGTGGGCATAGATTAATTTTTTAATCTAGATTAATCTAGATTAATTTTGGAATTAATCTAGATTAATCTAGATTAAAATGGCTCATTTGAATTCAGCCGAAGGCATTCAGAATATGTGTGCTACCCAAATAATGACTAAAAGTAAGTCTTTGAGAACGGGTTTCTCAAGCCAGGTGGCGAGACCAGGGCGATCTCCTGTTTCCAAAATGCATCACAAACTGCTTGAGAAAGCTGTTCTACTATGATAATTGGTGATGAAAATAAACTATGTTCAATAAGATGTACTTGTGTTTACTAACTGTTTATTCAGTTAAACATGAATTTTGAACGGTAGGCCTACATAAGAGGTCGTGATGAACTGTTTACAGTTTCCATTGGGAAGCTTCTTAAAAATAAATTTTCCTGAAGCAAACCCGGCGGTTTCATAGCTGCATCCATGTTAGCACGTCACGCCTGATGTGGTAATTTCACAGTAACGTTAGGCATACACACAGGTTCAAGCAGAGGGTGACACGGGAGTGAATTCTCAAGTTCACATGAGACCCAAAGCGCATCCTGTTTGCTTAAAAGCACAACGTTTCGTTGTTATTCTGAGTGCACACACAAATAAACGTAGAGTCTTTACAGATTCGAAAGATGTATTAGGCTACTTTTATCTGTATGACGAAGAATGACGGAGATTTTAAGAGCAAGTGAGCGCACCGAGCCTGTCCTGCGCAAACGCCGCCCACACAAACACTTCAATAGCGCACATTTCTCTCACGTTAACATCATATTGAGCGGCCATGTACAGTTGTTACTACATACATCTTTCAGATGAAAAGCCATATTTGAGGTTGATGAATGATAGATGAGCGCTTGGATGTCCTGCCCGATTGTATTACCACATAGACCAGCCGTTAACAATCTGTCCATCACGGACTGCGAGCCTCTAGTTCAAGACTCTGCTCGCCCCCTACAGTGCAATTCGCTAGGTATACATCCGCGCTAAAATATCAGGGTGAAAGTCATCATAGCGTAGTATAGACCCAGCTCCCAACCCAACTTTGAGAATAGATTAACGGCGATATTTTTTATCGCCGATAGAGTCTCAGCACGCTAACGCCCGATAACGCCCACCACTAATATATATATATATGAATGAAAAAAATGAAAATAAAAATTGAAAAAGCTGATTCACAATATAAATAAATGCTATAAAACTATATATAGTATATAAAAGTATATATTTCTATAATAGTATAAATAGAAAAAAAACCTAATACAAAATACAAAAGCACGACACAAAATTACCAACACTTAAAATGAGCTTAGGTTGAATTAATACAATTACTGAATAAATGTATTACAGTAAATGACTTGCTTTTCTCCTCTAAAGCCGAGCCAAGCAGGAACACAGGTCCTGGAATCAAGATATTTTGGGAGTGTAATAAAGACAATGGCACTGTGTTACCCTGAAGGACTGAAATGATCCTTTGTTGCCATGGCATTGGTTAGACACAGGCATGGAAATTATGAGAACAGTAAAGGACACACGCCAGCCTAACACTCCTGCTGCGCCGCTCCTTTATTCTGTTCACATCGTAGGGAAAGCTAAAATCTGCCTTTTTAAGAATGCAGGCAAAAGATAAGCTGAAACACCAGACCCTGTTGCGTATAACCTTTCCTCACGCTCTCGCTCTCTCTCTTCTGTCCTGAAGTCACACGAGCACGACTGGATGCAGTGCGTTTGACACGAAATGTGACAAGCCACTAAAAATCAGTGTCAGTCAAACGGCAGGAGATGACTGCAGACGTTACAGTAGCGATGAGTGAAAGATTTCATCAGCCACAATCTCACATCTACATTAAAGAGCCCATGAAATCACTATCAAAGCCTTGTGCTTATCATCCTCTGTCTGTCAGACGCACTAGAGTGAAAGATGACAAGATCAATGCAGCTGTTGATAAGAGTCGTTTCTTATCTCTGCACTAATCTATAATCATTTCTGCACAGAACTACCTGCTAAAAATTAATGCTGTCTGATAAGCATTATGTCATGTTCTTTATTCTAAAATGTTGGTTAACATTATTATTATTATTTTTTTTTTATATTTAAATTTGAAAAGGCTATTTTTAAGATTTGTATTATTATTATTATAATTTTTTCATTGTGACATTATTTTAATCACAATTAAGTAAAGCTAAAATGCCATTACTGTAATAATAATAATGATGATGATGATGCTGCTGCTGATGATGTTGATGATAATATTAATAATAACTACAAAATCTACTATAAAGACAACATATTTAATTTCCCAACATCATATTTTTAAACCATTAGGATTTTTGCAATTTCAAAAAAATCACAGGAAATCACAAAAAATAATGGAAAATAATACTTCTCCCAAATTTACATTCATGTAAACACATTTTGACACAGAAAACGTTTGGATTTTATAGAAAATAATGTCACACAACAATACTAATACAATCTTAATGGTTTAAAAATGACAATATTGTGGTGTGAAGGTCTCCAAACAGCACTATTCTGAAAATGATACAGTAAAAAGCGCTGTTCCTGTAGTCAAACACCTAGGGAACAAATCTGTGGTGCTCGTTGTGGGTTTGTGCAAACAGCCTCTCGTCTGGCTGTCCATGTCAGGTTCTGTGACCTTCCCGGTGAGGAAGCACTAGTCATCGGTGATGTTTGTGTGCCGGATACATCTGTGCACTCTTCAGCACAGACGGCTGCTGATCTGAGGTCACAGTCTGAAGTCGTGTCGATTCAAAGCACTCCACCTGAAAGACGTTTTCAACGAAACAGTTCGTGGTAGATTATGGTCAGACATCAAGCGGGATGAGCTCAAATCAGATCTTTCTCCTAGAGATCAATGAGATGTAGAGGAACATTTGGCTGATATTTTTATCCTAAGAAAAAGACCACAATAATCTTATGCGTGTCTCGTCTTGCCAACAATGTCTCTGCAAGTACTCTTACATGATGTCAACAATAGTCTTAATTGTGTGTAGATGTCTGTTTTTAGATGTAATGTAAAGACAGGGCTACTTTCACTTTGCAAAGACGTGCTAGCTGAGAGGAGTTTCATCAAAGCTGACTAAAAGTGATCGAGGATGGATCATTTCGATGAACTTGATGAACCTGTGATATCTTCTTCAGGGCAAAAAAGGAACATAAAAGCTGAAACGTTTTCACAGAGCCTTGCAAAAGAAGCGCATTACAGGGTGAGGGAAAATCTCAGTGTATTGTGAGTAATCACATCCATAAATCTATGATCATAACAACAACAACGTTTGTCAGGCATCTATATTGTCATCTGAGGAGATTACAAACGATTAAACGAGTGTTTTTTTAAACTCTAAAACATGAAATGTGGAGTTATCTGCTTTTGCTAAAAAAATTGTATAAATGTAAAAAAAAATACTTTCAATGAACTCTAATTTAGTAAATTACCTGCAGAGCCGATCCACCAGGGAACCCTTGCTCTCAAAGATGATTTCATTTTAGTTTCATTATAGAATTTGGCCAGTGGCTATGAAAACATGAATGATCATTTATTATAATGCGGTGCTGTCGCCCTTTCTACGTAAAAATCTTTCAAATCATGTAACGTAAATGCCGTAAAGTCTCTTGCTCGAGACTAAAACAACGAGCTAGAAGTATACCAGGCCGCGGAAGAGAGACACTGTTTCTCGAGCGCTTTTTTTTCTGATATTTTAGGAGGAACATCGAAAAAATGAAGGCTTAAATAAAATATCAATGTAGATATTAGAATGATTTCTGAAGATCATGTGACACTGGAGACTGGAGTAATGATGCTAAAATACAGCTTTACATCACAGGAATAAATTACATTTTAAAATATATTAAAAAAAAAAACTGTTATTTCAAATTGTAATAATATGTCTAATTTTTACCGATTTTACTGTATTTTTGGTCAAATAAATGCAGCCTTTATGAGCAGATAAGATAACTTTTTGAGAGAAAAAAGCCTTATGAAAGAGCAAGCTCTGATCAATCAAATCTTCCTCTGGTACAGTATTTCTTCCATATTCTGGGAGTAATTTCAGCGCGACGAGGCTGAAAAGCCTCTCATTTGGGAAAATTGCAGAAGCAAATGAGAACATCATCAAACGGTTTGTAGATTTGGAGAGCGTGAGATGAGAAGCCGTAGTTCAAACGCAAGCCACGAACACTGGATCTAATAAACTGATATTAATATCAAACTCCTCAACTAGCCTTTTATTTATCCCGTGTCAAAGACTAAAAGCCCCGTCCAGGGATTAATGCTGGGCTTTTTGTAAATAAAGGAGGTCAGGAGCTCATCTGCTTCCAGCTCATCGAACTGTTCTCAGATCAGAAGGAAGGAGCGTGCAGAACGTGGCACAGGCGAAGCCATTTATCATCCGCTGCTCTCAGGTCTCGTGCCCACCGGCCCCAAAAAAGAAATCATTAAAAGTTTAGAGCTAGTTCCCCGGAGGACGAGCGCAGGCAACACCCTGGAGACTCCAGTGATGACGGTCCGTCTGAAGCGGCCGGACTCGGTTTATTACACTCAAAATAATGAGTGCTTCATAATTATTTAAGGAAGGAAGGGAACTGTGCATATTTTTCAGAGTATTCAAAGCTCACTCATTCGTGAATAGAAATGTGTATGTTATACACTACCGTTCAAAAGTTTGGGGTCATTTGGTAAGGACGCATAAAAAATAACAGTAAAGGGATAAATATATAATGTTACAGCTTTCTATTTTAAATAAATACTGTTCTTTTGAACTTACGATTCTTCAGATAATCCTGAAAAAAACTATTTCCACAAAAATATGAAGTTATTTCAGTATCATTATTAGACATTTGTTTGTATTTTCCTTTTTTATTTTATCTCAGGTTTAGTAAATCTGTTGTTTATTTGTGTCATTTTTTATTTTATTGTATTTTATGACTATATAGTTTTTATACATTTTTATTTCAGTTTTATTTACAATTTTAGTACAAGTAACATGATACATGTTGTTGAAGTTGACATAATACATCATATCATATCATATATTACATTATATTATATTATATCATATCATATTATTCTATAATAACCCTGTTTTCAACATTGAGCATATAATAATGCTTTCTGAAGATCATGTGACATCGAAGACTGGAGTAATGAGACTGAAAATTCAGATTTGCATCACAGCAATCAATTACATTTGACAGTTTATTCACATAAAAAAACAGTAATTTAAAATTGTCATAATATTAGTTATTTTATTGTAACTACAAATATCATTCAATAGCAATTTCTCTAAATTGCTCACATGTTTTTTCTGGGCTTTTGTGATAAACTCAGTTCTAAGAGCTGGTGCACTTACAAACGAAAATAGCCAAGACTAAATTATAGTCTGCAAAAAGCAAGGAACAACCAGCAGTACATTTCAACTCGGAAGTCTCAAGTCAAAAAAAAATAACACTAAAAATCCCTAAAACTAAACCATCAGAGCTCGAAAAGTTGATTTGTACAGTTTCTGAACTAAGTGAGTGAAAAACCTTGAGCAAAACTTTTCATCAAGACATGAATAAATATGATCTCTCAATTAGAAATGATAGGGAACTCATTTACACACTTACCGGTTTGTCGGTCTACAGTAAAGAATCGTTCTCCTTCCAGAACGCTGTAAACTATCCGAGCGCTGCTTCCGTAGGTCGGATCATCAGCGTCCGAAGCCATAACCTTCATCACCGACGTACCTGCGGTCAAACACAATTACATCAGCCCGAGCCTCACAAAGACAGCATTTCACCAAGAAAAACAGCACTCTTATGGATCTCATTAGCATCAAGTTATAAGTGTTTCCACAGCATTTACTTGTTCTTTAAGTCAATTTATTCAGAGCATTTTCTGAGCCAATTGTGCGCGTCTCAACAGCCTCCTGGCTGCCGATACAAAGCACATATTTACATTTAGTCACACGTTTTAACTAAAGCAAAGCCCGCAGCCTATAAAGTTTAATGGACCATATTCCTGAGGGGGAAATGCAAGCTTCTCGCAAGAAAAGCCCGGAGAACGCAGACAGGAGAAGATAAGACACTCAGAGGAGTTTCCACACTCATGTCGCTCCAAACCTGGACGACTTTCTCTCACAAAAGGAGAGTTTTGGAGGAATCTCTATAAAGCTCTTTTCTGTACAACAACCGCTCACTGTGACCATGTCTGTCAAGCTCCAGAAACGACAGAAACGTAGCACGAAAGACTAAGAGAGAATAAGATAACTGTGTGAGGAACAGACTGTATTCTCTCAAAATCTGATGCAAACTATAGAGTTTCAATCAATCGATCTTGTTCAGAATGTTTCAGAATAGTGCTAATAGGGGAAAGAAGTATACTAAATTATATATTTTACTTCTTATAAATGTTGAAAACAAGGTTATTTTAGCTGAAACAGACTAAAACCATAAAAACATTACCTTACTTGAAATAAAATAAAATAATAAAGATTGAACTTCAGCTAGTTGTCAGGACACGGTTTCTTATTTTCATTTTATTTAACATGATAAAATAAAATAACTAAAACTAAAATTAAAAACAAGCAAATAAATACAATACAATACAATACTTAGGGTAGAATGGGAATTTTTTATTTTTTTCCCAAAATATCCCCAAAATAAGTAGTACGTTATTTTATATATATATAATATAGTAAATAAAAATAAAATAGATAGAATAGAAAATGAATAGAGCAAGCTAGTGTTAGAGGCTCGTTTTTCCTTTGTTAATTGTTTAATAAATAAAAAGAAAACAAATGTATATAATACAAAAAGACTAGAAAAGCTAGTGTTAGTATTTTTAAAGAATAGAATTAGAATAGAGAGTGCTAGAGTTTGAGGGTCAAATAAAGATGGAAGAGATGTGTCTTTAGCCGTTTCTTGAGAATGGATCTTCTTGGTGTTGAATAAAGCAAATCTGCAGGACCGGGCAGTTTTAGTAATGTGATATCTGAGAAAGCCAGCTGATCATCAATCACAACTCCAATGTTTTTGGCTGGTTTGAAGGAGTTATGGTTGATGAGCCTAACTGGAAGGTGAAATTGTGATGAAGTGATGGGTTTGCTGAAACCACACACAGTTCTGTCTTAGCTAGGTTGAGTTGAAGGTGATGGTCCTTCATCCAGCTAGAGATGTCTGTTAGACAAGCTGAGATGTGAGCAGATATCTTCGGGTAGAGTTGAGTGTCATCAGTGTAGCAGTGATATGAAAAGCCATGTTTCTGAATGACAGAACCTAGTGAAGCCATGTAGACAGAGAAGAGAAGTGGTCCAAGAACTGAGCCGACTAGCCAATTAGCATCAGCTAACAACATTTTTCAAATAGGCTATTATAATTTTGTAATTCATAATTATTGATTATATTCTATTTAATTTTAAGCAAAAACAGTCTGTACTTTGATTTTGCTGTAAATATTTAGAGCAAAGTACTTTGTCAGACTGGAGGAACTTTTACCCCACCCATGGGGACGTTTTGCCCTATAGGCGGGGTAAAATGATCCCTTGGCACAATTATAATTATTTTTTTATCTAATAACATTTTTCATACTTTGTTTGTAATTTGTGTCATTGTCATTAAAACTACGATTTTATGAACAGATTTAACTTTTGATTCACATAAAAAAATAAAGGGGGGCTTAAAGGGGGCGTTTCCCCACTCGACCCAGTGTTCCTGTGGCTCAGTGGTAGAGCATTGCGTTAGCAGCGCAAAAGGTTGTGGGTTCGATTCCCAGGGAACAGATATACAAAAAAATGTATAGCCTGAATGTAAGTCTCTTTGGATAAAAGTGTCTGATAAATGCATAAATGTAAATGTAAACTATAGAAATGTCAGAAACACAACAAAATTACTAAAGCTAAACTAAACTAAAATTGAAATTAAATGGAAAATACAAAGATAGATAGATAAATAAACACAATAACATTGGTTGAAAAAAACAGTTTCTATTTTGTGGAAACCATGATACTATTTTCTCATGATTCTTCAAACTAACAGCATTTTTTTAATTTTTTATGTGTAACATTATAAATGACTTTTGACATAGTCACCATGATACCGTCAAATGCTCTTAATTGTAATATAGAAACAATCTTTTTCTGTGAAGCTGCTTTGCAATGATGTGCATCATTAAAAGCGTTATACAAATAAACGTGAACTGAAAAGACTTTTGTTCAGTATAATGCATCACTGCTAAATAAGAGCTTTTAAGCGATGACTCTTCCCCGCTCGGTGACTGTATATATGAAGCGTAAAGCGGTTCTGAAGGACTCCGGAGCTTGTATTCGGCCGATCGCTCTCTCAGGTAATTGCTGACAGCTGGTGGTGTCCGCAAAAGGTCATTGTTGCAGTCTCTCACCGAGGCCTGTCACGATACTGTCCAGCCACACAATAGGCCTATGCTAATTAGGTTAATTAACGGGAAGTGTCAGAATCTTGTTTGTCTTCCGTCATGAACGCCGTCTCCCATGAGGGCTTACAGAAAAGGACAATGTTTAAACATTAAAGCGAAGCGCTTTCGCCGAAGCCAAACACCCCGATCGCTATCTGTATGATAGCTTTCTGCTTTCTCGCACCTTCCATCCGTTCGGTGGTCTGAACAGAAGCAAACATCAAACGCTCGGATAAAACTCGGAGGATATTCTGACACGTTTTGCCGTTTCAGTGTGCGGCCGCTCTTTCAAGTTGAGTTTTGTTTATAGCGCTCTATTATGCCTAATGGGGCTGCGGAGGCAAACTTACCACCAGGAAGATTTGCTGGTATATTAAGGAAACAGACTCTGCATATCGGCATTCAGTACAACAAACAACTGCCGACCACTTTCAGAAAAAAAGCACAATCTTCAAAAGATCACGAATGCCTACTCTGCTCCAGGATAACTCTGAAAATCATCCGCATTGCATTAAAAACCGAACTGTAAGATTGCATTTCTCTTCTTAACTGGGGATGGAGATGGAGAAGTCATTTCCTTTCATGGGATTACTTACTTATCTTAATTTTCCACAGGTAATAATCAGCATGAAGCTGTCCGACGGCCTGCCCTGAGTCGAGTAATGCCACTGGTGAAAAACTATATAAATGCAAATGCTATTGTATTGTGTTTACACTCAAACAGGAAGAGGAAGCACATTAATGCACAGCCTCGGATTCACTAAGAGGTCATTAGATCCTGGTTTATGCATCCCGCGGCGGCTCCTGAGAACGCATAAAAGAAAAACACACTCGAGGAGTTGGAGACATACACATTGACTTACATGATTGGAAACTATTTATCAGGCCAGTCAGGCTTGATGCATTAA
This sequence comes from Gymnocypris eckloni scoliostomus, assembly GCA_027564155.1. Classification (NCBI taxonomy): domain Eukaryota; kingdom Metazoa; phylum Chordata; class Actinopteri; order Cypriniformes; family Cyprinidae; genus Gymnocypris; species Gymnocypris eckloni. The sequence continues at coordinate 34,258,612 of CM050419.1, forward strand.
CAAGCGTGATAGCCTTTTATTTGATTTGATTATTTCATCTAAATCTTTTTAACTCCTTTTCAAAGATCTAAGTATAACTTAAAGTCTAAGTCAGTAAAATAAATCAAATTTGGTGTAAGACTTAATTGGAAACAATATTCACTGAATAATTGCTAAATAATCACAAAGAAACTGCAAGTAACACATTGAAGTAGAAACTCTTGTACAACATAATCTTTGATTTATCTACTTAGAAAAATCATTTTTATACTGACATTTAAAACGGATTTAATAATATTTATAATAATGGTAAAACACTGTAAAAACGCTTTGGTAAAAAAAACCCTGGTTAAGTTAAAGGCTAGTTCTCTTACACAGTGAAACACTATAATAGAATTAATTTGTCTAATACAGTGAAATACTGTTAAATATACAGATTTTGGTAAAGTAAAAACTAACAGTTATCGTTAAAACCACGGCAAACAAACAAAAAAACATAAACTGATATTCCCATAATCTCCCTGCATGTCATTCTGACAACTGACAGGATTTTGTTTAAACAATTGATATTGATGTTTAACGTTATTTAAAGGTTACAAAAATTATTTTCACCTGAAATATGTTATTTGAACATACTTTTTTAACATTCTGAGATCATTTTATCTCAATATTATGGGATGTTCATTAAGTGCAAATAAAATGAAAATAACATCATACGGATGTTCCTGAGAACGTTGTTCTAAAACAGTTTTCTCTCAATTTTATGAGAATAAAGTTACTAAGAACGTTGCTTTAAGAACGCTTTACTGTAACATTCATGTAACTGAAAGAACATTCCCTGTTAGTTTTGTACCAAAGTACATGCATATGATTCACATCAAAGTGTAGCACTACCATCCGATGTTTCTAAGAGTGTCCAGCTTCATTTCCTAAACATAGAAGAGTTACGGGTGAGATAAGGAAAGCCTGTAGTCTGGAGTGTAATAGTAGTGTGTTTGAGCTCTCTGTGTTTTCTAGCAAGTGCAAATATTGCTCCAGAAGTAGATGGAAGAAAAAAAGTGCATGTTTGCAGGCCTTGATCCAGCTCTTCACAGTTATAACCTGTGTCTGGCACACACACACACACACACACACACACACACACACACACACACACACACACACACACACACACACACACACACACACACACACACACACACACACACACACACACACACACACACACACACACACACACACACACACACACACACACACACACACACACACACACACACACACACACACACACACACACATATACACACACACACACACACACACACACACACATATATATACCATATATCCTGAACACACACACAAATTCAATAGCAACCTTTATTTATTATTTATTTTTGGTTTATTTATTTACCTGTTCTTCAAAATAGCTTAACAAATGTGTGCAGTTGTGCACTGAAATGCTCTAGAGCTTTAGCGAATTCAATATGTGCAACCTTTATTTATTATTTATTTTTGGTTTATTTATTTATTTTCACTGTTCTTCTAAAATAGCTTAACAAATGTGTGCGAGAAAAAGAAAGTTAAAAGTGCACTGAAATGCTCTAGAGCTTTAGCAACAGGTTGTGCTTCTATATATATATATAGGAAACAGTTGTACTTAATATATTTTATCTGATATTAAATGGACAAAAAAACAGAAGCCTACATTTTAGTATTTCTTTATGAAAACAGCTACATTTGTATCTGATATAGCTGCATTCATAAACAAATGCTATTAAGTTTTATTAATAATTCACATTGAAACAATTCCTGTGATATGCCTGGTCTAAAATACAATCTTTATCATATATTAAACTGTAACAGTTACACAGTCATGAATATTTACAGCTCTCAACAGATTCATTTCCAAGTAAAATAAATAAATATGAAACATTAAATATGAGTAAAAGGGTTCTGAGAAATCTCTGGGTCTTATTTTGCCTCAACAATCAGTAATAATGTTTTACATAATGCAAAAAAATGCTCTTAAAAACAAGCCTCATTTGCTTCGTGATATTATTTTCATGACAATTAATCACCCAATTGTCAGTGGCAGATTGAATTAGCATATGGGTTTTAATTAAAAACAAAAACATGTTTTCGGACAGGATGTTTTTGTGACTGTGTTTCAATAATCCACACATTGCTGTGGCTGAGCTGAATAAGACCTAGCGTGATTCACTGCAGAGTTTCTATGGGAAGTCATCACACGTACAGCATCAGAGTTCAGCTGGCCCTTCTTCACCCGCAGCATCCCGACCTCCTGCTAATATTTGCAGAGCGACACGGGGTGGTGGATGTGGATTAAACAGGGCTTGTGTAGGGCATGCCGCGCCGGTTTGTTTTCCTCAGCTAGGATCTCCACACACGAGTCTAGATTGGCACGATCATCAAATATAGATCAAACAATAAGCTGATGTGGAAGCTCTCCATACCATACCCACAGGAGACGCTCTGGTCCAGAGACTTATCTCGGGGATGGCGTGAGATTAACCCGCTGGGTTAAAATCTACAACCCAGAAGGTTTGAGATGAGGAGCTGTTCGTGGAAGAGCTGGAGGAAGCTGTTTAGAAGCCAACGGCACAGTAAATAGCCAATGAAAAATGCATACGCTAAGATATAAGAGGACATGAAGCTCTAAATATAAATTAATTTTAATGTGCCCGACCTTATGGAAGATTGCATTTTTAGAGCCACTGCCTCCTCATCCCTCGCCACCAGTAAGATGTATGCAAAATGCACTTCACATTTCTATGTCCCATGTTAAATACATCTCAATATATTGATGCTAGGGGTATAATGATACACATATTCTTACTGAACCATTCGGTATATATATATATATATATATATATATATAGATCACACACACACACATATATATATATATATATATCACACACACACACACACATATATACTGTATATATATATACACACACACACACATATATATATATATATATATATATATATATATATATACACATACACATTCATATATACACATATGTGTGTGTGTGTGTGTGTGTGTGTGTGTGTGTGTGTGTGTGTGTGTGTGTGGCATGTTTATGTGGTTTATGAGGACACAAATTTGTATAATAACATGGGTATGACATAGGTATTACAAGGAGAAGGTGATTTATGAGGACATTTTCAGTGTCCCCATAATTTAAAACGCTTATAAATCATACAGAGTGAGTTTTTGGGGAAAGTAGAAATGCACCGTCTCCTGTGAGGGCTAAGTTTAGGTGTAGTGTAGGTGTGGGGCAATAGCACATACAGCTTGTACAGTATAAAACCATTACGCCTATGGAGAGTCCCGTAAACCATAAAACCAACATGTGTGTGTGTGTGTGTGTGTGTGTGTGTGTGTGTGTGTGTGTGTGTGTGTGTGTGTGTGTGTGTGTGTGTGTGTGTGTGTGTGTGTGTGTGTGTGTGTGTGTGTGTGTGTGTGTGTGTGTGTGTGAATATTTTCTTATTTTAATTATATTTATTTAATGTTTTAATAACTTTTGTAAAATCCTTTAAACATACAAAAGCCAGTCTCCATGAAGTGGCATCATTTCTGTGAGAAATCAACAGCAGAAACTTTAGTAAGGATGAATGGATTTGATGAATTAGTTCATTTGTGTCTCACTAAAACATTTCAACTGGTTTGATAACATCACAGTATAACAATATAAAAACTGCATCAGTAACATGAAAACCGGCTTAATCTAACGCCAGTCCTTTACTGAGCAGCGACTATCCTCAGCTCTTACCATTATTATTTGTGGGAGTAATTACTAAAGTCAAAATTAGTCAAGTTGAAGCTTTTTCATAGAAATACACCCTTAAATTACACCACCGGCATATTCATAAAAGCTCAAGAGTTCATAAGGCGCTGTGTAACACACTTAATGTTGTGAACACCGTGTGTTTGACGCTGGCAGCCGAGGCTCCGGAGCAGATGTTCAGGAGAGGTGAACTCAAGCAGGACCACAGACTGACATCTCTTTAAGAGCGCCGTCGTAAACCAGATTTGTGCCCGCCGCTCGCTTTCTCCTCTATTTAACCCCGTCAGAGTCGCCCGCACCGAATCACTCCGCATTATCAGTTGTTTAGTGCTCCCATAAAAGCCAAAGTGTTTTCACATGAAAAATTATTCCTCTCACCATCTCAACACTTGATTCACTTTTCATTTGCCCACTTAAAAAGAAAGAACACGCGTCCAGATATGAGCAAAGACTGCAGAAAAAAAAGAGCTGGGTAATGTTGTGTCATAAAAGTCAACGGGCCGCTATCGGGATCTTCGAGGAAGTCCCATAAGATTTACATGAGATATTTTTCATCCACTTTGACAAAGACGTACTCAAGCAGTCCCTCATCCAGGGTGCTTTATTGGGCAACTGTCTCGCAATCATCACTATTGCGTTTGTGCATTGAATTAGGATCAGAGATACTTTTGAACACCCTAGCAGCCACATAGCAACGGTGTTAAAGCCTTAGCAACTGCATAACAATGCCCTTACAACCACCCACAACACCTTAGCACCATGATGCTGAGTTTTGCATGAGAAAACATCGTTAAAATAGATTTGAGTTGCAAATAAACTTTCCATGCATTTAGATTTTTAAAGTAAAATTTGCAAGTAAATATTATTTCAGGATTTTGGTTTCAAAGTGTCATGCAATTCCATTTTTGTCAGTGTATACTGTAAATGTAAATATATATTTATTGTATATTGTTCCACAGCTAGTAATGTTTTAATCATGGTCATATTTATAACTATAAACATTTTATTATTTCCACACTGGCTATAAGCAATTTTTATTAATTTGAAAACATTACTACTGTTTAATAAATAACAAAATAATAAATCAAATAAAAAAAGATGAAAATAGTTGATGATAAACTATTCTATAATTTTAGTTTGAGTGCTGAAAAATAATGATATAAATCAAATAATATAAACAAATAATGTCAAAAATTAAAAAGTTAATAATAAACTATATGCCATTATTTTTTGAGTGATAAAATCTTAACTGTTTCTTACCTGTATGATTGACAAATATGCATAACTGCATAATGATATATGCAAATATAACATTCTGTACTATTTTGTCTTAACATATGTAAAAATATAGTTTAATAATGTATTTGTTTATTACATAAAACTGTAAAAGTGCAAGACAACTTTTTAAATGAAAGTACTAGAGATTAAAAAAGATACTAAGTGTAAAAGAATAACTGATGGGATTAAAAACATGTTTAAGGTATTGGCTCCTGGACATTCTGCTAAATATTCTGTTATCGAATGAATGACAGAATTTTAATATCGGGGTGAATTATTCCTTTAAGCAGACATCAAAAAGCAGAAGTTTATGACATCAAAAGCCAGCAGACTGCGGATGGATCGAGGCACCGCAAATCTCAAAATCTAAGCACAGAGGATTAGATATTAATCCCATTTTATTCAATTTAACACAGAGTAAAAGCAGAATCATTTTCATTTGGAATATTTAAAGGCAATCTGTTTAAAATAGACCAGAACGCCCCACTTCTCCTCTCCTCCCTTCTCATTTAAATAAAGCGCTCGCAGCGATGAAATACCTCATATCTGGCATATCTTCTTCTGATGTCCTTCCAGTCTCTGGTACTTTATTAAAAAGCTGTACCTTGCAGTGGGTGTCCACGTTTACAGCGGCCTCGGTTCCAGATGTCATTTTCTCCATAGAATGGCTAAAGAATTCTAAACCTCAAACTGAACCTAAAACTATTGTGCAATATACACCTTCATAATGCATCGTATGATACCGCAATGTCATTTTATGAATTTAAATATACTTTATTAAAAAGGCATGCACTGAGAGTCCATGTTTTCTCTATTTAAAAAAATCATTAAAGAGTTTACCAAACAGTAAAAAAAATGAAATTTAGGTTGAAAAAGTAAAAAAAATTGACTTTAATTTATTTAGCCTACAAATTAAACATGTTAAGCTGAATGTAATAATATCAAAAACTAATTAATTTCTCCATTAATTTTATCCATGGGGATTTTAAAAAAAGTCACTAAAGTCATTTAAACTGAACTAAACCACAAAACAGTGACACTGACTTTGTTTGCCAAAACTGTAACCAAATTCATGCAAAATGTTACCAAATTTAACCAAAAATATTACCAAATTTAACCAAAACATTTTGAACTATCTGCTTAATCAACTACTCCTTTCGATCAATAGTAAAATTATGTAATCAAATAAATCAATAATTTTTCCATTCATTTTCTCCACAGGGATAAAAAAGAAATCCAACACTAGACTTTTAAATCTTGCTCGGAGCAGAACCCGCTCAGATCAAGACTCTGTTCCCCTCTCCGGCTTGAACTGATGGTAAAACTAAGGACACTATTAACTATCTATACTTTCATTTTGAGAGCTGGAGCTCGTGATTATGGAAAGGGGCGTTATATTTCCTGACGCGGCTTGTGGTGTTCGGCCAATCACAATGCAATGTGCCAGTTGGCCAATCAGAGCAGACTGTGCTTGTAGGGGCGTTTAAGAGAGGCGGGGCTTAGAGGACCTACAATAATGTACAGTATTTGAAAAATAATGTGTTTTGTTAAACATTGGAGCATGTTAACATATTCTGTTACACCAAATACACTAAATAATTATCTTTAAAAAAGCATCATATGACTCCTTTAAAAAAAAAAGTACAAAACTTTGCAACTATCCCAATGCAAAATGATGTAATCAAATAAAAAAGATCAGAAATTGGCAACAATACAGGCTTTGATTTGAACACAAAACATCTGAAATGCAGACAAAAAATGTACAAAGCTGCACGTGACTTTATTTAGTTTGAGCCTACTACAAAAGTGACTACTCCTCTCATAATGCACTGCAAAACTCTGTAATCAAATAAAAATAGCCAGTGCAATATGACTGAACTATACACTTTATTGCATTGTAGAATATCCTGAATGTCTTTTTAGATTGAAAAGGTACAAAAATGTGGCAAAATCAACCACCCCTCTCATGATGCATTGAAAAATGATGTATTCCAATCAAGAACTGCTGTGCAATATAAACCTGCTGACTAGAACTATATGCATTTTGCAATACCTCGATGTGTTTTGTGCATTTGGATGCCGTGGCTCCTCTAGAGCTGATGAGCCGTGTCAGTCAACACAGATCAAATCAGGCCAGACGTCAGGATGCTGGAGTTCAAACCCAGTGACATAACCTTTCCATCGGCCATCAATCAAAGCTCTCCACCACAACCATCCATCAAGCAGCACTTCTGTCACATGCAGTCACGCTACAACAAGACCGTGTGTCACAAACACATGTACCTCCGTGTCATTCAGGAGAATTACAAAGCAGCACCGATGCAGAACTAAAGCCTGGGTCCTGAAGTCACCCAAGAACTTCAACATTGTTCTTCTGCCGCCTGCTCTGTTCTTTCCTTCTGGAAATGCAAATCCAGCTTTGTGTGTCTATTATCCGACGCTGGCAGGAACCGTATTGGTGAATCATTCAAAGGGGTTTTGAACAGTCCCTCTAAAACTACGGTTAGACATCTGTTGCACAACACGAACAAGCATCATATTATTTTTGCATGCATCTGAAGGGTTCTGAAACTGTGGGCAAAGCTTTGCCGAAGCGTAAATATTTAAAGAAGGAAGGGAAGAGATGCATTTGGTTTAATTATTCACAGATAGTTTTACTCCAAACAAACAAGAGTCAGACTTCAAAACGAAAGAGACACGAGATGCTTAAAAAACTACTTATTGAGAAAAATATCTGTTCTAAATATTTCACTGCAATTAACTTTATTTACATTTTTGAATACATTAAAAATCAATTGATAAAATGAGTCATGCATTTTGGGAAGATAAATCAATCTATCATTAATTAAATTAAACATTATTGATATGTATTAATTTGCCACTTTTTTCCAGATTGTTTTGGTCCATTTTAAAGATTTCAAATATGATTTTTAAGCATTTACCTAAAACATCGTGATTTGTTAAAATATGGCATTAGTTTATTGGTTATCACATTTGGAAAGACATGTAAATATTTATAATTTTAATATGCTATAAATCATTCGAATTTGATGCTGAAGAAATATTTCTGATTATTATCAATGTTGAAAACAGTTGTTGTGGCTTAATTGTTTTATAACATTATCAATTATTACAAAATTAATAATATTTTTTTTATATTAAACATTACTTTTTACAGTATATTAATTTAAAAATGTTGTCTGTTCTCTAGATATCACTTACATAAAAAGTATGCGTGGTCTCAGTATTGATGTTTTATTAGACACCATGAATGAATTTTATAATAAATATGATGCTTTCATGCTGAAAATACAGCCACAGAATGCATGTTTCATAATCCAATGTCAAATATTGTGAAAACAAACACAACTAGACAAAGGCTAGTCGCGCTGGAGTGATTGTGACTAATGTGATTATCAGGCGGTGTTTGGTATCTCGAGGTTAGCCAGCATCGAGCATCTATAGTGTGAGAATAATATACAAACAAAGACGGCTTGGCTTGCACGAGTATCAGCGAAGCCACTGGAGAGAGAAAGAGAGGCGGTGAGTGAATATGAATATGCCCGGGGCTCGTCCGTGATTACTTTTTTATGATTATTGCTGAATTGTCTCTGGCGGAGTGGTAAGAATTATTAGATCAGTTGTTCACACATCTACGGGGCGAGTTTGCTGGAAAGCGACGTTAAATTAGCTCTATCTGCTGCGGGACGATTAGTCCGGTTACGTGCGACCACCCGTTAGCCGGTCACTTAAAGCTCTTTATATCCGATCAGGAGGAGTTTAATATGAAGCGTGAGCCCGGCCTGGCTTCAGACCCCTGTGCTGTTAATGAACACGACCAATTCAACATTTACACGCCTGAAATTAGTTTAGCAAGTGAGAACACTGTGCCTACAGTATTTACACATGTACTATAGAATTGAGCGATTACATGGATCATATTATTTATTTATAATAAAGATGAGTTGTTATTATAATAAAATAAATAATCAATAAAAATAGAATTACATTTCTAAATTATTGTATTATTTTTATAAAAATAAAATGATGTATTATATAATGGATTATAGATAATGTAATAAAAATAATTAAAAAATAAATGGTAATATATGGGGAATAATTAAGATTCTCTGAAGGATCATGTGACACTGACTGGAGTAATGATGCAGAAAATTCAGCTTGGCATCATAAAAATAAATTATATTTTAAAATATATTCATATAGAAAACAGTCATTTTAAATAATAAATAATATTATTTACTGATTTAAATAAATGCAGCCTTGACAAGCTCAATAGACTTTTTGCCAATAAATAAATGAATCTGCTGAATTTCATGTAGCAATGCAACTGATATGAACTTTTACCATTATTTTGCAAACAAGATAACCATGTATTTATCTATTTTATATTGTTTGAGATAACTGTAAAATGTGTTATACACTCTATAGAGCCTCTTATTATGCAGTGTTTTTTGATGAACCTAAATGTGCCGTTGAGTTTGTTCTAACAATAAGACCATTAGCACTCGTTCCGTCCAGGACCTCAAACATAAGCAGAAAACAAACAGGAACTGCTTGACTAAGCATTACAGCCGCCGCTGTTCAATGTATAAAACATGAAGTCCACACTTCTTTAATGTATAATTTGACTGAAAGGTGGAGAAGCCTACAGGGAGCAGAGGACTTGCTCATATTTCTCTCTCTCTTCTGCGTGTCAATAAGCAGCGGTGTGCTGAGGAAGCAGGAATTAATTTCAATCAGAAAGTTCACAGCCGTGCAGCGCTACAGTGATTACATTATTGTAACCTGCATTTAAAATCCGTTATATCCGCAAACACGCACATAAGAGCTTCGGCTGAGGTGCACCTGATCCAAAACACACTGGAAATAACACAGAATACCGTGACGGATCATTGTACAGTGCTATCAGATGCCAATAATGCACTACTTTAACATTTATATGGTACTTCTAAAAATACTATGGTACTTCCGTGGAATCTTTTGCTGAGACACCCACATTGCAGAAGCAAGAATTGACTCAATCTATTTTATGCATCTATTTTGACTCTCTGAATAATGAAAATGTATGAATATAAACAGGAGTAAAATGCAGCATGTGTGTTGGACTTGCACCATGTCGTCGCTCAGCAAGCATCTGTTCAAGTTGTTGTTTTGCACGACAGTAACTGATCTGAAGGAGAAAACTTCTCTGGATGCATTTTGAATCGTGATCTGAACCAGTGTTATCATTACTGTTACCTGAAACTAAAACTAAAACCATAAAAAAAAAATATATATATATCAATAATAAATCTTACATTGAATATAAAAATATAAATAGTACAACTATTCTTTATTTCTAAGCTAAAAGTTATTTCAGGTAACAAAATTGGTATAGATACAAAAAGCAATATATTCTACAGATAGCAGTTCAAACATTGCTTATTAATAAATAATACTGAATTGTATTTTATTTTGTGTTCCTGTGTGGCTCAGTGGTAGAGCATTGCGTCAGCAGCAAAAGGTTGTGGGTTCGATTCCCAGGGAACACACCTACTAATGAAAATGTATAACCTGAATGCAATTGTAAGTCGCTTTGGATAAAAGCGTCTGCTAAATGCGTAAATGTAAATATATATTTTATTTCAAGTAACAAACATGTATTTGGTTTAATTTGAGTTAAATATAATAAGCCTGGTCAATGATATTAAATATACCACTGATCTGAACACACAGTGTACAAATATACACAGCTATTATTTACAATCTACTAACACCGGTGTTGCAGAAGCTACAGTTCTTACCGATCGGAGAGAGCTCGGCCACACTCCCGATGTAGGGACCTTCTAGAAACTTGGGCTCGCTGTCGTTGATGTCCTGGACTTTGATGACGAACTCAGACTCGGGTTCCAGCGGCGCGTCGGTCTGGCGGTCTAGCGCCTGAGCTCGTAAGGTGTAGAAGGTCTTCTCCTCTCGGTCCAGACGCTCGGTGGCGTGGATGTCGCCCGTGACCTCGTCTATGATGAAGACGGTGCCTGCTCCCTCTCCAGAGATCGTGTACTTTATAGAGCCGATGCCTTCATCAGAGTCTGAATGGATCTGTGGATTAAAGCAGAGAGCCGCGTCAGAGGACAGGAGTCCAGTCTGGATATAGTGTTCAAGAACCGGAGACATCTGAATAGTGTCTGAAACACTGAAACGGTGAACAGGCATTTCAATTGGAATGATGAGAAAACAATTACAACGCATAGAAATTAAACACTCAGACAGCAGGGGAATTATATTAGTCCAAAACAAGTTACAAAACATGACATAGTACATCATGTTTAACTGATTATGCCTGTTTACTTCTGATCTAATGTAGAGCTGTCAAAACCATACTGCAACACAAAAGGTTCAACACATTGGTTTAGGGCAACTTTGTAACCTTAACATAAATCAATAATATAAAACATACACATATATATAATATATATATATATTCATTTATTTCTAACACTTAGGAAATGACAGGAAAAGTGTGATATTTGCTATTATTTACATAATAATAATAATAATAATAATAATGTAAGATTTGTATAATAAAGAAAATATATAAAAACATTGAGAGAAAAACAAGTGTTCTTCTACCACTAATAATAATAATTGTGTAGTAAAAAAAAAATTCTATACAAAATTGTGAGATCATTTCTGGAAAAGTGTTTACCAACAAAAAAATATAGGCCATTTATTAAATATAATATTTTTTTATTGGCACTGTATAATACAAGATTGTTTATTAATACATAATATTTCTAGAAATATTCCATATTCCTCATATTACAAACTACTCCTGTTTGTGAAATCAAATTCAGTTCTAGTTTGGGAATTGCAACATAAAGCTTGATGTTCACAAACATACATTTTTCATAGCGTTCGAACTAAAATGAAAATGCATTTACTAAGTGACTGAGAGAATGTTTGAACACACAACACACCCATGTGTAAAACACAGTCCTTTCTGATCTGCCTCATGGGTTCAGTAATATGGCCAGTTGCCACGATGAACGGCACAATTCCCAGTTCCCCATCCTCTCTTTCCACACTGACAGCTCCTCTGGTTCTGCAGAGACTCTTGGCATCGCTTTGACTCATTCCTATGGCAACCGATGTACGGTACACAGAGTGGATATCGACAAGGCCTGAACAAATGCATTTCATCTCCTACAAAACAATGCGTGGGCAGCCAGTCCTAAAACAGATGTCTCCAAAGTCAAAAAGAAACCCTTATTAACTTTCTTAATGCATGCTCCTGCTCTTATTGTGAAGGATTCATTCAGTGATTCACTCCATTCAGAACCGAATTACATTCCATTCCAATTAAATAACAGCACTGGAATTCAAACGGAATATAGAATAGCTATATACATTTTAATTTGAATGCAATACATTTCAATCTAACAAATAGCATTATAAATATCTAACTTTAATTTTGAATATTAATAAAAATTGATAAGTTTATACAATTTATCTTAATTATTAATGTTAATTATTTTGTGTCTCTGTCTATATATGAATTATACACACACACACACACACACACACACACACACACACACACACACACACACATATATATTGTTTAATTATTATTATTATTATTTAGATATTTTTTAAATATATAGTAAACAAAAAGCACACACACACACACACACACACACACACACACACACACACACACACACACACATTTTAACTTGTTTGAAAAACAGTTTTCAACTTTTAACTCATTTGAAGTAAAAAAAAGTGTAGAAAGCCTTTAAACTTAAAAGGTTTATAAGACTTGCAGACAGACTAATTCCTGATGCATAAATGTAAGTCCAAAGCATTTGTTTTGCCGTTCAACATCCTATTTCACACGGAAACACATCACATTACAGAAGTTAAATGGGTAGCGAGCACCACTTTAAATATTCTGGCGTACGGGTAACGGCTAATTCTGTGGTTCAGTTTACAGTCTAAAGTTTGTCTGGGGTTTCTGGAGTGTTTAAATGTATTTCACCCAAGCAATCGCTTCCGGGCGACTATAACAATCCTTTCCATTCATCTACGGATCAGTAATGAAGCCGGTCAGTTCAGAGCTTTAGGGAGGAGGTGCTCTGGAAACACGGCCTGCCGGAGGCTCGTTATATATAAAAGCAGACGCGTTTCTAAAGTCTAGCCTGGAAGAGATGTTTGGAGGCATTCTGGGGTCCAACAAACAAAACAAAGAAACCAATCTCTTTCAAAACCTCAGCCGAGATGTTTAAACACACCAAGACGGTCTGTCTAGATGGTTTTAGACGGGTTTTGAGCACTTGCCAAGCTGGTAAACATCGCAAATCCAGACCCAGCAAGCACAAACTCAATAAGTTAAGTAGTTTCAAAAGTTAGAATAAGGAGCTCGACTTTACTCAAACTGAGCAAAAATATGCAATTTGGTGCAGATGTTGATGTTTTATGGACAAAAATGACATTCTGATTGTAATGTAAAGCAAATCTCAAGATATTGCCTCTGCATTCAATAGGATTTCCTTCTGAACCTGTAAGATGGTCTGTCTAGATGATTTACAGTGGTTTTTGGACACTTGCCAGCTTGGAAATCCTGCAAATCTAGATCCAATAATCAGAAAATGTTCATCTTTAATTCTGGTTTCAGCTGTTTTTAACAGCAGGGTGGCGTTGATGCTGAAACATAATGGGATGCAATACAACGAAGATTGAGAGATGAACAAATAAATATTCCTCAGAAGCCTGATGATCATATTTTATTCTTATGTTTACTTTATAAAAATAAGCAAAGCTTTCACATCAAAAAGACACAAAACAAAGAAACAAATCTGAAGAAGATATTTCTACATTTCATGGTCTGTCTAGAATAGATGCTTTTTAGTTTTGACCTCGGCAGCTTTTAAACGCTGCTAATTTACATCCAATCAGCAAAAAATGGTCTTTAATTCTGCTTTGAGCTGTTTAGTTTTTTTTTAATGTTTTTATCAGCAGAGAGATGTTGATGCTGAAACATATAATGCAATACGATGAGGACTGTGAGATGAATCTCCATCAAAAGCCTGATGATCATATTTGAGGTAGACTGATTTAAAATAATAATGATATATATATACATACAGTATGTGTGTGTGTGTGTGTGTGTGTGTGTGTGTGGGTGGGTGTGTGGGTGTGTGTGTGTGGTGTGTGTGTGTGGGTGTGTGTGTGTGTGTGTGTGTGTGTGTGTGTGTGTGTGTGTGTGTGTGGGTGGGTGTGTGTGTGTGTGTGTGTGGGTGTGTGTGTGGGTGTGTGTGTGTGTGTGTGTGTGTGTGTGTGTGTGGGTGTGTGTGTGTGTGTGTGTGTGTGTGTGTGTGTGTGTGTGTGTGTGTGTGTGTGTGTGTGTGTGTGTGTGTGTGTGTGTGTGTGTGTGTGTGTGTGTGTGTGTGTGTGTGGATAAAGAAGCAAACATCAGTTGATTGAGTTCAGTAAGTGTTCATCTTGAAATATGACTGACAATATCAAAGTTATTCTGACATTTCTTTGAGACAAAAAAATTAAGATTTTACCGCAAAATGACACGAGGAAACAAACCTCAAGACATCAGCTCCACATTTCACTGGATTTCATACTAAAAGTCCAAGATGGTCAAACTAGATGCTTTCAGAGGAGTTTTGAGACCTTGCCAGCTCTTAAACCCTGCAAATCCAGATCCAACCAGCAAGAAATAGGTCTTTAATTCTGGTTTGAGCAGTTTCTCTCAGCAGGGAGATGTTGATGCTGAAAGGCTGATGTGAGCTATTGAAACGCAGAGGTATCTGTTGTAATGCTCTGTCGACTGTATCATTTTGACTTTCTTTAGCTTCAGTCTGTGCCTGTTCCACATTACTAATGTGCCTGGAAAAGTCTTCTAAACAGCAGTGGACACAGCGAAATCACCCTCTCCATCAGCGGCGTGTTAAATATTTGATAAACTCTTAATTAAATAGCGGCTTCTATCACCCCCGTGGGGATTTTCATTAGGTATTTGTCGTAAAACATAGGAATAACGCAAGCCGGCCTACAGTATTGCATTTTTTCCCGACCTCTTTCCTCATTTCAAACCCTGCCTCAACCGAATAAAACATGCGCTTGGAAATATCCTCTTTTTATGTGTATCAATATTTCAACAGTAATAAAAAAAACTCTCTAACAGTAAGACAAAGAAAGCTGGGCAATATCTGGAGAGCTGGAGGATGAGAAATCACAGCGAGCCTCGGAGAACAGAAACACGACGCGCTCCTGCAGTCGTTTGTGCACATTAACGTATACGGAGATCATATGATCAACATCACATCTGCTGCCTCAATTAGGAACAAAACACATAATAATCGGATCTGCTGACTCTTCTGGATTTGCTCTGACTCTGCTGTTTTCCCTAATGAAATGAAAACAATAGAACCCTGCCCAAAACACAAGAGAAAATGTAATGGATGTAATGGTTATAATGGGAATTGTATTGGTTTTAATGGAAACTATGGTGTGTGATGGATTCTATTGGTGGGATGTTAAATCATTTTGGAAAAATGCCCAAAACACACTACAAAAATGAATTTTGTAATGGTTTCACTGGAAAAAGCGAATGGTTTATAATGGTATTTTAATGGAAACCATTGGAATTTCTGTGATGGTTTCTATTGTATTTTTTAGCAGGGTAAACAGGCCACAGTGAAACTGAGATGCATCTTTTACCTGACAAGTGCTGTTACTGAGTTTGAGACGCAGAGGCTTTATCTGCTCTAGCTGCAATACTTGCTAATAACTTTCGTTTTTAAAACTCTCATTTACTCCCTAACACGAGGCTTAAACCAAATAATATCACTTTGCAGTCCTCAAGCTGGCTTCGTTTCGCTGCACAGTTAGAAAATCCTAACCTTAGGCTAAAAACACTACTGCTTCTCGTCTGCCTGCTGTCTACACACCTTCAAACCGAGATAAGAGACTGATTAGCTACACAGTTGATTCACTGCTCCACAGAGTTCGTGATTAGATTGTTACTAATGGGTGCTAATGTACAGAAAAATACTATGCAAATTAACCTTGTAATAGGAAGTAGTTTTTTTTATTTTAAATTAATATATTATTATTTAGACAACATATGAGAAAATGTTCATGTGTTGTTGCATCACTGTTTATATCATAGACTCAGTGAGAAATTACAGGATAAAGCCGCTAAATTTTATTCAAACTAAAAAGTTATAAATAAATACAAATATATATTATTATATATATATATTATTTATATAATAATAAAAAATTTAAGATGCTGATTTATATGGACAGAAAGTATCAAATTCTGACTGCTTGTAACATAAATAAATACATCTTTATTACAGTAAAAACCCATAAATATCAGTCATCTATATCTCCAATATGTAAGATGAGATGTTTGATGACATATATGCTGATCGAGAGATGAGCGCGCTCGAGATGTTGATCATCATAAAGAGGAGTCAGAGTGATGAAGATATGATCAGCTTTGATGGAGAGAGTCATCTGGATGTGACTGAATTCAGATCTTGAAATCACAGATGACAGCACTGATATTAACTGATACAAAATTTAATCATGAGTGAAACAGGTTTTAACAGCAAAGTTTTGATCATTTACAAGACTGCTAGAACATCAACAGTTGGAGGCTGAGTTTGAGCTTGACATACATGGTTTGAAAGCTACAAGCACCTGTTTCATATGAAGGAAGATATAATTTATTCTGATGTGAAAGCAATTTTAAACTTCACCAGTGTGAATTCACATGGTCAGAAATTGGCAATATGCTGGTTACTATGAAATATTTCTATTAATATGAAAACAGATATTTTTGTGAAATGTTATACATTTATTTTCAGGATTTGATCAATGAAATATTAAAGAGCATTTATTTGAAATATAATTTTGCTGAAATTATTTTATGTCTTCAGTTTAATGCATTTGAAAACAAAAACAATATACTGATTCAATTTTCTATTTATGCTGTGAAAATATCTTCAAAAGAAACATGATTAAAGCATTTTCATCAATTTGATGTTCAGTATTTTTTATTTACATTTTATGGGTGACATTTTAACATTTTCTGATTTTCAGTAACAAAACAAAAGCCGCCAAAAAAACATCAAAAAAACAATAAACTGCAAACAGTTTTGCTGAAATCTTAAACAAAACACAATCTCTAGATTTGTGCCATAAGCAATCTGATAACAGCAGATTACATTTTATTGATTCATGGATAAAGAGATTTTGCATGAACATCCGGATACATTTTAACCCTCATCAGCCAGAGATGCTTGTGAGTGAACTGAAACTAATTATTATCAATTAACAATGAGTGATATTATGAATACAGCAGATTCATGACATTTAACTAATACTCATTCAATAAATGATCATGTGGATCAGGAGCTTTGGTTTTCAATTAAAGACAACTATTTTATATTATCAACTTTGTAGTACTCAATGCATTTATGAAAAACTTTCAGTGAAAACATTTTAATTGTACAAAATTAAAAATGTATACAAAAAAAACAAAGTATCAGTGAAATAAATTAAAGCATAGATAAATAAATAACTGAAATTAAAATAAATTAATCAATCAAAAATAGTAAATTATAGTGAAATAATAATAATAATGCTTTAAAATTTAAACAAAAATAAAATAATATAAAATTTAATTAAAAACAATTGTATATAAATATAAAATAAAAATACAAATAGCAATGGGTGAAAGCAAACTGCCCTACAAATGAAACAGTTCCTAACTATTCCCAATCCTAACTGTTGGATAAATAATAGTTTATTAAACAAATACTGCACCTTCAACCTTTTTTCTTTTCAGACACAGTTTGTTTGAACGATTCAAGTCTGCAGGAAATAATTTGAACACGTCCAGACATCCTTGGCATGCGCGTTATGAACGCCGCCGTCTGTTCAGCGTCTCGGCGCTACACGTTCAAATCCTATCAATCAATGTTCGGCGCTCGTCTGAAGGAGGAGGCTGGCAGACTGTCAAAGCGCAGTGCAAATCTTTCCTGCGCTGGCCATATGGCGGGATGTTCTTGTCTGTGTTCGGCGTGTACAAACTCTCTTTCCACTGTTCATTTTTACTGCCCTGCTGCCTTTCCCTGCAAAGAGACTTATCGGCTCGAGGTTTACATACGTCTGGACTTCAAGGCTCAGAGTCGGAGGGGACAAATGCTGCAGTGGCCTTTTCCACACAAAATATTGCCACTTTCACTCTCTCTGAGAGCTCTTTGCAGAAAAGGGACTGATGCGTAGAATTCACCTTCAGGATGTCCGTGTTTCTTTTGAAAGTCTAATGTCTGGTCATGCATGGTCACCATTCCTTGCAGACAAAAACACAAGACATCTGCTGAAGAAAGACTGGTGTCATAATGAAGCACTATTGGGCTTAAAGTTAATGGCTGCAATTAAAGCTATTCAATTAAAAGAACGAACGAGGCATCAACGCCACTCCAGCAGGAACAAAGGTTTAGCAGGTTTAGTCTGATTAAAGAGAAAGAAAGAAGGGAAAACTATTCATCTATTCATCTAACAGTCACTTCAGCAGGACTCATTGTTAAAAGTTCAAACTCTGACAATTCTCAACATGAGATGTTATTCAGAACTCGTTTTACTTCTGTAACGTGACAATTACTTGTGTGTGTGTTTGACTTCATTGATATTTTATTCAAAAGTTGTTTAAACATTTTATTCAGAATGTTATTACTGACTCAACACATATTATAGTAATATAGACACATTGTGTATTTTACAAGTGCAGAGCTGCCAATGCAGAGGCCAAAAGTTTAGAAAAATGATATTTCATTAGCAGATTAATCACAGGACAGTGCTGGATGCGATTGGTGTTGCAATGGTTTTGTCATTTAAAAGTCTGATTTTATTTAGACACCGCAGCCTATTAATAGTTAGCTGCTCACTTGGAGCAGTACAATCTTCTATTAATCTCACCACCTGAAACTTCCATTTTCATCTCTCCTTTCTGTTCATTTAGACATCAGCTCCTCTTTTTCTGGCACACACACCATCTCTTAATGAATTACTGCACGAGTCGCTTATATCTCTACAACACACCAGTAGACTGCAATAAATCAAAACTTACTACACACACACACATTAAACACAAAAAATAAAGATATCATTCACATTTCTGTATTATCTTTTAAATATTTAATATTAATAAATATAAATATAATTATTTCTTTGTTTAATTATGAAACATGAACATTAGATGATAGATTTTCAGTGAAAATTGATTGATTGCTATGGACTCTTTCTATTTTTGCTTTTCTTGAAATACATAATAATCCTAAATAATAATAAGACGAAAATAGATTAAAATTATTTGTATTTGTTGTTATCATGTCAAATAATAATTTTAACATCAAATTATGTACAAATACAATAAATATTTTCAAATGTATAATGTGTTTATTTAATTCAAATATTAAATGATTTAAATCATTATTTTTGTTCTATTTTAAATGATTTAAAACGTCTTTCTGGCACATGGGTAAAACCTGGTGGTTTGAAGGATGGTGGCAAAGATTGGAAAGATTTAAAATTACAATGAATTAGTATCTGTTTCATAAGACATTACACATCTTTTTGGTATTCTAATAGCTGAATTCTGATCAAATGTAAAAATGTTATGGTATATATTTTTATGAAAATTAGTATAATTTTTATGTTTAAAAGTTTTTTATTTAAGTCAGAATGTTCAAATACTTTCCAAACTGATTGTAGAAAAGCTCCTTATTTTAGAAAAACGCTTGATCATGCTCAAAGAAACTAAATCTGTTTTTGGTCATCTAGCCAGCCTCTGACATTTAAAAATCTTGTTATATGAGGCTGTTTCTTAACATCTCCTCCTCCGTTTTTATTTCTGAGTTGGGTTTCTCAATGACAGGTTCCAATCACAAAGCCATTGAAGTCCTATCTGTGCTCGAGTTGAGTTTTAAGTTGAACAGCTATTGGACGAAACTGCAAACATGTCAAAAAATACATTAGTTTTATGGTTCAATCTTGGAAATCCCATTGTGAGCCTGGAAATGCATGAATGCTCCATGTTAACTGCTTTAACAAAAAGGGCGTAATCCAACCGTTTTCCATTTCATTTCCATTTGTATGCTTCACATCCCAAAGACAAAAATGCAATCCTCTAATTTCATGGATACAAGATGTTCCTCAAAATCAGCTGCATTATTATCCCAATCTAGATCCACGCGCTGTGGGTACTTCTGGACCCGCGGGGTTGAGAGTTTGACATGGGTGAGTTCATGTCCACCTCAGCATCTGGTCACCTGGAACAGAGCAAAGATAACTGATTAGAAAAGCAAAAGACCTTATGTAAAGGGGAAAAGCAATACATGGAAACGTATGGCTATGAGCTAACTAACTAACTAACTAACAGAGTGAATTAAGATGACAGATGGCTAAACCAATGACCAGCACTGCCTAGTTGAGAAAAAGAAAGGAAAGCCTTAAAAGAAAGTTCATCAGAAAATGAATGTTATTATTTTTGGAGTGAAATATTTACAGGACCGTTTTCACAATTTAATCGATTTTGTATATTTTATTTTATTTAATGATAATGTATATTTAATAATATAAATGCAATTTATTATTTTTAAGTTTCCATTTGTTTTATTGCTACTGTAACTAGTTATCTTTGCTCTATAATAATAATAATTAATTATTATTATTATTATTATTAAAGACCAAAGATAACTTGCAGAAGCGAAAAAAACATATGAAAGGGAAAAGGCACTAAATGGAAACTTACAATATAGTTGACTATGCAGCTTCAAAAAGGGATCCAGTTGCAATAAATCAATAGTGGAACAAACTGTATCGATCCTTGACTTCTTGTTATGGCATTCTCATTCTTGTTAAACACATACATAATTCAATACATGCCACAGTGAATTTGCCATCTTCCCTGACACACAAAACGCTTTTAAAGCGGTCACGGATCTAAATTCTTTGATTTTCTCCAGGATTCCACAGGACTGCAGCAAGAAAACGTGATCTACCTGAAAACATTTCTCAAAGCAGAATCTTTGTGCTCAGCAAGAATCCAGATAATGTGCTAAGCCCAAGAGCAATGTCTTCTGTGTTCGAGAGCCAGGTGTGGCTGGAAAAGGAAAAAGGGAGGTTTATACATCACGAACTTGAGCCCAAAGCATCTGTCTGCCGAGCTGCGGCCCACGGCAGGCGCTTACACTCGAGGCTATCTGATTAATTGCATGAGGGAGCACTAATTGGATAAAAGTATTAATCAATTAATTCAATCCATTAGAGCGGCAACCCTAACGCTTAAAACAAACACTGGTTAGGAAGGTGAAGATAAGCTATGGCCCCATTGTGCATCAGCCAAAGCGCAATTGAGCAGGAAATGATTAATGGTCTCTGAGGCTTTCAGAATAAGAGAAAAACAACAACATTTAGCATGGCTGAAATGTCACAACCTCAAGGCTAAAAGATTACAGCTCCTGCGGACGAGCGCGGGCCAAGAAAGGCCCTTCAGGATATTGGTTGTTTAACCTTTGGCAGACGGTTGCTGCGGCTTCGCGTCTGGAGGAAGGCCAACGAGCCGTTTGAGTCGTCTAGCTAAGACATTCTTACAGAAGCATCCCGATAGAGTAACGACCTTGTAAAGAGGGTGAAAACCTAAACACTCACAGCCAGTGCTGGTATAACCAGAGGTGGACAGTTACTGTACTTAAGTACGATTTTCAAGTATCTGTCCTTTAATTTTGGTTACATTTTTGCTTCATTTTGAACTAGACAAATCTTCACTCATTACGAGACGTGGTAGTGGTCTCTGATTCTTTTCAATCGGTTCGTAAATCACAATGAAGATTCGATTGGATCTCTTCTCGAGTCAGCTACTCACTGATTCAAATGATTCGGGTCAGAGCGAGCCGGTTAACAATTCACAGAATTCAAAAGAATGTGAGATCCTCGGATCTTGAGTCCATGTGCGACGGATAGCACGAAACGAAAGTTACTAATGCCAAACTTGAGCATTTATTAACTCATGGCTGTCTGTTGTTTGTGAGCTAAAGCTAAATTAATGACCACACAAGTCTTTTTGCAGTGTTTGCATAGCGTTCTTCTTTCAATCCTAACACACTTTGCCCAACATACATATATTGAATGTTTATATTTGGCAACACACATTTTGTTTTTCCTATTATCTATACTATGTGATGTATTTAGTTTTTTTTTACTTTGCACACTTGTATTTATCAGTGTTATGACATATTTTTAGCAGGAGAATACAGAATTGCAAAATAAATACATTCATCAATCAGTACTTTTTACTTGTAATACTAAACATTAAAAATCAAGTACTTTTGTTCTTTGACCCAAGTAAAATTGAAAATGAGTACTTAAGTCATAAGTTGACTGGAGTAATATTTGATTAGAGTATCTGTACTGTAATCAAGTACTTGATTTGTGTACCTCGTCCACCTTTGGTTGGTTACATGTAATCTGGATTACATAATCATCTCCTAAAACTTAAGAACTCATAATTAGATTATATTACATTTTAAAATGCA
Organism: Gymnocypris eckloni scoliostomus; assembly: GCA_027564155.1. Classification (NCBI taxonomy): domain Eukaryota; kingdom Metazoa; phylum Chordata; class Actinopteri; order Cypriniformes; family Cyprinidae; genus Gymnocypris; species Gymnocypris eckloni. The sequence goes on from CM050419.1 coordinate 34,281,317, forward strand.
TGTAATCAGATTACAGTAACTTTATGATGAATAGCATGATTACATATTATTCATACAATGGCAGCAAATTATTCACAATTTATATATTTTTTCTCTTAAGAATTTCCTTTCTAAAAATGTGTCAAAAAGTGTCCTACCATTTAGCTTTGTTCACAGCCATTTATATGTTCCCAGTTCTTTGATGTCAGCTAATGTTCACATAGACATGCAGGAAAACAAACTAAGTATTTCTATTTTTAGCGTCCAAGTGTTTTATTGTTTGCATTGTTCACACACACACACACACACACACACACACACACACACACACACACACACACACACACACACGCACACGCACGCACACACACACACACACACACACACACACACACACACAACACACACACAAACACAAACACACACACAAATATATATATATATATATTAATATATATTTTTTTTACAGTTTTGTGATTTAATTAATTATTAGCTTCTTGTCAACTCAGTCAAACCCACTGAACTTCTTACATTAATCCAAGTTTGGAAAACCCTGGAGTAAATTCATGTTTAATACATTTTATGATGTTAATATCAAAAATTGAAACATAGTTTATGTCTCATATATATATATATATATGTGTGTGTGGGACATTTAACGGTAATTTTTTTGTAGAACAAGTTGGTTAAAAAGTAATCTAAAAGTATTCAGAATACATTACCCAAAATAAGTAACCTAGATTGTCATCATGTAATCTGTAATCGGTAACGGAGAACACTTTGTAAGTAATCTACCCTGCACTGATCATAGCAACTGACAGCGATATGCATTAACACTGTGATCATAAATGATGAATTTCAGTCCAAAAGAAGATTAGAGTACTTAAGCTCAAAGCTGTCTCGAGAACCTGGTGAAACTAGAATGTACCGTATGTTTACCCCCTCTGAGTGATGAAATCACCTCATTATCACCCTCTAGGAAGACAGTTAGGCCTGGTGACCTTCTTCTACTGCAAACCGAGAGAGATCTCCAAACAGGCAAAGCGAGAACGTCCAGCCACCGTTTGATACACTGATGCTTTCTTGATCACGCTAAAAATACCATATGCAATTTACACAGTAATGGGACCCAGCCTACTGCAATCTTATTGCACAGTACTCATGTTAGCATTTTAGCAGATGGTAAACAAAGAAACCCAGACTATGGTTTTGATCTTTATTCCTAAAGATAAACAAAGTTTTCACCAGAGTAGCTTATTGAGTTTATTAGCCACCTGCGGTACAAACCAATGCAATGCTATCTATTTTTTTATGGGAATATTCTTTAATCAACAAAGCAAAAGGTTTTCTGCACTTACTGTTAGTTATTTTTGATGCTAAAGGACAGTGACGTGTGACATTTAGCTCCGCTTCAACTAGCATCTCGGGTCAACAGTGATCCGGGTCACTCTTTGCATCTAAACACGCAGGACGAAGAAATATAAAGATCAGTGCAAACAACTGATCCTGAAAATATGATGCATGTGAGGACGGCCGACTACAAACAGAAGACATCAGAAAGCCCCGAATAAACTCCATTATGACTTCAAAACACACGCTCGCAAATATACCAATCAAAAGAATCAGTCAATCAATCAAAAGCATGCTTTTGCATTCCATTGATCTCAGGTTATATGTTTCATGTTTCCAATTAGCCTGCAATGTTCTCGTCTTGAAGAGGCAACTTCAAAGTAATGTTGTTTATTCCCTTTCGCCTCAAAGAAAAACTATTTAGGGCAAGTCAAGATTTACTAGTATTTGACTATCTAGGCCTTACCAAGTGCATATGATCAATTATAAACCATTTATATCCAATATTTTCTCTGGCTGAATGCACTGAAAGCAGTTCTCCAACTGTTTGCTCAAAACTCTCAACCCTTGGGCACTTAACGGAGAAAAAGCACAAGCTAGTTAAAGATTTTCCCTCTAGTTATAAACTCGTTGAAATTCTCATGATAAGTTTACACAATTCGGCCCTTATTAAGATGTGGTATGGAGCGTAAACAAGTTGACTAAAGGATCTGGTTCTCAGCTGTTGTAGAACAACGTCAATTAGTGAATATCTGCAGAAAGGCCAGTCGTGATACAGTCATAATGCCTCCGCTAGAACCTAAAACACTATTGGCAAGCCAGGACGCGCTCATTCGTGACCTATTAGGTCGTGGATTGAATATCAAACATGGGTGCTACTTCTCATCAGACGCCAGCCGGAGAGCAGGGGCCGTGACAGCCGGCAACCGGAGCCAGAGAGGAGACCGATCACCGCCGAGTGATGGGCTTCAGGCCAGAGAAAGAGACTCTCTCTCTCTCTCTCTCTCTCTCCTCCAACAATCTCCTTTTCACCTGCATGACATCCATCGCTTTAATGGGAATCACTGACTGCCTATTAGCCGCTCCTGCACAAACAGCCACAAACACACGGCACTCGCGAGAGGGGTTCGAAGCGCTGCTCCAACTTTAGAGCCGCACGTCACAAACAACTCGACCTTTGGGAACTTTTATAACATTACAAACACATTTACTGTCGGTTTCTATCAATTTAATGCATCCTTGTTAAATAGAAGCATTCATATATTATTAGTATTTTTCAATGCTACTGACCTCAGACATTTGAATGGAAATGTATCACGGTTTCCACAAAAACAGTTTTCCACATTAATAATAATAAGAACTGTTTCTTGGACAGCTTATAAAAATGATTGCTGAAGGATCATGTTAATAAATTAATACAAAATTATACAAATTAATAAAAAACATAAAAAATGTATAAATTATTACTATTATAACAACACTTTTATATATATTTACACCAGTTTATCTCAGTTCATAACTGAAGAACTAGATTGAATATATTTAAATATATAGATTTATATTATTAAAACCAGTATAATTGTATACAATAAAAACAACAACATAATACTAATTATAATAATATATAATGATAATAATTTATAATGATATAGTATTAATAATTGATACTAATAATGGCTAATTATTTATGTTTAATTATTAATTAATATTGAAATAACCTGAATAATTGTTTAAGTTAATACTATAATATTTGAATATATATATTTAGATAGATACTATTTAAACCAGTATAATATAACAACATTGATAATAACCAGATTTTTTTCTTGAGCAGTAAATCAGTATATTATTATGATTTCTGAAGATCATGTGACTCTGAAGACTGGAGTAATGATGCTGAAAATACAACTTTGATCACAGAAATACATTTCATTGTATAATTTATTCACATAGAAAACTGCTATTTTGAATTGTGATAATATTTCACAATATCTCCGATTTTTACTGTATTTTTAATCAAATAAATGCAGCCTTGGTGAGCAGAAGAGACTTCTTTCAAAAAGGTTTCACCTGCGCAACAATGATGCTTTTAATGTGAATGACTGACTGCCCTCGTTAACACTCGTATATACCTCTTTCTTACAACTTTGTGAATCTCCACAAATACAGCCGCATGTCAGAAATGGCCTGCCTTTGTCAAAGTAGTTCAAAGAATTAAATGAGAAGAGATCCAAGACATCAGACTGAGTCAAATCTGGGAGGATTTGAAAAAGAAAAACAGTATTTGGAAACTAATAGCCTGAGGTTAATAAGCAGCGCTGGCTCTCTTCTCTGGCTGTGCGATGTTTTGATGTGTCATCCGATTATACATTTGTCAAGCGCTCCCCCCGAGCATGCATCAACACACGAAAGCTCTCATCAAAGCCCAGACCACATGCACTTCTAATGACTGTGTTCATATAGATGAACCAGACACCTTCACTGCAGCAGTCACTAAACATCATACAGAGAGAACACATACATGCCAACTACTCACACGCTTTCAGAAAAAGAGCATTACCATATTTATTATATTCTTTTCATTATGTTATTTATTAATAATAATACATTGTTGTTGTTATATAATTACTGTTCTAATTTTATATTCTAATATTTATTATGTGTGTAAACATAATTATATTTCTTAATAAAATAAAATAAATATATTTAGTTTTTTATTTGTATTTTATATTCAAAACATACATTTTAACAATTGAAAAAGCTTGCTATTATTATTATTATTATTATATAGTCAAAAAAAATGTTTTAGAGCAAAATAAATATTTACCCCACTTTTTTAATAATTGAATACTGTAATGAATTAAGATGAATATTAATTGAATACATTAATAATAATTCCTTACATTTATATATTGCTTTTCTGGGCACTCAAAGCACTTTAATAATTGAATGATACTGCAAAGTGCATTTAAATAAGCATCGTTAGCCTTAAAACATGGCACCTGGCATAGCAGCTATATAAATTATTATCCACTGTGTGCATGAACATGAAATTTAAGATGCATAAATAAATCACCAACGTTTTCTCCCAAACACAGCTGCCCTTCAAAAGTGATTCAGTATTAGCACGGCATACATGATAATCACGTCACGCACATAAACCCAAATATTTGGGAACGGCGTCAATTAGCAGCACTCACAAACACCTGGACAAGCCTCAATAGCTCTAGTGTCGCCTCACTCTTCCATTTGGCTGCGACTCTGAGCTCTAGAGACCAGCTATTATGCCCTGGAATGGGGATCCGGTTAGAAGTAGCCCTTGTCCAAGACACGCTGTTTCCTTGGCAGGGTGGAGTGAGCGGCGCGGCGCGGGGCGGGGGTGAAAGTGGACTCGATTGGCAGACGGTGGCGGCTGTAATGGATTGAGCATCAAGAGTAAATGGTGCTGTAGCGTATGCTGACTCTCCTTAAGCGGCGTGTTTGCTTACAGGAGGTAATGAGAGGAGACATATATTGTCACAGCCTTAGAAAAGCCGCATGGCTAATTACACTAATTGTAGTTTGCTGCTGCCTCCTCCCACATCCTCCTACACCACGCCCACACCACGCCCACACCACGCCCACACTCACGCCCACACCACGCCTTACACCAGGCTCACACCACGCCTTACACCACGCCTCACACTCACGCCTCACACCACGCCTCACACCACGCCTCACACTAGGCTCTTACACCACGCCCTTACACCACGCCTACACCACGCCTTACACCACGCCTCACACTCACGCCTCACACCACGCCTCACACCACGCCTCACACTCAGGCTCTCACACCACGCCCACACCACGCCCACACCAGGCTCTTACACTCAGGCTCCACACCACGCTCTTACACTAGGCTCTTACACGGCTCTTACACTAGGCTCTTACACTAGGCTCTGCACGGCTCTTACACCAGGCTCTTACACCACGCCCACACTCACGCCTCACACCACGCTCTTACACCACGCCCTTACACCACGCCTCTTACACTAGGCTCTTGCTCTTACACCAGGCTCTTACACTCACGCCTCACACCACGCCTCACACTACGCCTCACACCACGCCTCTTACACCAGGCTCTTACACCAGGCTCTCACACCACGCCTCACACCACGCCTCACACCACGCCTCACACCACGCCTCACACCACGCCCACACCACGCCCTTACACTACGCTCTTACACTACGCTCTTACACTACGCTCTTACACTACGCTCTTACACTACGCTCTTACACTACGCTCTTACACTACGCCTCACACCACGCCTCACACCACGCCTCACACCACGCTCATACACCACGCCCACACCACGCCTTACACCACGCCCACACCACGCTCTACACTACGCTCTTACACTACGCTCTTACACTACCAGTCAAATGTTTGGAATCATATCATGTTTTTCAAAGATCGTGTTTATATCATGTTCCTGTGGTTCAGTGGTAGAGCATTGCGTTAGCAGCCCAAAGGTTGTGGGTTCGATTCCCAGGAAACACACATACTGACAAAAAAATGTATAACCTGAATGCACTGTAAGTCACTTTGGATAAAAGCGTCTGATAAATGTAAATGTAAAGAAGTCTCTTCTGCTCACCAAGGGGTTATTTATTTGATCAAATACACAGTAAAAATTTTGAAATATTTTATCTATTTAATTAATTGTTTTAATGTAATTTATTCCTGTGATCAAAGCTGTATTTTCAGCATCATTACTCGTCTTCAGTGTCACATGATCTTCAGAAATAATTCTAATATACTGATTTACTGCTCAAGAAACATTTCTGATTATTATCAGTGTAGAAGACAGTTGTGCTGCCAATATATATATATATATATATATATATATAAAATCATAAATTATGATAATATAATCATATAATATGATAATAATCAGAAATAAGTATATTAGAATGATTTCTGAAGGATCTTGTGACACTGAAAACTGGAGTAATGATGCAAAAATTCTAATTTGATCACTGAAATAATTTACTATATATTCACATGGAAAACACTTATTTTATATTAAAATAATGTATGACAATTTTACTGTATTTTTGGTCAAATAAATGCAGCCTTGGTGAGCATTACATACTTTTTCAGAACAAATAAATGCATAATTATTCTGAACTTTTGACTGGTATAGTAAACAGTAACGGTTCTTTAATTGGCATCTATGGTTCGTTAGTTCCACAAATAACTTTTACAGTAATATCAATGGATCATTTATATTACACAACAGGTTATTCTTTATTATAAGAGGATAGTAAAGGTTCTTCAGATTATTAAAATGTCCATTAAAATGGTTCTTTTACCGAAAGATTGTGAAATGTTTCTTCTATTGCTTTGCCGGAACAAATTCTTTTTGTAACCTTTATTTTTAAGAGTGTATTCACTGTAGAAGCTTCTATGCTGTTTGCATCTTTCTTGCCCTATTATTTTCTCTCTGTCTCTCAGGCTTTTCTCTCTACCAGCTGCACAATTACTCAGTGGCTCGTCTCACGGGTGACTGGCCGGAGCGAAAGTCCAGGCGCTGGCCGGTGATCAGCCGTGGAGGGTGAGCGATGGCCGATGGACGCTCCTGGCAAAGGCACGAGGAGGTGGCCATCCAGCTGACAGCTGTCCACGAGCTCCTCGGGGCCCTCACCGGGGGCCGGGGCCTCTGCTTTACTGCTGCCAGCCAGGGGTCAGAGCTTGTGTGGCTGGCTTCAGCATTTAACCCCTGCTGGTACAAACCACATTACACAGGCCTACAGAACAACAAGGAGGTCTAGAACACCTGCAGAGGTGTAGAAATGTACTAAATATCGAATCTCAACTGCATGATTTGTTTTATTTTGTCACAAACAGCAACAACATTATTGCTCGGCTCTTCATGTAATGTTATCTATTTTTATCTGCATGCATACAATATACTCATATCTGGCAATAATATACTCATATCTGGCAATCTAGACTACATATCAAACCTCAACTGCATGATTGCTTGTATCATTGCAAAATGTAACTATATTTTCATCCGGCTCTAATCTCATAAATGCAACAATAAGGCATGAAGATATTATTATCTGTAAAACTGCTTTGAAATGATACGAAAGCGTTATGACATAAAATTGACACATGAAATCACATGCAACCGTGTTTCTTTAAAATATTTGTCAATGTCAATGGCAACAAAGGAGAGACAAAATAACAATAACAAACAAAACACTGCAGCTTAACAAAACATGTTACTATTTGAACTAAAACATACTGCTGACAAAATATAACAGAAAAGGTTACACTGCATCACCGCAATGCACTGAAAATGTTTTTTAAAGACATCAGGCAAATAAACCAATCTGTTCGCTAATTGCATGCCTTATTAATTAAATCAGCTGAAATGAATCAAACATAAACACTACACTTGCACATAACAGCATATGAACCTGAAGTGACTGTCCTGTTGTGAATACATCATTGCTACAACAACAAGCTACTGTACAATACAATCCTAATCATTCTCCAAAAGGACATGGATTACAATCCCTGTAACACGTAGAATTCACAACAGTAACTTCTAAACAGTACTCGTTATATCTTCAGTACTCATATGTGTCACTGTTTCAGGAGCTCTGCTTCTCACACGGCAACGAATCAGATCCTTAATGAGGGCTTTTTGTCTTTGCTTTGCAGCTGAAACCTCTACAAATCTCTCAAACAAGATATATTTCCTGAGGGAGCAATGCGGCATACAATAGACTTTTTATTCCTATTGTATCTTGAATATAAGTGCATTTATTTAGTCTTAACAGACTGGCAGATTTGTTTTTCACTTGTCAACAAAAAAGAAAACTGAGAATATAAAAATAAAATATTAATATATATATACTATAATAGCATATAAATAATACTAAAATAACAGAACAAGTAGAATAAATAATTATACATGTCTTAAATGTAAATTTTGTTCACACACACACACACACACACACACACACACACACACACACACACACACACACACACACACACACACACACACACAGACACACACACACACACACACACACACACACACACACACACACACACAAAAAAGTAAATACATAAGTAAAATAAAAACAATAGTATTATTATTAAGCATTGCAATCAAAACAACAACAACAAATGTAAAACTGAGCAGAGCCCAGAGAGCTGAGCAGCGATCTGGAATTATTGCAGCTTTAACGAGCATGAGACCTCACAGACAGATCACAGCGTCAACACTAGCATCCACAGCATCCGCGGTTAGCGCTAGCGTCTCTCTCTGCCCTTGACAGGGTGTTTACAGCCCCTCTGCGTTTGCTGTCAGCTCGTATCGGGACGCTCAACGGTTTGTCCCTGACATATCGCAGAAATCATGATAAAACGCACAGACGACAAGAAGGCAATTTAATTTGATTTGAAACAAACACAGCCACTTCATACACATCTCCAGCTGTCTGAATACTAATATCAGTGCACTCAAAACAGAGACAAGACATGCCTAGTGATTGACTCGAATATAGACCGAACCGCAATAAACATTAAAGCAAGATAGAATTATACATTTAAAAATCCACATACAATTAAAAGAACTTAAACTACAATAAAAACACATAATAAATAACTTTGTTGAAGTTATAACATGACTAAAACTAACACTGAAATTAACATTAAAGCAATATATAAATATACAAAATATATTCAAAAATTCACATAAAATTTACTCGAAGCAAAATTAAAAATGAAAACTGAAAACAAAACAAAAATATTTTTTATGCTGAAGAACTAAAAATACTAAAACTAACACTGAAATAAACATTAACGCAATATATAAATGTATATACAATAGTTTTAAAAAGTTCACAAAAAACAAACAAACAAACTAAAATTGAAATTAAAACTAAAAATATAAAACATAAAATTAATAAATGTATGCTGCAGTACTAAAAATACTTACACAATTTACATATTTAAAATAAAAATCACATACAATTACAATTACTAAAAAATTTAATTACACAGAAAACTAAATATAAAACTCAATATTAACTAAGTTTATTTTGAAGTATTTAAATTATAAAAAGTAACACTAAAATAAGCATTAAAGCAATTTAGAAATATTAAAATTAATAAAATAAATAAATGAATAAAAAAATAGTGATTCCCAGACATATGATCAGGAATATGAATACGAGTGTACAGATGAAAATAATTCTATTTAATTTGATTTGAAACACATGCAGTCACTTCATACACATCTGCAGCTGTTTGAATCCTGATATTAATGCCCTCAAAACAAACAGAACGCATCTCTGATCCAGAGGCTTTTCTAGTGATTGACTCCAATATCGAGATGAATAATGCACATTTTAGACAGACTAGAGCAGTTCTGGGGAACTGTTAGACGCTGTCGTCATTTCAATGCATCAGCATTGAAAGTTTAAGACTTTGTTAATGCGTTAAAATTTCAAAGCTTCAACACAATTGCATGCTCAAATCAGCACGTCTCGCGTATTGATTCCAAAGAATGGGATGATCGTCTAAATTGCAGCGCTGAATGAGATTTTGTAGCGCCACGAAAGTATCTAAATTAAAACCGCAGGCTTGATAAAGCACAAACTTGATCAGCAAAACAGGACCTTTGTAGCAGAATAAATAAGCCAGAGAAAGCCTATTGTGTGGATCCGAAATCTAAGCTATTCAAACAGGCTGCATTGTGCTTAAACAATCCAATCGTGAGCCGCCATCAACACGAGGAAAGAGTGAAGGTGACACCGTATTTGACCACTTCATCATTAATCTCCATGTGCAACTCTGAGCGCATCTCTTCCACAGCGCAGATCATTTTCTGCATGTCAGCCGCACAGTTATAACATCTCATGCTGCATCCCTGCTGAGCGGAGCGGACACAAGAGTCTCTCACCTTTAGCCCATCAGCCGACCGCCTCTGGAGCGGGGAGGAGGGAAATAAGCTGGGACTAGATAAACACAGCCGACTTAAATGAGAGGGATGCAGCTCGACTTGTTTCCACACGCTGGGGAAAATAAGACCGACATGCCAAGAAATGCTCCGGCAAACAGTGGAAATCCACTCTCCTGTGACCTCAAGAGCTGCACGCATGATGACCGGAGAGGACAGGTTAAAAAAGAACTGGCTGAGGACATAAAAACCAGAGGAAAGGTCATTTGGATAAGGACTGTATCGCCACGCAGCATTCAGAACTGAATAACTGGCTCTTTTTCAGTTTGATTTGAATTGGCACACTGGAATCAAATTGACAAAGATAAAGCAAATATAAATGTTAGTGGTATTTGAAATAAAATTAAATAAAATATAAATATTAGATGAAAAAAAATAACTTGAAAGGCTGTCTTGGTGATTAACTCTAAATGAATACGTTTAAGTGCTAATTACTAAAACTAACACTAAAATAACAATTAAAGGAATGCATAAATATATAAAAGACAATCAGAAAATGATTAAAACTAAACTAAAACCAAAATGAAAATACAATATAAAACTATAAAATAATAAGCTTCAGATGAAGCACTAAAATTAATACAAAACTGAAATAATTGAAGAAATAGGCCTAAAAGAAATGTTACAAAAATAACAAAAATGACAAAATTACATAGAAACGTAAACTAAAATTAATATTAAAATTTATTTAAAGTATGTTTTAAAGCAATGGAGAAATAATACAAAAAATAATAAAAATTACAAAATTACAATTTTAATTTCAATTTAAATGCAAAAATTACATTGAAAATGAAACAAACAAACAAACAAACAAACAAACAAACAAAGAAACAACATTCACATTTAATTCTGAATGATACACAACCCTAGACAACAATACAGTGATCAGTGTCTACGAGTTCAACGCAAAGCTTCTGAAATAAAACAAATAAATAATAACCAATACATTCTGATGGATGCCAGTTCAGGGATACAAACTCATGTTAGATTCAAAATCAATCATTTGATTTTGGCTTCAGGGAATTTGGAATTTGGCTCTCAAAGGCTTCAGGGAATACACAAAGATAACCGGCAACCTCTGAAACCCAACAACAGCCCCGGAGGAACAGGAACGCAGCAAAAAATGTGCAGATAGTATATTATACAAGTCCAAAAATCTCAGAGAAGTCATTATCACACCTCCATCTGAAGCAAGCACTCGGGGCACAGCAGCGGAAGACCTTTAGCGGCGCAGAGTAATGGGAAACATCATGTAGATTGGAGTCTTTAGCTTGCACGTCTCCAGGGCCGCGTGCTGAAATTGGAGAAACAGTGCAGATGGCAGGGGAGCGAACGCATCTTCTGCACTATAAACGCCAAACATCTGGCCCATTGTGCATTTGTCATTTTCATGACCTTTAGATGCGATGAGAAATCTGAAACATGGCCGTGATGTGCTCGGGTGAATCTCACCAAACCTGCTCATATATCACTGCAAAGTGAAAAGACCACTTTTAGGATCACATTAAGGAGACTGTTGTCATCGTGACACTAATTTAATAACAGTTAAGTGCATCCAAGCCTATTCTCATTTTATAATTAAATATACTGTACATAAACTGCCAATCAAAAGTTTGGGGTCAGAAAAATCTTGTTTTTTTTATGTAAAGGTAGTTATTAACTAAAGCTAAAGTGTTTCGATGGCTTAAAAATGTGGTAAATGCTAATTAGATGAAAGCCTAAAATAAACAAAAAAATAAATAAAATAAAAATACATATAAATCAGTTAAGTACTAAAATTAACAAACTATAATATTAATGAATTACTTTGAATTAAATTGAATTGATCTAACGTAATGCTAAAAATATTTCAATTTTAAATAAATGCTGTACTTTTTATATTTCTACTCAAAGAATCTTGTTCAGTTTCAGTTTCCACAAAAATATTCAGCAGCACAACTGTTTTCAACACTGATGATAATCAGAAATGTTTCATAAGCAGCACATCAGTATTATTATTATGATTTCTGGAGAATCACGCTGAAGATTGGAGGAATGATGCGTAAAATCACAGAAATAAATGACACTTTACAGAGTATTACAATAGAATACACTTATTTGAAATTGTAATAATATTTCACAATTTTCAAATTTGTATTGCATTTTGAATCAAATAAGTGCAGCTCTGGTGAACATGTATTGAATCTCTTACACTGGTAGTGTGTATGTTCAAGGATAACGTATCTAATGTACTGGTTGTAGTTTCTGCTGATTGATATACAGTACATGCACACTGTCTGTTTGTGTGTGAAATATGACCGAGACATGTTTTGGAGCTCTTGGTTTTGTTTTGACCTCTAAACGTCATATCTGCTCACATGTCGCCTGAATATTTTGTCTGAATGAAAAGCGCTTCACTGAAGCCATCGCCCTTATTCTCCGGCGTTGACTGACATCTCCATTACTCTTCTCGTCATTACAATATTGGCTAATAAATCTATTCAGAGTTTTTCTTCGCCCCAGAGCGTGGTATATGTAGCCTATTGACAGAGGAAAATTAATAAATATGTAACAAGGACATCGGCCGAGCTAATACAAGAGCTCTTGTATTAGAGAGCTTGTGGAAATTGCTGAAAGAGCAAGACCCTTCGACCCATCATAGACAGACATGCTGCATTTATTTATTTGTATTAAATTGTTCATGCATAATGTGCAAACAGTCGATTTGATGGGGTTGATAGGGTTACGGATGGCTTTTATTAAAAACACCACATTTGTGTAAACATCTACATCTTAACTGAAATAGAAATGAACTCTACTCAATGCATAACGCGTTCATGGACATTCGTTTTATCAACCGCAAGATTTAAGGTTGAGTGCATAAAATCTGCTTTTTTAAACACTTCTTTGCTGGTTCATTTTAAATGATCCCGAGGCGTGAGAAATTAATTTGGGAAAGTACAAATATTCCACGCAGTTTCTCATTTACTGTAATATGAGTTGCATGCATAATAATTACAAAAGAACCAGCAAAATGCTGTTTAAAGAAGTCAAACAGCAGAAAGTCGACCTCCCAAAGGTATTTTACATCAGCTACTCAACTGCAGAACCATGGCAAAATAAATTATGAGAGTTATGAATCCAAATTCATGCGTTGAGAGAGAAAAGCTGAGTTGTGTAAAATAACAGAAAACTGACAGACAACACATCTTTCTAGCGTGTCGACAACAAACATGAAGCACAAGTGCAGTTCAGTACATTATGTCTAATGTATAATTGATGTAGTTTTACAGATTTGACTGCAGTGTTTGAATACAAATGAACGTGATTTCTATGTGTGTCTCGCTCTAGATACACAATCTATTTGTCTAAATAACACGCACAGCCGCCGTTTTATCCTCGCTGACTTTCTCAGCGGGCTATGACTGTGCAAACAATCCCATAAATTAGTGGCGGAGCTGATAAATATCTTTAAAGCAAATTTACGAGCAAAACCACCCATTCAAAAACACCCCCAACAAACAGAAAATATGGGTCCAATTTCAGCATATTCTACCCTGCTATAAAAGACTAACTCTGTTCTGAATACACAATGAGTCTCCGGTGTGATGTCCTCTCTATATTCAACCCAGAAGAACTAAAACCTCGTCTGCACAGAATGCTAATGACACACTATCTGGTTGCTTTAGGAGCTCAACATTAAACTAGTCTCACAACAAATGCACTGTATCATATCATACTGAATTATTTTCACGTGCATATTTATTTACGGTTTTAAAGAAATAGTTCAACCAAAAATGTAAATCTGCTGACAGTGTACTCACCCCTCAAGACTTCCAAGATGTATATGAGTTGGTTTCTTCATCAGATTTGGAGAAATGTAGCATTCAGTACTAGCTCACAATGGATGCTCTGCAGTGAATGGGTGCCGTCAAACTGAGTCTACAAACAACTGATCAAAACATCACAATAATACACACACACCACTCCAGTCCATCAGTTAACATCTCATGAAGCCAAAAGCTTGTTTGTAAAAATCAAATCCAGCACTAAGACATTTTAGTGTAGCTTCTGGCTACGTCTCCGTAAACCATAATAACCATAACCATAATAACACTTCCTCCATTTAAAAAGTTCCTCTCCTGACGTCTCACATCAAAATACACAAGCATATTTGTTTAGAGCAGTTTTGGCTTGATCTGTGCAGATTTCTCTCTTGATTCAGACCAGACCAGTTTTTCACTGGAGGAAGTGTTATTATGGATTATGGACTCATAATTTAGCCGGAAGGGATGGTTTGAAGTTAAAACGTCTTGATGGATTTGTTTCTTTCATTTTGTTAACTGATGGACTGGAGGGATGTGGATTTCTTGTGTATTATTGTGATGTTTTTAGCAGCTGTTTGGACTCTCATTCTGACGGCACCCATTCACTACAGAGCATCCACTGGTGATCAAATGATGAAATGCAAAATTTCTCCAAATCTGATGAAGAAACAAACTCATCTATATCTTGGATGGCCTGAGGGTGAGCACATTTTCAGAAACTATTCATTTTTAAATGAACTATTGCTTTAAATATGGCAACAACAGCACGGTAAGATGCTGTTTCTTTCTTTGCATTAGACATACTCGAATTACACTGCAGATCCCGCAGTTTTGTGTATGTGAGGGATCTGACACTTGTCGTGGCAATATTTGTCCATGTGAATAACACTGTGAAATATGGCAGCTGAATTGAAATACAGTATGGGAGATTGAGACTGTTAAACTCACGGTCCCTGCTGTGTATAAATCTACCATTACCAGCCAGCCGTCCCACCTGACCTGCAACACCAGCGAAGAAGAACAGACTGGATGTCTTATTGACCCGTGAGCCCACCGAACACATAAAGACAGACCTGCAATACATCTACAGCCGGCACTGAGACTCACGAGGGATCCGACACAGCGGCAGCGTTTATCCTACACCAGCACAACTAAATCCATCATCTCTGGATCTGAGTACAGTACGGATGATGCAGAATATGGAAGCAATATGATTAAGACCAATTAGATTCATTCAAGAAGCACTTATCAGTAAATATATTTGAAAAATGATATTTATGTAAATGCATACATATTTACCATACCTATTTAACTATTGCATTCCAAAATATTCAAATTGCAACTTGACATTAAAGTTGCATTTTCAGTGCCACTTGGAAGACTTATTTTTGTTAGCTTTACTGTTTATTTTGGCTTTAACAATAAAATCAACATTAAATGAAAATTCTATTTTCTAAATGCATTTTGCAGATCTCAATGTAAATGGCCCATGTATGTTTCATTTTTATATGTAATGAAAATGTAAACACCAAACAAAAAATGCATCTCAGACAAAATGCTCAAGGTGCTGCTTGACCAAAGATAACACGAGGAGAAAAAATAAATAAAGTCAGCACGCACCACGGCTCCAAAAATTACTAAATTACACATCAATAAATTGACATATTGTTGGAGCATGGTTTGGCAAATTGATTTTTTTTCTACTACAATTTTTTTAATCAAAATGTCCTTACTGGATATTCCAGTGACTTTCTTCAATCATACGGTCTGCTTAAGCTCCGCCCCCGCAAGTTCACATTCATCTGCTTCCACTATTGAGTGCCACGCCCACATCTCAACATCCAATCAGCAACAGATGCATAGAAACAAGTGTCCGCCCTACTTTTTTGATAATCAGGTCACTTGCTAACGTTAGTTAATTACATTAGTTAATGTGAAATAAAAATGATCAATACTTTTACAGCATTTATTAATTTTAGTCATTGTTCATTTCTACATATAATGACTATTTGAATTGAAAATTGCATCTTTTAACATTAGTTAATGCAACGTGAACACAAATGATGAACTACATCGAGAAAATTTGGTGTAAAAATAATTCACCCAGAAATTGCTAGTAAACTCCACGAAGAAACAGCAAGTAAAAAATTAATTTAAACTTTAAAGTAGAAAGTCTAGTCATTTATAGCAAAATGTAGATCTACAAAACAACAGTTAGTGTAGAAATAATTTAGTAAATTTCACAAATAATTGCAAAGGAACGTGATGAATTAAATGTAAAATCTTGAAGTAGAAAGACTGAAACGGTCATCTCAAAAATCTGTTATATTTACAGAACAACTTTGAGAAATATTTTTATTGTGATAAAACTTTGCAAAAAATTGTGTTATAATAATATTATTTGAGAATATTTGAATCAGGGTTATTATAGTCACCCAAAACTAAAACTAAAAATAATAATACAAAAAATAATAATAATGCTTAAAATAAAATTTATAATAAAAACACAATAAAAAGTAAACTTATTTTATTTCAGTTAGTTTCCAAGGCAACATTTCTTCTTTAATTTTGTATAACTTGATGTACTAAAATAACTCAAATAAAACTGAAATACAATTTTGAAAACATTTATATTTCTAGACTGTACTCCAATTATGTTTTTTTTATTAATAACTTCTAAAAATATTTTTCTATAGTGTGTATTTTATTAATACATGCTGTAAATACACATTGCTCATAGTCAGTTCACGTTAAGTAATGCATTAACTTATTGTAAAGTGTTACCAAAATAATAAATCATTCTGTGAACCTTCTGGAACGACTCCACGAATAGTTTTGAGCCAGAGCTCGTTGAAATGGACAGTTTGAGCTGATTCACAGAAATAATTCTAACTCTAACATGATTTTAGCTCCTGAAGTTGAAATAAAAACAATCATAACTCTCTCATACTCGAAAGTCGCTAATCTAATGACATGCTCTTGTGGAAAATGATTTGCCAAATTATCAGCCAATAAAAAAACTACTGATGGATAAAATCCCATGAAGTGTATAATTGTGAATCCTCGATCACTGATTTCTAGTTGCTCAAACACATTACATCTCATGTGAACTGTGGAAGTGAACAGGGTCCAATATTCTGCAGAATCACAAACACAGACTCATGAACGCATCTCATGCTGCAGCAGTCAGTCTCAGCATGTAGCACACACACACGCACACACACACACACACACACACACACACACACACACAGACACACACACACACACACACACACACACACACACACACACACACAGACACACACACACACACACACACACACACACACACACACACACACACACACACACACAGACTGCACACACACACACACACACACACACACAGACTCATGAACGCATCTCATGCTGCAGCACAGTCTCAGCATGTAGCACACACACACACACACACACACACACAGACACACACACACACACACACACACACACACACACACACACACACACACACACAGGACACACACACAGGACACACACACACACACACACACACACACAGGACACACTTCAGCCCTTCAAATCACAGTCCTGAACACTGAGAGCTGCGCGACCCACTGCTACAATGACAGAGTAATCTCGGCACACAGTAGCACCTCTGCGCGAGAGCGCCGGGCTGCTATTACTTTGACCACTGTGTCATTAGACCTGTACACTGCTCTTATTACCTTCATAAACAGCATTAAAGCCACACAGGCATCATTACCCCACCCTCTGTGTGCTCGAATGGCCCACCCGGAGCAGAAGATTTGAATTCTGCCAGAGCCTGATATCGTGAGTGATGTGCTGTTCGAAATCACGTCGCGGCTTGCGCCGGGTCACGATGTGCTTTCATTTGTAAGAAATGAGAACGGAATGAAACGTGTGCCTGCGAGCACAAAGCATCATTCAGTGACGGTTTACACACAAATGATTGCTGCGGTTACATTCTGTATAAGTCAGAAATCTAAAGCTGTTGTTGAAGCATTTTAAATGACTATTGTGTCACTGTGACAATAGAATTAATAGGATCAGGGTTATTGTAGTCAACTGAAACTAAAATAATAATTATAACAATAATAAACGATTTTATTTTAGTTTTAATGGCAACATTTACTTTATTTGTGCTTAACTTAATGTACTTAAATAAATAAAATGAACAGTAAAATAAAAAATAAAAAAATAAAAAATCACTAAAATGTACAGTTAAATTAAAAATTAAAATATTATTGAACAAATATTCAAACTATCAATACAAACGAAAATAGTTATGTAATTATTTATCAAATTATTAATAAAACTGACAAATAAAATAACAAATTGAAAATTTACCTAAAATTAAAATGAAAAATATATTTTAAAAAACAAATTAACAGTGTAGTTTTATATACAAAATATTAATACAAACTGATAAAAACAACTAAATTATTAAAATGTTAACTAAAACTAAAATGAAAGCTAAAAAACACTATTCCACACTATCAATAAAAAACGTTAATAGTATAGTTTTATATTGAAAAAACTAATAAAAACGATATTAACTTGATGATACTAAAACAACACTGTTTAGATAAGTTTATAAATAATACGTTTAAAAAAGTCAACATTAAACAATATTTGAAATACATTGACTTTTTCAAAAGGGAATATATTAAATGAAACATTTTAATGTAGCGCTTGATTTTATCAATTAAGAGCTGACTGCATCATAATTATGTAGAGTTATGTACAAGAACAAAATCAGAAAATGAAAGGGATTGTGAAAATCAAAGTAATTTCAGAGGCAGAGCAGAAACACATTAATGAAAGATTATTAAAACAAAAACACCATTTTCATTTGGAATAACATGCAACGAAAAGCACATTAAAAGGTTCAGTTTTGATTTGACTGAACAAACTGAGCATTAAAATGTTTCTGGAGATCGATTCTAAATAATAACGATTGTTCACAAAGGCTGGACTTCCTCGGGAACCATTAAAAGCAGCTTCCCAAAAGCAATCTCTTCACAAAACAGGGCATTGTTGAGCAGGACAAAGTCATTTGTTGTCATCTGAATAGAGCGATATTCATCAGATGGCATTAACGAGTGCGTTAGATTGCAGAGCACAAACAATTAACGGAGCCTTAAAGATACCGTGGCGTGAACTAAAAGCTACAGATTAGCAGCGTCTATCACCTTTCCATCTGCACGGATGAGGACGACTGTGCTTAAACTTCGGCTGGTGCTGAAATAATGCGAGTGGACATGACTATGCATTCAGCGCTGCTTTTATCCAGCCTGTTTATTTCATTTATTGATTCATGAATGCTAATAGTTCTATTTCCCCAGCTAGAAATCACGCTTAATAAAACTACAGGTGCGTCTCTTTTCATATCTCAGCCTTGGCTTTAAGAAAACACAACGCGTCGATTTGAGAACGCACCACTGTGCTTTGAATGTTTAGAGGAATATTAACACAAGCCCATATGAATATGATCATACTGAAAAATCCAGCTTGAGGTGGTAGATAGCACATCTTTAACTGATGAACAGTTTAGAGAAGGGTCATAGTTAAATAAAACTAGTGCTGTCAAACGATTAATCACATCCAAAATAAACGTTTTTGATTACATAATATATGTGTGTGTGTGTACTGTGTATATTTATTATGAATATATATATAAATACAAACGCATGCATGCATATATTTAAGAAAAATATGCTGTTTATTTTAAAACAAAAATATAAATGCATATACATGCAAATAATTTCAAAAAAATATAATGTATGTGTGTGTATATATACATACATAATAAATAAATACAGTACATATACAGTAAACAAAAACTTGTATTTTGGATGCAATTAATCATTTGACAGCACTAAATACAACAAAACTAAAATAATAAAAAAGTTACTTGGAATAAGATAAATGTTAAATTAAATAGTAAAAAGTACATATAACTTAACTAAAAAAAACTAAACAAAATAGATCTAAAAAAAACAAAAAAGAGATGCATTTTCATTTAGTTTAATTTGATGTATTTAACTAAGCACGAAAGTGAATACAAACTAAATATGCACAATACATAAATAAATTACTAACTAATAACTACATTTTGCATTGGCAACTAACATAAATACATTTAATTTAAATAATTAAATTCAATAAAATTTGAAAATAAAAAAATAAACAAACAAACAAATAAAATAAATAAGAGCACACAAATAATAATTTCTAAAACTTAAAATTAAATTCAAATGAAAATATAAAATAAATAGTAAAAAGTTATAAATAAATAATATGATAATATAAATAATAACAAAACAACAGTGAATGCAACTAATGTAGTTAGTATAGCAAATCTGCAGGATTATTTAAGGAGGAAAACATTAAAACACCATTAAAAATAGTTTATGATATCAACTAAAACAAGTTTTTGATGTATGATGAAAATTCATTTATTATTTCATAAAAGCTTGTTAAATTGGTTAAATATCAACGTGGATATGTTGTATGATGCCTCATCCTCAATAACCATAAACAAAAATACACAGAATAAAATAATAATAATAATAAAAACTCAGACTAGGTCATATACACATTCATTTGCAGTTAAGCGTTGAAGCAAAAGCAGCACTAAATGAATGCAGCACAACATGTTGTGTTAAATGTTGAAATATTCTCTGTATAGATTAGGTCATATACACATTCATTTGCAGTTAAGTGTTGAAGCAAAAGCAGCACTAAATGAATGCAGCACAAAATGTTGTGTTAAATGTTGAAATATTCTCTGTATAATGTGACACGGGGCTGTCGCTGGCGTATAAAGGAGCATCACGTCCAGTGGTGTGACTCCTGCTTGTTCTGAATAGTGAGAGAGACAGAGAGAGAGAGAGAGAGAGAGAGAGAGAGAGAGAGAGAGAGAGAGAGAGAGAGAGAGAGAGAGATGAGAGAGAGAGAGAGAGATAGATAGAGAGAGAGAGAGAGAGAGAGAGAGAGAGAGAGAGAGAGAGAGATAGAGAGAGAGAGAGAGAGAGAGAGAGAGAGAGAGAGAGAGAGAGAGAGAGAGAGAGAGAGGCTTTACATGCGTTCACATCCACAGCACATTCATCATGCTGCAATGAGAGCAGTGTGTTCTCATTAGAGCCGCGCTGAAGCTACACAGCAGAGCAAACAAGACTTCCTCACTCCTGAAAAACTTTTTATGTCTTACCTTCTAATGGCCACATGCTTTAAAGTGTGTGTTAAAATCCCTTCAGCTTGCGTGCAAACAACATCCCTTTAAAGGAAGCATCCGTCATAATTTACTCCTCATGCTGTTCCTAAACTGTGTAACTTTCTTATGCTGTGGAACACAAAAGATGATGTTTTAGTCAATCTTTTTGCAGCTCTTTTATATAAAACGATAGTTCAGCTCCTAAGGTTTTTTTTTTTTTTAATGATCTATCATTTTTCAGAATGTTTGGAACTTGAATGGAAGCCTGTTTCCGAAAAAGAATAAAGAATAATAAAAAAGAATAACTGTGAAGTTTAACTGAGCAAAATCATTAGTCATAATTAGTTTAGTTTTTTTTCTCAAAATTGTGTGTGTGTGTGTGATATATATATATATATCAAGGTCCAACGTTCAAGGTTTGTTTATTCGTCACATAATAAATTATACAGGGTATAATCAGAAGTGAAATGTAAATCAAATCAGGTCCGCTCAGTGGACAGTGCAAAAGAATAAAAATAAAAATGATATAAAAGTAACACAACACAAGAGCATATATATAGGTTAAAAAAGAGAAATAAAGAGTAAAATGTGCAATAGAATAAAAAGTGCAAAACAAATAAGATGTGCAAAAACAGTATATTGGGACATAATAAATATACTGTTTTATAATATATATATAGTAAATATACACTATATATGTACAGTTCTGAGAAAAAAGTCGAAAGTCTAAAAAGACAAAATTATGTTTTACGTTTTGTTTTGTTTTGATTTGTTATTCCGCAGCACAAACAAACTCCTATAAAACTGTCCTGAAAAATACTGGATTGCAACAACAAGGAAAAAACTGATACTGACAACGGTTTCTTTTTTCTCTCCCAGTAACTACAGCTTTGAGTTCAATATTTGTGACATAATGTACTTTTAAATGTCAAATGAAAAAAGTCAAATATAAACGTAAAACACACTGACTTTACTGTAGCATTTTGCACAACTTTTGCACATTACACATTTGACTGACCTTTTCTGCACTAGCCAACATCTGAGTTCATGCCATGATTGTGTAAAACCAGAACACAGCAACTTTTGCACATCTTTCGCAATACAGTCTTTTTTGGAAAACAAAAGGCCAGGTTTGAATCCAGAACATCTACCCTGAGGAGTGACACTTGCTGTAGTTCATCCAGCTACAGTAGATCCAGACCCAGCTCAACACCACACGTGCTTTAAAGAAGAATTCACTCACAAAACACCAACTTCACATTTCTGCTGAGAGTCTACGTGATGTTCTGCTTTTATCATCTGTTTGACCTGCAGCTCCAATTAACATGACCGAAAATAATACTTTCTCTAAACGTTTAATTGTTATCTAATTATCAGGTTTTGTCATAGCCTTAACTGTTAATTACATACATTTACATTTATGCATTTAGCAGACGCTTTTATCCAAAGCGACTTACAGTGTATTCAGGTTATGCATTTTTTGTCAGTACATGTGTTTCCTGGGAATCGAACCCACAACCTTTGCGCTGCTAACGCAATGCTCTAACCACTGAGCCACAGGAACCACATAAACTGTGTTCTAATAAATATCAGCGAAAGAAGCGAGTTCAAAAGATTTAGCACTTGCTAGAAACAAAAATATCTCAAGAAAGAAAATCTTTTCAAATTAAAGCAAATGTATGTACACCCAACATATGGAGCCACACTAGTGTAAATGACCTAAACTGAGCCTAAATTAACTGTTTTAGTTTAGACTCAATCAGTAACCGGTACCCATTCCGACATTAATATATATATATATAATTGTTTGTTTGTTTATTTTTATTGATGCAATATAGGTTACAGTGTAACAAAAAAATGTCCAATGCTTGTAATGAATAAAAAGCAATGGGTTACTGTTTTAATTCTTGCGCACAATGAACAAACAACAAGGCACACTATGTTTATAGAACAATGTCTTAATTTGCTGAATTTTGTCTCTACATTTTAGCGTTACAAATTAAAATCTCACAAAAATAGGTAAGAGGTTTAGAAAACCCGAGGCTGCAAACACTGTTAAAAACTGTTGATCCAGCATTCAGCTTGACCTCCAGGTGTTTTCTGAAGGTCATGCACATGCTTCCTCTGATTGAGAAGAAGAACAGATCCTATTCTGTCCCCGGATCATGAAAAGCACCACTGAAGAAAGTCTGGTCTCTTCAGCGCTAGAACGATGCCTCAGGCGAACGCCGCACACGTTAGTCCTGGTACATTTTAAACAGGTCCAGTTTAGCTCTGGCATATTTCTGCTGCGACGGCGAGTCCTGGCAGATTGGAGGAGATGTGATGTGAATACACAACGCGGCACTTGGCAGCAGAAAACAGGAATTACAGGTGTGTGTTATAGGCCTGGTAATTACTCTTAGCACAGGGACTGTCTCTCCTAATGTCTTCTGATTCCTCTGGAAACGTGCGGGTAAACACGAGGCGGCTAATGAGGCCTTGCTCAGATTACATACTAACGCAGGATGAAGAATTGGGATCATTTTAGCCACAGCACCTCGGGTTAGTCCCAAATCTAACCTTTAGGATGAAAGCTTGACGGATTGTTTTCATCGGCGTGCAGTCAGAAGAACAAGATGAAATGGTGTAATTGACAAAAGCATGAGGTAAAAGCTGTCTTGACTGCATTCTTCAAACCAGTAAAAGCTCTGATGAAGTAGCATGTAGGGAAACACAACACTGGCAACATTTTTCTGTGCACCAATAAAACGTAAAGTGTCTCGGTGGACATTTTTAAACTCATTTCGGAGCATCGCTGAAGCCTCGCTTATCTGCGGATGTTATGGAAGATGTTGAATACAGATGCAGCTTGTTTGATTGCGGTTTACTCTGAGATACATCATGCAACATGCGTTTTATCAGTAAGCAAACAGATGTGATGCAACGACAGGACTGAATGAAAGGCAATGGGTCAAATAAACTGATGTTGACACAGATGTGAATATTAATCTTATCTATCCAGTAATTTTTTCTAACAGATTTTGTTTTTAATTTTCATGCACAGCATTCAGAAAACAAGACATACACAGTTATTTCTGTGATCAAATCTGAATTTTCAGCATCATTATTCCAGTCTTCAGTGTCACATGATCTTCAGAAATCATTCTAATATACTGATTTACTGCTCAAGAAACATTTATGATTATCATAAATGTTTAAAACTGTTATGCTGCTTTATATTTTTTGCAGCAGTCGTGCAAAAAATATGACGGGGACTGTCGTGGCCTAATGGATATATTGTTGGACTTGTAACCCGAGGTTGTGGGTTCGAATCTCGGCTCCGGCAGGAATTGTCCACGACTGAGGTGAGAACCTTGAGCAAGGCACCGAACCCCCAACTGCTCCCCGGATGCCCACTGCTCCAGGTGTGTGTGTGTGTGTGTGTGTGTGTGTGTGTATGTGTGTGTGTGTGTGTGTGTGTGCGTGCGTGTCCACTGCTCCAGGTGTGTGTGTGTGTGTGTGTGTGTCCACTGCTCCAGGTGTGTGTGTGTGTGTGTGTGTGTGTGTGTGTGTCCACTGCTCCAGGTGTGTGTGTGTGTGTCCACTGCTCCAGGTGTGTGTGTGTGTGTGTCCACTGCTCCAGGTGTGTGTGTGTCCACTGCTCCAGGTGTGTGTGTGTGTGTGTGTGTGTGTGTCCACTGCTCCAGGTGTGTGTGTGTGTGTGTGTGTGTGTGTCCACTGCTCCAGGTGTGTGTGTGTGTGTGTGTGTGTGTCCACTGCTCCAGGTGTGTGTGTGTGTGTGTGTGTGTGTGTGTGTGTGTGTCCACTGCTCCAGGTGTGTGTGCACTTGGATGGGTTAAATGCAGAGAACACATTTCACTGCTGGTTATACTCTGTATAATTGTGTATGTGACAAATAAAACAAACTTCTTCTTTGTGGAAAGCGTAATACATTCCATTTTTCAAGATTCTTTGATGAGTTCAAAATAACTGCTTTTATCTGAAAATATAAATATTTTCTAACATTTTCAAATTTGACCAATTAAATGCATCCTTATTATTAGTATTAATTTTAAAGCAAAAGATTAGCCCAATCTTTGAATGCTAATGTCAATCACATAATGTGAAAAAGCACAGAGATGTTTCCTTCTTAGCCTGCACAGACATGATAAAAGCATGAATCTGATTGTGCTCGAATCACGTTTTGATGGATTCACCCTTCTGCTGTCACAGTGATTAGATCAAATCACACAGCACTAAATAAATACATCCACAAAATCTGACATAACAGACGATCATGCTGTACATAAATCAGTAAAACGACTCGATCACTCTTCATCACACATCAAGTCTAAAGAAGTCGACGGTGGCCCTGAGGCTCTCCGCACAAATCTCCTCAAGAGTGATTTCTATCATTCGTTACACACACATCTCTTTATTGTTGATATAAATTTCAGCGCAGTGATGTACGAGACGCTTGACACATTGCATAAAAGTGTAAAAACCAATATTCGTCCGGGCCATTAACACTCAGTAGGGTTTGCGCCGTTATGCAACAAACCAGGCACATTTGGGATGAATATGAATTTTTGCTGTATGGCAGATGACGCATTGCATATTGGCGGTTCTCATCAATCTCATGCAAGATTAATACAAGCAGCAGTTTGAGATTCAAATGATTTTGCATTTCCGTCAAGATCCCTGCGAGGTTACAGATGTCCCTCGGAACCGACGCAGCGCTGAAGTGCCATTTTGATTACATTTAATCACTGTTATCGGCCTCTCAGCTGCGGTCTACAAGTGTGAGGCATCCAAAGTAAATAAAGAGCAAGGCCTGTGCGAGAGAGACAGACTCATCCCCACTGAGTCAGCTCCGCAGACAGATGAATGACAGTCACAAATTAAAGGCAAACACATGATGGCGTAAATCACAGCACCTCCGCCGCTCCAGATGTGGGCGTAGAACCCCTGCTGGGCTCGGGATGTTCTGCCAGACCCGCGGCTCGTTAGCGGCGTTCAGCGCCTTCGTTTAGACATGTCATAAAACCCACATGAAAAACCAGAGGAAGTGAGAGAATGAGGAAGCGGCATAGCAAACAGGAGACTAGCGCTGGGCTCCATTCAGGTCTTTTACATGCTGTTCAGTTGCTGAATTTGAATTGAAGCAGAAAACTGGATGCAGAACCGATTTAAAACGAAATAAATAGAACTTGTAGCGGTTCTTAATTTCATTAGGAATTAGTGAATGAATGAATACATGATGCATTTATATAGCACTTTATTGTGTATTGTTGTACACCCAGAGCGCTTTACAATCATCTGTGGGCTCATAATTTAGTGAATTAGTGATCATTTTTATCATACACAAAGCATTTTGACTATTATATTACAATAAACCACAGTATATTATTATTCAGTGTTAAATATGATAGAAATTATTTTTAAATAAATAAATACAACAATAAATACATTTTACAAATCTGTAAAATATTGAAATATCTTTAAAACACAATAGATAAGTTAAATTGGTTATTCAAACTTTTACACATAATAATAATAATAATCTCACTGCTGATATTACATTAAATATCATATAATATTAATATTCATTGTTAATAATTATAGGAAATAAATGTAAATATCTATTAATAAAAAATATAATAATAATACACTAAAAACAAAAATTCCAAGCAGTTCGTTGTCTTGTTCTCCAGTAAAATATCTAAAAATATATATATTTACTTGACATATTTGTACGATTCAATCTTACTGCAGGTGATTATATTATATTAATAATCATTGTTAAATATTATGGAAATTACATGTCAATTTCAATAATTAAAAAAGCAGCATTTTTGTCTTGTTTTCCAGTAAAATATCGCAACTTTTTTTAAAACAAGATATATTTCATTTTACTTTTTTAGATACACTTTTTAATACCCAATTAAAAAAATTGTATACATGTGAATTAGAAAAAAATGTTAATGAGAAAATGTAAAGATTATTCTCTAAAATTATTGCTTCTCGAAATTCAGTATATTTATCTTGTTTTATGAATTTTATAATATTATTTACAAGACAAAATGACAGATACAGATTAAGATTTTGTGTGTGTGTGTGTGTGTGTGTGTGTGTGTGTGTCTTTCTCTGTGTGTGTCTCTGTGTGTGTCTCTGTGTGTGTGTGTGTGTGTGTGTGTGTGTGTGTGTGAGTGTGTGTTGCTGAAATATATATTTAATTTCAGTAAATAAACATTAATTGTCAGAAGACCGAAGATCATTTCCAAGAATGCTCTAATTCAGTGCTTCTCAAACTAAAATTGGTCACAGATTGCGGTGGACACCAGGACAACCAGCTCGGCCTCCATCAACACAGAACTCCATCAAACCGGATGCATTTGTCATCGGCTGTTAGACTGCCACACGACGGCCCTATTTCATAGCGCCAATTAAACGCCTGCTCTCCTGTAATTAACAGCTGTTTTGTCCACGGATCAATAAAAGCTGTTCATTAAAAGTCCCTTTGCTGTGTCCAGATCCCTGGAAAATTTCACTGCTCTGAAAAGGTGCCTGTAAGAATGACCATCGCCTGAAATGCATTTCTCAGACACAGCTGGCCAAGACAAATCGACTTGAAAGGAAACTCCACCACAACACTGCTTTCCAGCCTTCATAAAACAGTGCAGGTAATCATGAAGACTAACTTATTTTCAACTTGAGGCTTTCCCCAATCGGACGCCTGCATTTCTCTTCCAACCCTGGTAAATAAAAGCCCTGTGAAAATGTTTGGTTTACTCCGCGGTGTCTCGCGTGGCCCTTTTGAAACCTCTTGAAATACAGACACGGCCTGCTGGCCATCAATATCAGAAAAGACAGAGAAAACAAAAGGCTGTGAATGAGTTAGAAAATCAATACTCTAGAGCAGAGCGGCTTCTAGAGCCAAATATTACATCATGACCGATTCAATAAAACATGTTTGAAATCACCTGAAATCATGCATTTTTACTATGTGTTAAAAATACTTTCCTCTGATGGGAAAATGCAAGTAGGCCAGTTTTGGGAAATAGTGTCACATCATAAAATTGACACTTTTATTATAACCATCACGAACTATTCCTCTTAAAAGTAAACCAAAAAGCATGGATTTGTACCTCAAAAATCCACTAGTCCAGACACCTTCAGCATCCTGAGATTTAGGACAGACTAATCCTAATCACACATACTGTAAGAACAGATAACAGAGTCATGCGGTTAATGCCGACTGGGATTCAGTCAAAACCTTCCTATGAATGATCCAGAAACTAACCACAACAGTGTAACAGTTCAACTTTTGACTAAATAAATGTAAAATAAATAAATAAATGTATAAGTAAATAACATTTATTTTATATTAATACATTATTAATTTAAATGAAACAAACATTTTTAGATTCATCTGTAGGCAAAAAATAAATACAAATTAAAGAAATTGTATCTTTTACTCACTGTTCCTCAATCATTTATTTACTTATTTATTTGTTTGTTAACATTAAGATTTATTTTCTTACTAGAAAACAAGAAATATTAAAGTATTTTTTATTTTGTAATTTTAAATTAGCTAAATATTTTAGGCTACATGAATGTGAAAAACATTAAAATACTGTAACAGTAGACCATATTAATATGATGCCATAAAAGCCATATCATATGACTTTTATATAGTCAACAAGTCATGTTGCTTTTATTATATATCTCCATAGTGACAAATTAAAGAATTAATTAATGCATTCATTCGTTCATGTTCCACTGAAAAACAGTATTCAGGTTTTGGCCCAACATGAGCAAGAGAAAGAAATAACAATAAAATCCTTTGACATTGACAGATTCATAAAAGGGCAGCAGAAGCAGCAGACTGAGTTTGTGTTTGTAGAGGAACCAGTGTAGGAGTTTGTTTGTGTTCGTGACTGCATTCAGTCGCCTGTCTCAGTAAAAAGACACCGCAAGGTGAAAACCTCTATAGATCGCCTTGATGTGTTAAAGATGTCAGTTGAGTGTGCAGCGGAGGCCTTGCCACTTATTTTTCCTCACCTAAATACTTTTGCACACCCTCAAACTCAAGCACATCAGCACGAATGTGACTCATACGCTCTGAGAGCAACTGCAGTATTATTGCAGATTCTATATACTTCCTTTTCCATTCAATGTACCATGCTGTACATTCACATTTACAGATAAATCATCTAAGGTATGCCACTAAACAGTGCTGCAAGTCAGAAATCAGAATCAGAAAGAGCTTTTATTGCCAAGTATGCATTGCGCATGCATGGAATTTGTTTTAGCGTCATAAGCTTCCAGTTCACAGAGACAACAACGACACAGACAATAAAAATAAGATGAGAATAAAAAATACACATGAAAATATAAATAAAGAAAAAAAATTAACATATACGATTGTAAATAGAGTTGTGCAATAGATGATAGAATGGGATAGAAAAGAAGGAGATGCAGGGATGTATTGGGATGGAGGTGGTAGCAAATAAATATAAGGTTATTGCACACTGTTATGGAGGGGGGCATTTAACTGTTCATAAGTTGGATTGCCTGGGGGAAGAAACTGATCCTGTGCCTGGCTGTCCTGGTAATTGTGGCTCTGTAGCGTTGACCAGATGGCAAAAGTTCAAAAAGGGGATGACTTGGATGTGAGGGATCCAGAGTTATTTTCTGAGCCCATTTTATCACTATGGATGTATACAGTTCTTGGAGGGTGGGCAGGGGGGCACCGGTAATCCGTTCAGCAGTCCGAAGCGTTCTATGTAGTCTTCTGATCTCTGACTTTGTATCTGAACCAAACCAGACAGTTATTTATGTGCACAGGACAGACTCAATGACGGTTTCAGCAGCTCCTGTGGCAGGTTAAACTTCCTCTGCTGGCGAAGGAAGTACAACCTTTGTTGGGTTTTTTTAACAATGGGGTTGATGTAAGTGTCCCAATTCGGGTCCTGAGAGATGATGAATCCCAGGAACTTGAATGTCTCCACTGCAGTCACAGTGCTGTCTATGATGGTGAGTGGAGAGAGTGCAGGGGGTTGTTCACGATCATCTCCACTGTTTTGAGCGTGTTGAGCTCCAGGTTGTTTAGACTGCACCAGACAGCCAGCTCTTTAACCTCCTGTCTGTAAGCAGACTCGTCACCATCATGGATGAGGCCGATGAGTGTGGTGTCATCTGTAAACTTCAGGAGCTTGACAGAGGGGTCTTTAGAGCAGCAGTTGTTCATGTACAGAGAGAAGAGCAGTGGGGAGAGAACACAGCCTTGAGGGGCTCCAGTGTTGTTGGAGCGGCTGTTTGACATGAATTTCCCCAGTCTCACTAGTTACTGCCTATCTTTCAGAAAGCTGGTGATCCACTGACAGATAGAGCTAGGGACAGAGAGCTAGGTTAGTTTAAAGAAGTGTAGGGGTGATGGTGTTTAAGGCCGAACAAAAGGCTGTGTGTTGCAGGATGTAATGCAGTCCCATGTTGACTGCATCATCCATGGACCTGTTTTCTCGGTAAGCAAACTGCAGGGGGTCCAGTAAGGGTCCAGTGATGTCCTTCAGATAAGCCAGAACCAGTTTTTCAAATGACTTCACGAAGACAGACGTTAAAGCCACAGATATGTAGTCATTAATCCTGTTATATTGGGTTTCTTTGGAACAGGGATGATGGTGGAGCGTTTGAAGCAGGAATGGACTTCACATAACTCCAGAGATCTATTGAAGATCTGTGTGAAGATGGGGGCCAGCTGGTCAGCACAGGTTTTCAAGCAGGCTGGTGTTCCTTCTCTTGTTCCTCCTGAAGACCTGGCACACATCTTCACTGATCTGGAGTACAGGAGTGGGGAAGAGGGGGGTTGCTGGAGGTGTTAACGGTTGTGTAGAGAGATGGTCAGGATGGGTTTGGGTGGTTTCACATCTACAATAAAACTTATTTAGGTCTCAAGCAAGATTCACCTCAGTGCTGGGGGATGGTGTCCTGTACTTGGTAATGGCTTTCAGGCCTTTCCACACTGAAGCGGAGTCACTGGACGTGAACTGATCTTCCAGCGGTTTAGCGTAGGTCCTGTTAGCCACTCTAATCTCCTTATTCAGAGTGTTCCAGGCCTGATTATACAAGACTCTGTCCCGATTTCTGTAGGTGTCCTCTTTGGCCTGACGAAGGAGTGTGAGTTTAGCTGTAAACCATGGCTTATCATTGTTGAATGTTACATAAGTCCTGGTGGGAATGCATATATCCTCGCAGTAACTGATATATACAGTGACTGTCTCTGTGAGCTCGTCCAGATTGGTGGCAGCAGCTTCAAAAACACTCCAATCAGTAAGATCGAGAAAAACCCACTCGGTCTCGTTGGTCAATCTCTTTACAGTCTTTACTAAACGTTTAGCAGATTTAAGTTGTTGCCTGTAGGTTGGTATAAGATGAACCTGGCAGTGATCAGAGCGCACCAAAGCTGCCCGTGGAACAGAGTGATATGCGTTCTTTATTGCTGTGTAACAGTGATCCAATATATTACTTTCTCTGGTGGGACATGTAACATGCGGTCTGTATTTTGGCAGTTTACGTGAGATATTTGCTTGATTAAAGTCCCCAAGAATGATTAAAAGAAGAGTCTGGGTGTTGTTCTGTGTCTGTGATCAGATCAGCGAGTTTCTGTAAAGCCAGGCTCACGTGCGCTTGCAGTGGAATGACACTCACGAGAATGAACGAGCAAAACTCCCGCGGTAGAAAGGCCTACAGTTAATGAAGAGCGTTTTCTAGATCTGAACAGCACCCTTCAAGATGGTGCTTCGCTGTTCAGTTGTTTTAGTTAGTTTTTCCTGTATTTTGTTTCTCAAACACGATCAGTTTTACCGGAGAAGAACTGCTGAACATTCGTCAGAACACAACACAAAATCCAGAGAATAACTATATGATGTCCAGTCTGGATAATTGAATGGCATTTTAAGATACTGGCACGCTCATTGTACAGAGTAGTAATGAGTGCAGTAAATGGGTGCCGTCAGAATAAGAGAGAAAAATGTTACATTTCTGAAAATGTCTTCACCCTCGGGTCTTCCAAGATTTAGATGTGTTTGTTTCTTCTTCCGGTTTGGGAGAAATTAAGCATTCATTTCATTCATTGGGTGCCGTCAGAATGAGTCAAAACAGCTGATAAAAATATCACAATCCACACCACTCCAATCCATCAATCAATGTCTTGAGAAGCCAAAAGCTGTGTGTTTGTAAGAAACAAATACAAATCCACCACATTCTGACGGCACCCATTCACTGCAGAGGATTGCTGAGCAAATGATGGAATGCTACATTTCTCTGAATTCAGTGAATAAACAAACTCATCTACATTTCGGATGACCTGAGGGCGAGGATGTTCTCTGCAAATTTTCTTTTAGGTTAACTATTCATTTAACATCATATATGGCTCTCACACACACACACACACACACACACACGTTGGTTTTTATGGTTTACGGGGACTCTCCATAGGCGTAATGGTTTTTATACTGTACAAACTGTATGTGCTATTGCCCTACACCTAAACTTAGCCCTCACAGGAGACGGTGCATTTCTACTTTCCCCCAAAAACTCACTCTGTATGATTTATAAGCGTTTTAAATTATGGGGACACTGAAAATGTCCTCATAAATCACCTTCTCCTTGTAATACCTATGTCATACCCATGTCATTATACAAATTTGTGTCCTCATAAACCACATAAACATGCACACACACACACACACACACACACACACACACACACACACACACACACACACACACACACACACACACACACACACACACACACACACACACACACACACACACACACACACACACACACACACACACACACACACACACACACACACACACACACACACACACACACACACACACACACACACACACAGGCGTGTAACCACTAACCATTCCTTCAAGGAAAAACAATATTGCATCTTTTCACCATGCATAGCATCTGGTAAGTAATCAAACGTATTTGATGCAAAATAATGCAAGCTACTGTGTTACACATCTAAGATCTAATCCAAAACCTCAGCATTGTTTTTTAGTACAACAGGCACTGAGCTGCGGTTTTTCAAAACCACTTTCTGCCCCAGTTAGTCCTGCGACTGGATTCCCAAGTGCTGCACACAGGGGTCCTTCAGCTGTCAGGACTCCTTTAAAATCATGCTGGAACGGGAAACTACTGTGCAGCTCTAGTTTTATTGCACTGTGCAGATTTGTATTCCTGGGCATCTTGTCAAAAAGCTTTAGATGGTGTAATTATAGTGGTAAATTCCATTGCTGATGTGAAAAGACTTAAATCAGCAATCACAACACGTAAGACACTAAAGACTCTCTTTGAGTATCAAACTAAAAGCCACTTAGCCTGCATGCTGAACTTGAGTTTACCAACATAGTCCCTGCTTACAAATGTTCATCATACGAATTACAGCAACCAAAATGCATTTGGACACTCGAGACACACTTAAAAATGTCTCAATGTCATTGAATTAGATAACAACATATCTAACAAAAGCTGCAGGATCTTTTATCTACACTAACTTTGCTTTTCTTCATCATTTTTGATTATCTCAATGTCATCAATCAGCTGGTGATTTTGTTCTTTTTTAATTGAAAAGCATCTTCTTTACCAGAAATGATACTTGATATGATATTTAATCATCTAATACAATGACATTCAGGCATTTTAAATGTAAATGTAAATACTTTTAATATAGACACTCTGTGATGCTGTGGTGCACGGCAACAAATCTCGCATCCTTTAATTCACACGCATGCTACATTTGAACAACTGAATCAGTGATTAGTCAATAAATGAGGAAATTGTTATATTATTAAACTTATAGAAACAATAACACACACTGCTGAAACTTTGGTAAAAATAGCGGTGCCTGTGGGCTCCACAGTACAAGAAAGAGATTGCTGTGTGGACGAAAGCACCCATTAATGTAAAAGGTATTTCTGTGTGGCCTAAAGGTACAATTACATGTGAGTTAATAGACTTTGACAGCGTTCTAATTCTATAGAGCATAGACGTACATGTGCGGAATACAGAAACAG
The DNA here is from genome assembly GCA_027564155.1 of Gymnocypris eckloni scoliostomus. NCBI lineage: Eukaryota > Metazoa > Chordata > Actinopteri > Cypriniformes > Cyprinidae > Gymnocypris > Gymnocypris eckloni. The sequence goes on from CM050419.1 coordinate 34,315,801, forward strand.
GGAATGAACAGACGACTGCACGTTTTTCAAGTCCACTGCACAATGACTAATAAAAAACTCTCATGCAGTTTTGAATTTGCATATCAAGACCAAAACATGCAATATCAAGCATATGCAATAATACAGCAAAAGCATGCAATATGGTGCAGATTATATTTATATGGCCAAGAAGTATAAATTAAATATTTATAACAGTATAGCAGATACTTACATGATATATCAGATGTTCCTCTATATCTCCCAATATGTCTTAACATGATATTGAAATGCTTTGTTTTAAAATCAAAACATGTGCAATGCAATATAATGATGATTGAGAGAAGTCAGATGATCATACACAATTCCTGTCATTTCTACCCAACATTGGCATATAAAGCCCAAAATGAGTGTCTTTTATATGCCATGTTCACCAAATAATCAAATGCAGGAAAGGAAGTACATAACAAAAAACTAAACAAACAGAATTCATATTGTTAGTTTGAGTGATTAGAGCTTCTGTTAATTAATAGTGAGTCATTAAAAATGTTAGTAAAATAACTTTGCATTCAGACTTTCTGAACTGTTTTAAAGCCAATTTAGTGCTTTTTTTGTAGATACTCATGTATGCATTTTATTTTCTTATAATCCCTGTTTATTCCTTTTAAATGAATCAGAATTCTGCTTTACGCATATTGCTTGGAAGCACATGGATCACTAAATTATATGTTTGGATGACTCTAGCAGTTTACATGCATTTTCCACTGAAATAAATGTAGTCGATCGCAGAAACTAAATGCAATGTCCATCCTACACATAGACATCTATAAAGGAAGCAAAAACTGTTTCCATACATGCACGGAAAGTTTCAAACCTGACTGAAAATTGACAAACTTGTTCTATGAATCCGATCAAGGATCAAGCACAATCAGATCAATTGCATGACCACGCAACTAAGTCTTTTACTAAAATCACAAGCAGTTTAATGTCTTTTGTTGGTCCTGGAGCAACATTTTCAACCAAAGAAACCCCTGCAAGCATTCCCTAACCATTAACTACTATTAAGATCAGAGATTAATGATAATAACGTTGTTTAAGCTCCTGAACCCAGCCAGAAGCTTAACCCTAATATCTGTTCGAAGGTTGATCCAGGATGTCTACTCTGAGAAATCACTGTAAGTAACATGTTTGATGTATTACAACCCCATCAGCCTTTAAATCACCGCACTCATCCACATACAAATCAGCAGCACATTAACATACTTTCCTCGTCATGTACGTGCCGTCCTGATTGTTATATTAGCTGAGCGCAAATTAATAAACATTAGATAAATACCTCAGCGTTTCTGTGCATCTGATTACGATGCACCATCGATTACAACAAACTGACAGATGGTGAAAGCAAATGAACACACACGTCGACCTGTGAGCGCTGGATGGGCCGCGTCTCGCCAGCACACGTACACGTCTCTAATCCCTAAGAGTAGGCAAGATTTGCTGTGTGGCAATCCCTTGACTTCATTTGGCACCAGCGATGGGATTTCGGAGCGTAATCTTCTCAGGGCGAGCGTCCTTCCCCCACGATGCACCTCTGAATAGCAGCTGCCCACTTGAGGGGCATTCTGCCCGTCGGTTATTTAATGTGCAGTGCGTGCTGTTTTACCTCCCGATTAACTAAAGGAATTATATGATGGGACAAATTCACTTACAAAATCTGTCCTACATGTAATTCACACAGCGCAATTCTCCAACCAAACCCTGCAGGTCTCTTATGAACAACACTTTCAACACATCCAGAAACTGTATCAGCACACATCTGGATATGAAGAAATATAACGCTCTTCTACATTATTTGATTGTCATTGGGTGAATCGGCTATTTTACTAATTAGGGAGTATCTCATTCAAAGTAGCAACGCTTCAAGTTTCTCCGCAGCATGACAAAAACTATTGTTGTTTTTTGTTTATCATGGATGCAAATTTACACCAAAACAAACTTACATAGTACTAGTGTTATTCTGGTATAACTGGGGTGATATTATAGTTCTAATTAGTATTTTAATTTAGTATTTATTTTCATATTCACCATTTTCATTTTAAATTTGGCTGATATTTATATATATATATATAAGTTGTTTTTTATTTAATTTTAGTGCATCAAGTTGAAAATGAAAACTAAATGAAAATGTTACCTCTCAGCTAGCTGACGTGAAATGATTTTTATTTTCATATCTTATTTAAAATGTATTTTATTACAAGCAATAAAAAGGAATGCATGCATTTGTTTATTCGTTCATTGATTGATTTACTTACTATTTATTTATGTATGTATTTATTTATTTGGTTGGTTGGTTTTATTTTCAGTTAATTATAGAAACCCTGCAGAGTACTGAAATATACTCTCACATAAATATGTTGAAACAATTTATCTCTCTTACACGGATTGATTGCTTTAAACAAAATCATTTGATACCATCAATTTAAGAATTTGATTCACTGTTTCAATGATTTGACTCTAATTCTATTCTATCATCGGATTCATCCATTCAATCATTTGATTTGGTGTCAATTTGAATCAGTTATTTGCTCATTTGAGTAATCATTCAATCATCTGATTCACAGATTTAATCAATGAAATTTGTAAAAGTTACATTTGAAAGTAGCCCAAAACTGTTTAAAGTGTCTTGAATCACCAAATTAATTTTCGGGATGTACATCTAATCGCAGCATAGGGAGGGGAGGTAATTTGTTAATGGAACCGAGAGAAAATGGCAGGCCGGCCTCTCTCGCTCGATCCCTCACGCTGATAAATGACAGAAATCTCCTCGCGCACCCATGTCAGTCTTTTGAAGAGAGACGGGGGGAACTAAAGTGGGTTAAAAAAACACAGTCATTACATATATTTTGCTGTCAGAGCCAAGCAAAGAGCGAGAGAGAGAGGCGGAAGAGGAGCGAAGCTGTATCGCTTTGTTCACCCGGCGGATTCGATAACCCACAGACTTCATTTAATCACTATCAGGCTGTTCCCCCTGAGGTCCTCTCCGCCTCCTCCGGGACCGTTCTGCCTCGGTTTAAGCGCTTTTAATTACGCTTTAACAACGGCCTAATCACGCTAACTTTGTCCTGACGAAGCACTTACAAAAATCTCCCGCCCCACCTCTTAACAAATACACCGCCCGATCATGAATCGCTTTCCTTTACACGCAGAACTACAAGAGCACACGAAATACCAACTAATCTGCTCATTCTGACATCTGTATGACCTTATGTCTGCATAATGCAAATAATATTAATCCAAACCAAAATACTGACAAGCAGAAATCAAACAATAACATCCTGCTTTTTATGAATTTCAATGTTCTTTGAGTAATTGTTAACTTAATTATTTTAAAAACCGAATGTTATATTGTAATCCACAGTAAGGCCACGTTTCATTTAGTTACATTTATTTAACTTTTCTCAATTTGCTTAATAACATACTGTACCTTTCAATGGTTTGGGATCAGTAAGCAGAAATTAAAAACTAAAATTCAGCCAGAATGTATTAAATTGATCAAATGGGACAGTAAAAACATGTTACAAAATATTGAATTTCAAATAAAAGCTGTTCTTTTGAACTTTCTATTAATCAAAAAATCCTTAAAAAATAAAATGCATCAGTTTCCACAAAAATATAAAGCAGCTCATTTGTTTTCAATATTGATAATAATGAGAAATGTTTCTTGAGCAGTAAATCAGTATATTATTATGATTTCTGAAGATCATGTGACACTGAAGACTGGAGTAATGATGCAGAAAATTCAGATTTTATATACAGGAATAAATTACAATTTACAATGTATCCAAATAGAAAAGAGTTCTTTGAAATTGTAAAAATATTTCGCAATGCTAGTGTTTTTACTGTATTTTTTATCAAATAAATGTAGTCCTAGTGAGCAAAGAGATATTTTTCAAAAACATAAAATATCACACAGACCCCAAACGGACCTTTACTAGCTTTTGAAGTGGTAGATAAAGTCAAATCCATTTCACTGACAATTTGTATGAATCATCCTAAAAATATATTGCACATGTTGTATGGAATATGTCAAGAGTCTGCAGTGATGATTCAGAGCTGGAAGACTCAACTTACCTACAACTTTTCTTTTTCTGCCTTGCTCGAGCTACTGCTTCATTTAAGACATGCAAATCTAGCTCCAGCTGGTATTTAACTAACAAAGCACTGAAACACACACACACACACACACACACACACACACACACACACACACACACGCACACGCTGCACACACACACACACACACACACACACACACACACACACACACACACACGCACACACACGCACACACACACACACACACACACACACACACACACACACACACTGCTCGGCGAGCTCTAATGGTCTATTGTGTTAGCTGTAACAGCAAGGCCAGATCCAGCAAGCGGAGAAGTGCCTTCCTCAAAGTCGTCATGGAGACAGAGGTGCCGGCGCTCGGCTAAAATACTGAAAGTCTGAGAAAAAGCCCAGAGATATGGCCTCTCCCACACATTTCTCCTATTATATCTAACTTTGTGTGATCTCATGTCACTGCAACATTGACCATCGGGGAACGACTAAAGTTGTGTAGTTCTCAGTCGTACAGTTGTGTTTTCCCAGAGCCAGTCAAACACTGCAAGAGAGATGTCAGGTGTGAAGAGGAGCATGAAATTAATCATGTACTTCTCCAAAAACAAAAACATTCAGTGCATCAAATCATCAGCTGCTAAATTCAAATCTACATTCGCTGGCTGGTGCTGATCCAGAGACAGATGCGTTTCTTCAGCTCTGCACATTATAAACAATCACACACGATTCTGTTGAGTTTATGAATGCTATGACCAATCAGAGACGATCAGATGAGTCAGGTGAGTTCAGGGCGTGCACTCGATGACTGAATTCCCCGGCGCATCAGAAACAACAAAGTGCAGAAGATATCACTTCACAGTTCAAACAGCTTCAGAAATGATATATATGAGAGTTTTGAGACAGAAATCTTGATAATGTTCTTTGATAATGTAAGGTAAATGTCCTTTGCTGTGTTTCTGTACAACAAAAGTGACATAATTAGTAACTTAAACCTTTTTTTAAATTGAATTCACGTTAAATACAAAGTCAGTCATATACAAATATTTTAAGGCATGACACACATATGTGGAACAAAAGACAGATTTGAAGCATAGTTAATGTGTCATTCAACAGAAATGTCCACTTTTGGTATGGCAATGTCTTAAAATGTATTTATTTTTCTAATATTTAAAATTTGACCATATTATTAGATTACCTCTTGATTTTATTAAAATGCATAAATGACCGTTTTTTTTATATACACTGAACAAAACTATAAACCCAACACTAATCAGTCTAATCGCTGTCTAATCAGCATCTTGATAATCACACCTGTAAAAATAAATTATCAGTTCACAACACAGATTTAGACAGATTTGTGAACAATATTTGAGAGAAATAGGCCTTTGTGTTCATAGAAAAATCTTAGATCTTTGAGTTCAGCTCATGAAAATGGGGCAAAACAATAGTGTTGCGTTTATAATTTTGTTAAGTGTATATGTATTTACCCATAAGGAAGGTCAGGTTTAACACCATTGACAATTTTCATGAAAAATGCATTTTACTAAATGTTTTTGCAAAGGTATCAAACCACAAGTTGTCAATCATGGTATTCTCACTAAATGAAGTAGCTTGAGCCATTTGTATTCTATTTTTAAATTCCCTAACAATAAAGCAAGTCATACCAGTGCGTTCTACTAAAAGCTTCATATGAAATGTCATTTACAGCACATATTTGATAGTTATGAATACATGATTGTATTTTAAATGGTAGAAACCATGTTTTGGACCTCAAAATAAAGCACGTATGTGACTGTGTGGACAAGCAGTTTTGTGGCACTTGGAATTATATATAATTGAATAAAAACAATTATTGCCACATTTATGGCTCAAGGAGGTGTAATTGTTCAAATAACATACTGTTTGATTTTAAATTAAAACAATATCAAGTAATATTTCTGTACACACTTGAGAGACACGCACACACACACACACATAGTCACACACACACACACACACACACACACAACAGAGATGCAAATACACACACACACACACACACACACCACACACACACACACACACACACATGCACACACACTTTTGTCACACACACACACATGTACAAGTCATTAGTGTTTGGTGATGAGTTTGTGGCTCATTTACACACATCACACACAGAGGTGTTCAGCTGCTTTCTGCAGATCAGTCAAGTTCTTCCACACTGACTGAATCATCATTTCTCTTTGATTCTTGTCTTATACACAGAGACACGGTCATCTTAGAATAGGAAAGAGTCCAAACTGTTGCTATACAATACCCTAGAGTATCATTATATGCTTCAACATTAAGATTTGTACTCATGGGAATTACTAAAGTAGTCAAACCTTCATTAAAAGGGGGTGCCACAATACTTTTGGCAATATGTGTATAAAGGTGCTAAATGCATTCGATCACGGCTTAGTTACTGGGAATATTTCAATTAGCCTAAAAAAGGAAACATTATGTAAGACATTAGCCTACTGGTGTGATAGATTTGTGCTCAAAAATAATTAGTGCATGACACCCCTGACTGTAGCTTATTGTAAACTTGTACCCATCTCATCATGCTTAGGCAGAAAAATCCCAGGAACCCATATTTTTAAGAGTCTTATTGTGTGTTGTCTGAGCTGTGCATCACGTATGAGCTCTGATTATCTGGGAAAGAGAGGAATCTGCATTCAGTGCCTGTGACTTTCTCAATTCTACGCATATCTGCCGTTCTGAAAGAGAAACAAATAACCTTCTGATGCATGTAATGCCTGTAATTTACATTAGAAACACGTCGCTGGAGAAATCTGAGGAAAGGACACCCTTGTGAAATGGCAAACATAATAAAAAAGTAAGGAACAGCATTTAGCGTTTAAGTGGATGTGAAATCATTAATGACCTTATTTACTTCTAATACATTGTGAGTGATTCATCACTGCATCTTATTGTGAAGAAAATGTAATGTGTTAGTAATGTCTCATCAAACTATAAATAACTCGTTCTTCCTCTGAAACAACTTTTCTTTTCCACTGACATCACTTAGACCTTAAACAAAGGCCAAATGTGACCCTGGATCACAAAACCAGTCTTAAGTCGTATTTATAGCACCCGCCAAAAAGTGTGTATTTACACTAAGTATAAATAGCCCGCCTTGATGGCAGAGGCTATTTACATTAACTCCGCCCACCAGCGTGTGATTGGGCGGATCGAGTTTAAGAAAGACTGAACTGTTGTCAGATCCAGTGACACGGATGGTAAAGAGTGTGTCGTACTCATTTGATCGCGATCGACCCGGGTTCGAATCTGCCTTTTAGCTAACTTTTTTCTCCCTTTTCAATCTCATACGCAACGGAAAGGCATTTATTTTCAGTAAAAATGAAGGAAATAGTTACAAAGTTGAACAAAGTATTGGTTAGGGTAGGTGTAGGGAGGGCTTTATCGTCCCAATAAGGTGGCATCCATTTAATAATTTGAATTAAAATTTACCCTCAATAAGTTATTAGTGCATACTTTTTTAATAATGTACTACAATACTGAGGTGCAGATAATTGCCACTATTTGCAAGAAGTAGTATAAATAGCAGAAAACCCTGCTATCTTAACAGTAGCTGCTGCCTTTTTATAATGCCAAAAATCATTAGGATTTTAAGTAAAGATCATGTTCCATGAATACATTTAGTACATTTCTAACCATAAATATATCAACACACTTCTGATTAGTAATATGCATGGCTAAAAACTTAATTTGGACAACTATAAAGATGAATTTCTCATAATTTAAATATTTTTTGGCACCCTCAGTTTCCAGATTGTAAAATATTTGTATCTCAACCAAATATTGTCCTATTCAGCTTTCAGATGACTGTAACATCTCAATTTTGACTGGTTTTGTGCTCCAGGGTCACAAATATCAGATAATAATCAGTTATGAATGTATTCTGGGGCAGAAAGCCCCGTTTCACTACCAAACATCTATTTCCAATGAATACAACCAAGTTCAATATTAATGCTCACGTGACACTAAAACACATTTACATTTACATTTAGTCATTAGCAGGCGCTTATCCAAAGCGACTTACAATTGGGGAGTACATAAAGCGATTAATCTTGAAGAGGCAAACATACAGAGGAAGTGCCAATAACACCAAGTCTCAGGCATTGTTCAAATAAGTACAAGCTAGCAAGGGAAGGAGAGAAAGATAAAGAAAAGATGAAGATTTTGAAAAAGTGAAAGAGTTTTTTTTTTTTTTTTTTTTTATATAGTCAAGTAGTTGAAAGAGATGAGTTTTCAGTTGTTGCTTGAAAATTGACATCACTGAAGAACTGTTCTGATTCACTGAAGCTTCTTTGTGTTGAAAGAAGGTTCTTCAGATTATAAAGAGACGGTTCTTCTCATGGCAGCTGAAGAACCTTTTAAGCAGCTTTATTTTTAAGAGTGTGAGTAACTTATTTTTTTCTTTTTCAGATCATTGTATAAATCAGTGTACTTAATGATACGTAAAACTATTTAAAAAGTTAACGTAAATAAGGCTGACATGAAATAAAAAATGTAAACTTTACCAAAAAAAGAAGAAAAAACATGAAATGTTGCCTTTGCAACGAACTGAAAATCAGTTTAAATTAAAATATTAAAAAGACTAAAATTAAATAATACTACTTCAAAATTTTGAGAACTATAATTATAATAGCATATCACATTAATTATAACAGTAAAGCTGAAATAAATTACATTAAACATAGAAGCTTAATTTCTTTTTATAAATAAATGAAGTAAAATGTGAAACTAAATGTTGTCTTGGCATAACTGAAATAAAGGTTTAATTTGAATTACTAAAATGACTCAAAATAAAACTGAAATGAAAATAGGTTAAAACTAAATCTAAGTATTACGTAAATTAATAAAATTGCCTATAAAAATCTAATTCTAAATATTTATAAATCATATAATATGATGACACTAAAACACATCACACTTACATTAGCAAAGTGAGTGTTTGTTCTTATCCGAACGCAGCAATGCACACAGATCACACAAACATATCTGCGTACAAAGAGTGTGTGCTTAATATTCAATATAATTAAAATACTGAATAATAATTATTATTATCATTATTATTGTTGTTGTTGCTGTTATACCACTGTTAAAAATATTTTTACATGAATAAAATAACAAATAATAATAAATAAATTGTTGTTATTGAAATCATCAATTGCATAGGAGTGCATAAAATAATAACAACTGTATTAATAATTCCCTATTCTTATTATTATTATTTTACATCGAGAAACAATTGTTAAATATTTTTTTAAACAAACAATAATACTAATTCTACAACAAAAACTACTACCACTACTAATAATTTTAAGTTATTGTTATATAGATATCATTAATCACATACATGTGCATAAAATAAAACAATAAGAACTATATTAGAAGTAATAGCAAGTTCCAGTAAATACAGTATAATCAAGTCCCGCCGAACTGTATTTCTCCGTTGATTTACATCACATTTAGTCAAATGAGTGTGTTTTTGTGTGCGTCCAGATCACACACAGTGGCGTGCATGACAAGTGTGTGTGCTGTGAAAGTGATCCGCTTTACTACAGGTAAGAGGACGAGAGTATTGTGCTGCGGTTCAGTAACAGACATCAGACACCATCTTCCCAGAACACACCGCGCTAGAGAGCCTACTCACACAAACACCGTATAAAGAAGAAAAACTGAGTGGGTTTATCCGCTGTAAACACACGAAGGCGCTGGGCTTGAAACACATTTAATGCATTTTTACACGTTATAGCTGGAGTTGTGATCAACTTTATACGGTGGATTTAATGAGCAGGCAAACGTGTGCTTTGTAAAGTTGGAAGAAAGTGTTTTGTGTGGAAGAGAAGCGGGTTGCGTGCTGAGTTTCTTTAGATAAACGCATCTGCTTCATAGACAAACGTAGAACGAGCACCTGACTGTTTAACAGATGCACTAATCACTGAATTCTGCATTTAAAAACCACCACCCAAATATAAATCAATAACACTACAAAACAGCTCACGTTCATGTTATTCAAACCCTTTCAAGCCTTTCTCCACACATCTCTTTCCTCATATTGATCACATTACAACTACCAAAAACACCAATCGATTCAGTCCATAACTGATTTAATGTATTTCAGTAGCATTTATTGTATTATATACTAATAGTGCTACTATAGTATTAATTAATACATTGTTCATTATGTTATTCGTTATGTTTTTGTCCTTTTTTAATGTTTGTACCAAGCTATAACTTATTGTATTTCAGTCATATACCAAGGCACTTTTTCTTTCTTTCTTTTAATTGAATTCTTGTAATCTAATATATTTATATATTATTTAAGATTTATTGTTAATTTATTCATATTTATGCACATTATTACATTATAGTAATAATAGTATATTATATTATATGATTTATAAATATTTAGAATTAGCTTTTTTATATTTTCAATTAGATTTTTATAGTCAATTTTATTAATTTACTTAATACTTCAATTTAGTTTTAACCTATTTTCATTTCAGTTTTATTTTGAGTCATTTTAGTACTTCAAATTAATCTTTTATTTCAGTTATGCCAAGACAACATTTAGTTTCACATTTTACTTCATTTATTTATAAAAGCAATTAAGCTTCTATTTTTAATGTAATTTATTTCAGCTTTACTGTTATAATTAATGTGATATGCTATTATATTTATAGTTCTCAAAATGTTGAAGTAGTATTATTTATATATTTTCATATTTTAAATTTTAGTATTTTTAATATTTTAATTTAAACTGATTTTCAGTTCGTTGCAAAGGCAACATTTCATGTTTTTTCTTCTTTTTTTGGTAAAGTTTATATTTTTTATTTCATGTCAGCCTTATTTACGTTAACTTTTAAATAGTTTTACGTAGCATTAAATACACTGATTTATACAATGATCTGAAAAGAAAAAATAAGTTACTCACACTCTTAAAAATAAAGCTGCTTAAAAGGTTCTTCACAGCGATGCCAGAGAAGAACCGTCTCTTTATAATCTGAAGAACCTTCTTTCAACACAAAATAAGCTTCTGTGAATCAGAAAGGTTCTTCAGATGTTAAAGGTTCTTTAGGACACCATTTAGACAGAAAAAGGTTCTTCTATGGCTTCGTGAAGAGTGAACAGGTCTCTTTAAATGAGTCGTATCAGGATTGTGAATGAGATTTGAGAGCTGTGATGTTCAGCTCTTTGTATCTTGTTTTTCTGGAGCTTCACTGTATGTAAAGAGGGTTTATATCATTAAAAACAACACACTGACACATCTGGAATTGGAAGAGCAGAATTTTTAGTCTAAACTTTCTTGATTCCCAGCGAAATGAAAGAAAAGTGGTGCAGCGGCGGCATGTAAACAGATTTTCTATGCAAAGCTGCAGAAATCAGGGCGGCTCAGGAAAAGAGGGCAAACTCCTGGCCAACGTTGAGAGGTTGAGAAAGATGTGCTCTGGCACAATAAAGCACAGATTTAGAAGTGATTTAATCTCTTAATCAGAGCTGTAACTGAAGAACCGGGGCAGGATTGTCTGCTGCTAGACGATAGCATCCGTGTAGCGACTCCGCTGTGTGTGTATATGTGTGTGCGTATATTAGGAGAGGAGCATGGACTTGGGCGCTTTAATGTCTCTTCCTGAGGTGCTGCTTCAGAAAGCGGCTGCAGCGAGGGATAAACACTCTCACCATCCAGCCCTCCGGCCGAGACCTTCCTCAGCTTTACACACACACACACACACACACACACACACACACACACAGACACACAGACACACACACAGACACACAGACACACACACACACACACAGACACACACACACAGACACACACACACACACACACACACACACACACACACACACACACACACACACACCCCTCCTGTACGTCTCAAAGTCTCTTCTTCCAGCCGTCCATCTCCCTGTATTTCACATTCTGGGAGTCTGTCCTCTGAAGGCTGGTCGCGGGTCGCTCATGGCAACTGGCTCCTGAACGCTCTTTTTTCTTGTTTTCTGGTCATGAGAAACCGTCTCTGAGTTTGTAGTCTAACTGCTTTGCAGATTCAGCCCGAATTGTCTTTGACTTTAACATTCAAGATGACCTTACAGACACACAGACCAACCATATATCACAGTATTTTTTGCCTTTATTGTGATAGGACAGATCAGTTATTATTATTATTATTATTATAAATGCAATACGTAATATTAAATTGTTAAATATAAAAATAAAATTAAATAAAACAAATTGGTATTATCATTGATACTGTATTAAATAAATAAAAACTTTTTTTTAAATAAAATAAAATTAAAAAAATCAACAAAATATAAAATAAAATGATTATCTAAGTTATTAGGATCATTAGTCACATGCATATTATATACTACAGATGTATAATAACCAGCTGGAATTTGGAGTCAGAATTCAAATTGTATGTATAATTAAAAATATACTCTCTGAAGTATTTATTGGCATTTTTTAATCACAATATTATTTTCTAAAAGCAGCAAGCACATTATTTTAGAGTTCAGGGGCTTTCAGGCAATATTTGTAATAAGGTATGAGTATATTTGAGTTTTGTCTGATAGGGCCAATGATACAGAAACAGAAAACCACACAAAATAAACAAACACCGGACAATATTAAAACCATCCTCAGATGAAAAGATACTAATAAACCTATTCAGTTTTAGATGATGATCTAAACTGTTCAGCGAGAGTCTACTCAGACTATTGAACTCTGGCTTCGATGGTTTGGCTCTTTAAGGTTAATTGATATCTATTTTAATTCAAGAACACTTTCCCTTAACAGTTGCAAAAATGGATACAAAAGACAGTATTACACGGACATTTAATTGAACACAGCCTGGTTAGATTAAGACTTTTTAATGCACTGTACAGTAGGCTCCACTGACTTTGAGAGTTTTAATGTTAAATAAAATAGATATGTTTCTGAGACATCCACAGAAGTCCTTCAACAAAGACCTCTACACTTTCATTTCAAACCCCCAGAAACTCCTTCTCCAGTGTACGGCACTTCAAAAGTCAGCTTTGAAAACTAAAGCCTATCAATCAGCTTTTATTCAGCGCTCATACTTAGCAATACTTGTCCTTTCACAATGTCTCTTCAGGCGAGAGCGACAGAAACGCACAGAGAAAACACATCGCTCGAAGATTTATTAACACAGAATACCAAAGAGAATCCAAACTTTCCGACTTCAGACGTGGCGTGATTATTACCAAACGCTTTCTTACGGTCGACGGGATGAAATAGCATTATTTACCAAAAGAAAGAAATGTAGAAACAAACTCCCCGAATACCTTTCAGAAGACGGCGATGAATGCGAGGGAGAATATTCCAGAGAAGAGTGCTAAACGAGGGTCCTGTACTCTCCTGCTCTCTTTTTATATATATTAGATCAGATCCAATTTACATAAGGAGATTGGTTTGAAGATTGGAGCTCACGGAACAAGGGGAAGAAGGGAAATTTAAATGAGATCTCTCTTAAAACACTAGCACCGTGCATGCAGATGTGCTGCTCATAAACACATGCAATAAAGATGCTTCAGCTCGTGTACAAAGTCATATTTTATATCAGATCTATCTTTTCCTGCTTTGCATATTAAAGGTGTATAGTTCACTCAGAAATAGCTGATTTACTCATCCTCATGTCTCCATATTGTACACATTTTGAGGAATCTTTCCCATGCAACAACAGTGTGTAATCACGTCTGTCAAGCTTCAATAAGGATTAAAAACACAATGAAGCACCATAACAGTGTGCATATGATGCATGCATCTTCTGAATGACAGCTTTTGAGCAAAATACTTAAATCTTTGCTGAAAAAAATATTAAATAAGTTTCATTAATTGTGTATATTGTTGACTTTATGATAAATCACTTGTGATGTTCCTCATTTGTAATTCGCTTTGGATAAAAATGCATGCATTGTAACGAGCTATATCAGTGCTAAATTGAAAAAAGCATGCTTTGCAATGTGCCATACTTTAATGCAAAAGGTTGAACAAGATTTGATAATAAAACTCTAGAAGTACCAAATAAGTTCAGAGATTCGTTGCATTCTATAAATATAAATATAATTTGCTTCTGGCATTCCTCATTTGCAAGTCGCTTTGGATAAATCATCTGTTAAACGACAATATGCATGCATTGTGATGTGCCATATTTGAATGTGCAAAAGGCGGAACAAGATTTGAAAAACATATGCACTGTATTGTTGCATATTATGCTAAATTGAAAAAAAATGTTTTTATTGATGCAATGATTGAACAAGATTTAATTAATAAATAAATACATACATACCCTTAAAATGCCAAATAAGTTCACTGATTTATTTTGTAATATAAATATTGTTCACTAAGTGAAAAAGAGGGGAATAATGCATGTATACTGGTGTGTAATATTTAAATGTGAAAAGGTTGAACAAGATATGACATCTTTAAACACAATATTTATAGTATTTTGGCCCATTCCACTCACAAAGCTTTCATATGGAGAACTTCTATTGTATCATCTTTGTTTCATCTTTTTTGGAGGTTGACAGGATCAATCATTGCATGAACTGCATAAAACACAGACTTGTTAATATTATGCTAAATATCCTAAACAGGCTAAATATTCAAAAAGCTTCACGTTTTATCCATACCTGCACTCCCAGGAATCAAACGGGAACACTGAAGAAAACAGACTTGAGAGTGAGTGTATGAAGACATATTTTCATCTCTGACTGAACTATTTCTTTATATGTATACGCGGCAAACCAAAATAATCACTGCATGCACGAACTTTGCACTACTTTGAGAAGTTGGGTGTTAAACATTGCCAGCCAAACAGCATCTGATCAACTTAAACAAGTCTAAGTGAAGCTCGGAGCCGATATAAATTGCCTGGAGACGAGATGTTGAAAACACGCCACGCGATTCACTGTCAATATGTGCCAAATTGTGGGCTTACTGATGTTTTCTGTGTAACACAATATTCCACACACTCCTACAGCCACTATAACAGCTGTGTGACGCATAAGACCTTGAGCTGTAAGAGCAAACTCTGCCAGCCCGGCTCACAAATTCATTCGCAAATCTCTCTGACAATATGAAAGGCCGAGTCTATTCAGTCTGACACGGAGCGGAAAACGGCTGTATTTTCATGGAAAGCAGCGTATCGCGTTTGCTGCCGCGCAAACACAACGTTCATAGACAAACCGGACAGTCTGATGTAGGTTTAACGATTGCACTGACAGACTTGGAGGCAAGAACTGATATCTATCCCATTCAAAGTTCCAGCCGACAAAGTGAGATTGACAAATGAAATCACTGAAGTCGAACAGATGTGAGTCAGAATGAGTGTTTCTAGACAGAAGACCGGCCTCACGTTACGAGACGGGACGCTGAAGCGGTTTGCACCACTCGCGGGGTGTCACCAGAAGACAATTAGCCTATTGGGGCAAAAGCTGGCTGCTGTTCTAGCGCTATTAGCATCAGCGCGCATGGCTTGCCTTCTGGGATAGAGGCATAAAAACCACATATCCATAATCACATCTGCATAATTGCGTCATTTATTCTGCCTGGGCTCCAACATTTCTGACTTATGGTTTCATGCATTTAAACAGAGTTCGAGTGAATTACCCAAGACAAGAGCATTAGCAAGTGTGCACAGACAGCGTTCAATTAGCTAAAACGCTTAATGCAGCTCCAACTTTGCAGGTTTTATTCTCTTTCCTATCGAAAAAGCATCAGCATCTGCAGCTGTGAACGATGGAAATGAGCTTTCAGACATTTCTGTTTCAGACAAATGTTGTTCTTTTGAACTTTCTGTGCATCAAATAATCCTGACAAATAAAATTGATCAATTTACACACAAAAATATGATAATCAGAAATGCTCGCTGTACAATTTCAGTTTTTCTGTATTTTTTAATCCAATGAATGTAACCTTGGTTAGAAACTTCTTTCAAATATATATATATAGAATATAGAAATATAGAAATCTTCATATGCTGCCATATATATATATATATATATTTAAACACATAATATAATAGTTAATAAGTAAAAATGTTAATAATAATAATTATATAGGCCTATTATTATTATTATTATAATTATAATTACTTAATTGCTTCATATTATTATGACTTTTATATTGTTTACACATTTTTAACATGCATTTTGACATGCAGCACGAATAATTGGACTGGCTTCTTTTCAGCTCATTATTTTGGGAATTTCTAAATTCTCTGCGAGAAGCAGCGAGAGCATGTGAAGTTTGTCATGGCGACCAGAAACATTGCGGCTACAATTAAAGAATGAGCCAATCTTTTAATAGCAAAGAAACGGTTTTGTGTCCTGCAAACCCTAACAGAGATGCTAACTACAAGACACTGCCTCTATTTTACTTCAGGACATATTTCCAAAGTTATATACCTGACATCAGTGGTCGTATTGTACATTACAGGAATTAGAGATGAGATTTGCAAGCCAGAAGGCTAACAAGCACACGTACAGTAAACACATCTGTGCATTCGACCAATGCTATCAGGCCTCATCTCGCAAATATCATGGAAAACATTTCAAAGCTTTCTCAGGCTAGTTCATATGAGGCATCCGAGGACTGGGAAACCGTGTCAGCTCTCCTTTCTTCACAAGAAACCAACCCGGTGCTATTGTCATGCTGGTGAAATAGAACTTAAATCAAACCCTCAGAGAACACCTTTCATGTGTTTGCAGTAATGCCAGGCGATATCTCTTGTGACTCTAGTCACGTGTGGAAATACAACAGGCTTTTGCAGACCAAAAATGTTTTTGACACGAATGCAGTTTAGCTTGGCAAATGATAATTGCTCAGTACATAACCTTAGGGCCATTGATCGCTTTGGCTCATTTACGCTGCAGTGTTGAATCATTCCATTAGTTTGGGAGGTAACCGTGTGGAATTCTACCTCAACCGCTTGCCTAACGAATTAGATTTAATGAACAAATGTTCTGAAAAGTGCTCCTCGGAGAGAGATCCTCAGAGAGTCGAGGCGAAGACTGTATCACAGCGTCCGCTAATCTTCATATGCTGCTATTGTGCACTGGTATTAAAGACTGAGAGTTACAGATAACGGTGTTCCTGAATGATCTAAAAAGTAAAGGTGATGAAGTGTGTGGCAGGACGCTCAGAAAACACATGAAAGACGACGCCGCAGTGCTTTAACTGGGATCATTTAAAGAATTTGATGGTGCAAAATGCCTCACAGCTGCAGCAAAGTATTCTGGGAGCCAGATCATCACAACACTAAAATGACAAAAACTAAATAGATAGTCAGGGTTTTGTTCGTTTTGGAAAGAAACTGATCTTTTAATCAGCACGGATGCATTAAATAGATCAAAACTAACAGTAAACACATTTATAATTATATACAAAATTATATATATATATATAAAATAAATACTGTTCTTTTGAACTTTCTATTCAATCAAAGAATCCTGAAAAATAAAACTTTGCATGGTTTTCTCAAAAAAATAAGCATTGCAATTGTTTTGAATCATCATAATGACAAGAAATTGTTTTTTTTGCACTAAATCAACATGGTTTCTGAAGATCATGTGACACTGAAGACTGGAGTTATGATGCTTTAAATTCAGCTTTGATCAAAAGAATAAATTGCATTTTAAAACATATACACATAGTACACAATTATTTTGAATTGTAATAATATTTAATATTTTTTGATCAAATAAATGCAGCATTGGTGAGCAGGAGAGATTTCTTTCAAAAAGGATTTCTGAAGATCATGTGACACTAAAGACGCTTTAAATTCAGCTTTGATCACAGAAATAAATAGCATTTTACAATACATTCACATAGAAAACAGTTATTTTGAATTGTAGACTTTTTTTCTTTTTCAAAAACACCTTGTCGTGTATATTACTGTCCACAAACAAGTCCACTTACCAGTCGATGACTCCGCTACAGGGTGACTAGTGGACCATCATGATCCATATTCCTATTTTATGGATGATATCCATCCAGAGGATGTCGAGCTCCAAAAATAACAAAATAGCACCATAAAAGCATCATAAAAGCAGTCGACCCGTGTTATATTCCGAGTCTTCTGAAGTTACACTGTAGAGGGATATGAGGCATGAATGACATTTAACAGACTTTTCAGCAGAAAACAACTTAAATTGGGACCTCGTTCCTCACAAAAGAGACATCAGAAGACTTCAGAAGACTTGGCACAAATCATATTGACTACTTTTGCAGAGCTCAAAAATCTGAACCACTCTCAATTTTGACATTAAACGTTGAGTAAATTATGACAAAACCTTCATCAGCACTAGGGATGCACGATATTTATCGAAGCGATAAATTATCGACCGATATGGTTGGAAATGACGTCATTTTTTATTGCTCCGATACATAAATGAAATCTGATATCTAGATCTGATAAAGTATGCTTGCTGGTAAATCAATCACTCAGTCTGATTTATCTGAGATCCATCCGCTTTCCGAGTGCAAGTGACCTGCTTTAAATCGCAGTGACTCTCAGCTTGTGTTGCGCTCATTACGTCATCATCTGTGATCATGTCTTCGCCGGTCTGGAAGTGGTGTCTCGCTCATTACGTCATCATCTGTGATCATGTCTTCGCCGGTCTGGAAGTGTTTCTCGCTCATTACGTCATCATCTGTGATCATGTCTTCGCCGGTCTGGAAGTGTTTCGCTCATTACGTCATCATCTGTGATCATGTCTTCGCCGGTCTGGAAGTGTTTCTCGCTCATTACGTCATCATCTGTGATCATGTCTTCGCCGGTCTGGAAGTGTTTCTCGCTCATTACGTCATCATCTGTGATCATGTCTTCGCCGGTCTGGAAGTGTTTCGCTCATTACGTCATCATCTGTGATCATGTCTTCGCCGGTCTGGAAGTGTTTCTCGCTCATTACGTCATCATCTGTGATCATGTCTTCACCGGTCTGGAAGTGTTTCTCGCTCATTACGTCATCATCTGTGATCATGTCTTCACCGGTCTGGAAGTGTTTCTCGCTCATTACGTCATCATCTGTGATCATGTCTTCACCGGTCTGGAAGTGTTTCTCGCTCATTACGTCATCATCTGTGATCATGTCTTCACCGGTCTGGAAGTGGTGTCGCGCTCATTACGTCATCATCTGTGATCATGTCTTCGCCGGTCTGGAAGTGTTTCTCGCTCATTACGTCATCATCTGTGATCATGTCTTCGCCGGTCTGGAAGTGGTGTCTCATTACGTCATCATCTGTGATCATGTCTTCGCCGGTCTGGAAGTGTTTCTCGCTCATTACGTCATCATCTGTGATCATGTCTTCGCCGGTCTGGAAGTGTTTCGCTCATTACGTCATCATCTGTGATCATGTCTTCACCGGTCTGGAAGTGGTGTCGCTCATTACGTCATCATCTGTGATCATGTCTTCACCGGTCTGGAAGTGTTTCTCGCTCATTACGTCATCATCTGTGATCATGTCTTCACCGGTCTGGAAGTGGTGTCTCGCTCATTACGTCATCATCTGTGATCATGTCTTCGCCGGTCTGGAAGTGGTGTCTCGCTCGCTCATTACGTCATCATCTGTGATCATGTCTTCGCCGGTCTGGAAGTGTTTCGCTCATTACGTCATCATCTGTGATCATGTCTTCGCCGGTCTGGAAGTGTTTCTCGCTCATTACGTCATCATCTGTGATCATGTCTTCACCGGTCTGGAAGTGTTTCTCATTACGTCATCATCTGTGATCATGTCTTCGCCGGTCTGGAAGTGTTTCTCGCTCATTACGTCATCATCTGTGATCATGTCTTCGCCGGTCTGGAAGTGTTTCTCGCTCATTACGTCATCATCTGTGATCATGTCTTCGCCGGTCTGGAAGTGGTGTCTCGCTCATTACGTCATCATCTGTGATCATGTCTTCGCCGGTCTGGAAGTGGTGTCTCGCTCATTACGTCATCATCTGTGATCATGTCTTCACCGGTCTGGAAGTGTTTCTCGCTCATTACGTCATCATCTGTGATCATGTCTTCGCCGGTCTGGAAGTGTTTCTCGCTCATTACGTCATCATCTGTGATCATGTCTTCGCCGGTCTGGAAGTGTTTCTCGCTCATTACGTCATCATCTGTGATCATGTCTTCGCCGGTCTGGAAGTGTTTCGCTCATTACGTCATCATCTGTGATCATGTCTTCGCCGGTCTGGAAGTGTTTCGCTCATTACGTCATCATCTGTGATCATGTCTTCGCCGGTCTGGAAGTGTTTCTCGCTCATTACGTCATCATCTGTGATCATGTCTTCGCGGTCTGGAAGTGGTTTCTCGCTCATTACGTCATCATCTGTGATCATGTCTTCGCCGGTCTGGAAGTGGTGTCTCGCTCATTACGTCATCATCTGTGATCATGTCTTCGCCGGTCTGGAAGTGGTGTCTCGCTCATTACGTCATCATCTGTGATCATGTCTTCGCCGGTCTGGAAGTGGTGTCTCGCTCATTACGTCATCATCTGTGATCATGTCTTCGCCGGTCTGGAAGTGGTGTCTCTCGCTCATTACGTCATCATCTGTGATCATGTCTTCACCGGTCTGGAAGTGTTTCTCGCTCATTACGTCATCATCTGTGATCATGTCTTCGCCGGTCTGGAAGTGGTGTCGCGCTCATTACGTCATCATCTGTGATCATGTCTTCGCCGGTCTGGAAGTGGTGTCTCGCTCATTACGTCATCATCTGTGATCATGTCTTCGCCGGTCTGGAAGTGGTGTCTCGCTCATTACGTCATCATCTGTGATCATGTCTTCGCCGGTCTGGAAGTGGTGTCTCGCTCATTCATCATCTGTGATCATGTCTCCGCCGGTCTGGAAGTGGTGTCGCGCTCATTACATCATCATCTGTGATCATGTCTTCGCCGGTCTGGAAGTGGTGTCGCACTCATTACGTCATCTGTGATCATGTCTTCGCCGGTCTGGAAGTGTTTCTCGCTCATTACGTCATCATCTGTGATCATGTCTTCGCCGGTCTGGAAGTGGTGTCTCGCTCATTACGTCATCATCTGTGATCATGTCTTCACCGGTCTGGAAGTGGTGTCTCGCTCATTACGCCATCATCTGTGATCATGTCTCCGCCGGTCTGGAAGTGTTTCTCGCTCATTACGCCATCTGTGATCATGTCGCCGGTCTGGAAGTGTTTCGCTCATTACGCCATCATCTGTGATCATGTCTTCGCCGGTCTGGAAGTGGTGTCGCTCATTACGCCATCATCTGTGATCATGTCTTCACCGGTCTGGAAGTGTTTCTCGCTCATTACGCCATCATCTGTGATCATGTCTTCACCAGTCTGGAAGTGGTGTCTCGCTCATTACGTCATCATCATCTGTGATCATGTCTTCACCAGTCTGGAAGTGTTTCTCGCTCATTACGTCATCATCTGTGATCATGTCTTCGCCGGTCTGGAAGTGTTTCTCGCTCATTACGTCATCATCTGTGATCATGTCTTCGCCCGGTCTGGAAGTGGTGTCGCGCTCATTACGCCATCATCTGTGATCATGTCTTCACCGGTCTGGAAGTGTTTCTCGCTCATTACGCCATCATCTGTGATCATGTCTTCGCCGGTCTGGAAGTGGTGTCGCGCTCATTACGTCATCCTCTGTGATCATGTCTTCGCCGGTCTGGAAGTGTTTCTCGCTCATTATGTCATCATCTGTGATCATGTCTTCGCCGGTCTGGAAGTGTTTCTCGCTCATTACGTCATCATCATCTGTGATCATGTCTTCACCGGTCTGGAAGTGTTTCTCGCTCATTACGTCATCATCTGTGATCATGTCTTCGCCGGTCTGGAAGAGTTTCTCGCTCATTACGTCATCATCTGTGATCATGTCTTCACCGGTCTGAAGTGTTCTCGCTCATTACGCCATCATCTGTGATCATGTCTTCGCCGGTCTGGAAGTGGTGTCGCTCATTACGTCATCATCTGTGATCATGTCTTCGCCGGTCTGGAAGTGGTGTCGCTCATTACGTCATCATCTGTGATCATGTCTTCACCGGTCTGGAAGTGTTTCTCGCTCATTACGCCATCATCTGTGATCATGTCTTCACCAGTCTGGAAGTGTTTCTCGCTCATTATGTCATCATCTGTGATCATGTCTTCACCAGTCTGGAAGTGTTTCTCGCTCATTACGTCATCCTCTGTGATCATGTCTTCGCCGGTCTGGAAGTGTTTCTCGCTCATTACGTCATCATCTGTGATCATGTCTTCACCAGTCTGGAAGTGTTTCTCGCTCATTACGTCATCATCTGTGATCATGTCTTCGCCGGTCTGGAAGTGTTTCTCGCTCATTACGTCATCATCTGTGATCATGTCTTCACCGGTCTGGAAGTGTTTCTCGGTGGCAGAGGAGGACAATGCTATTGCTATTTGCAACGCATGTTCAGCAAGGATTCCGAGAGGAGGAAAAAAGCATCACGTTTTAACACAACAAATCTAATATATCGCTTGAAACGCCGTCATCGAAGCTGTATTAAGGGACTTTAAGCAGCCTCCACTGTGAACGGTAATATTCCAGCATCATATTGTGCTTTCACGACTTTAGCTGGTACTTCGTGGCGTTCTGTAACCGTCTACTACAGGAGAACAGCTGCGTTACAACGTGACAGCTTATGTAGTTAAAATGTTGCATTTTATGTTATATACCATAATTCCATCAGTATACGATTCTACCATTAGTCTTTCATTTAATCTGTGTTGATTATTTTAAACTTAAGCTAATTTTAACAATTGTTTGTACAAAGATATGTCTGCTGTTAGAAACAGCACCTCGAGTAGCACTGAGACTAAAGATATGTGAAGAGAACAATGTAATTATTGCCTAAACATCCTCCTCATAATCCATCATTTGTATTTAAATAAATGACTGAATGCCGTCTTGTTTACGGTTGCTTAATGATTTTATGTACTCGGCTCGGTGTAACAGTTTACTTCCGGTCAACATAGCGATCCATTCACAGCTGTTGCTTTATAGATATAACTTCCTCATCCTCGTGCACTAAAAAGGTTGAATAGATGTTTTTGTTTTTGTTGTTGTTAATGAGTTGTTAATTGCAGATAAGCCATAGTTCTGTCATAGTTCTGTTAAACCATTTCTGTTACTCAGTATTGCGGTGCATTACACAAAAAATAAACCCATCTGAAGAGTCAGGACTGATGCTTGCTATTATAGTTAGCCCAGAGATACTAAATGTCAGTTTCATCAGTGCATCTTAGATTTTTTATTCTCCTGGGTGCACAAACTGCAGATTATATGAAAATTAAAATATAAAAATATGTACTTATTGGTTATTGGAATCGGCTGTGAGAAGGACTTAATTATCGATTATCGTATCGGTTAACATTTGTCATATGGTGCATCCCTAGTCAGCACACTAGCATCTAAAATCAGCTTTATTGATATTTCCAGCAGCAAAAACAACAGTGTGCTTGTGTTGTGTTGTGCTGGAGTGGATCACAGATATGGGGAATCTGTGTCATTGGTCTGGAATAAATGAGGCAGAACACAACAAAGACTCAACGTCCATGTCTGCAGCACAAACCCCCGCCGCAGCTGTTGAGAGATGCTGGGATGTTTGATGAGATCCTGACACAATCATCAGGAGTCACTCCCTAAAAATAGCACTAATGGTGCAGACATATTTAAAAAAAAACATTTTGGGAAAAGAAATGGAGGAATGACCATGGTTAGGGTTGGACACTCAAGAGCGGCTGCCCATCTTAATGCGCTCCTATTGACATTATTGATTTCTCATTTGGCGAGGCTCTTCTGTGCCCGGTGGGCTATTTGGACATTATAGAAGAAGCAATGACGCATAAAGACCGGTGCACAGATTCACAGTGAAGACTGGAGACGTCTGTGTTTGCATGCGTTCTGTTTTCTGCTGCTTAATTAATGAAATTACACTGCTTTATCCAGCAGGTGCAGCCATTTGTAACTTGAATGCTCGAGGTGCCCGGTTTCATTCGCTTCTAGTTATTTCAGCTGGACAAAAATAGCATGTTATGCTGCTTGACGTAGCACAATGGTATTTGCTATCATACTATTTTGATTCATTATCATAATGATAAACTCACTAGATTGCAGCAGACCAATTAGTTAACTATAAACTGAAACTAATATAAAAAAATGATACTTGAAGTAAAATAAATATTAACTGGAATGTAACAAAATATACAAATAGCTTTTTAGTTTAGCTAGCTACCAAGGGAAAATTTTCACTTTTATTTAGTCTGTTAACTGTGTGTGTGTGTGTGTGTGTGTGTGTGTGTGTGTGTCATGTGTGTGTGTGTGTGTGTGTGTGTGTGTGTGTGTGTGTGTGTGCATACTGTGTGTGTGTGTGCGTGT
Source organism: Gymnocypris eckloni scoliostomus (assembly GCA_027564155.1). Taxonomy (NCBI): domain Eukaryota; kingdom Metazoa; phylum Chordata; class Actinopteri; order Cypriniformes; family Cyprinidae; genus Gymnocypris; species Gymnocypris eckloni. The sequence continues at coordinate 34,340,357 of CM050419.1, forward strand.
GTGCAAGCGTCTGTGTGTGTGTGTGTGTGTGTGTGTGTAACTGTGCGTGTGGTGTCACTACTAAAGTTATATCTGTTCTGCACAAAAATTCCTCTGTGGAACAAAATAGTTTAATACATTTCAATGGGTTGTTTGGTTCCCTTCATAATATATTTATTTTTGCTTTGCAACAGAAGAAACTCAAAAGAAAAGGAAGGTCAGTAAATGAAGAAAATATAAATATGCCTTTAATTAAATACATTTAGCAGCAGCAAACTGAAATGCAAAAATAAATCATTGCAGTTCATTGCTTAATCTTGCTGTTTTTCAGAGTCTCGTGTCATTTAAGACGCTATGTCAAGTTAAAAGTAAGTCAACTTTGTAAAATGCATTTGCATTCTTGAAAATTCCTTATTTGCATGGATGTCAGTGCATGGGTTTTATTAATTGCATGTTTTCACTGTGTTTATTTCACAGTTAATGAATGCATTACATGTCAGTCCCAGTTCAAACACAATAGTCAGATTAGTTACCTATCCTGTCTCAAGCACAGAGGTGCATTGCATCAGTTTCTGAAGGATTCACAGAGAATGACTGTGTTTTAGAGAGCTGCTCTCTGTCTGCTCTGTCCATTACACCACGAGGTCTCTCTGACCTGATCAGCCAGGCTTCGAGGGCAGTTTTCTTCACTCTTCTTTGAGAGGTTCAAAACATTGAAGGAGTAAGACGAGACACAGCTCTGTAGGAAAGTAAAAATCACACATGCAGTCTTTCTTTAACGTCGCAGAAGTTTCTCAAAATACCCCGTTTTACATTTATGCGAGAAAAAAAACAATAGAAAATAACCATGTCTTCATGCATAGCTAGAGCAATATAAATGAACTTTTCAAAGGACAAAGACTAAACAAAGGCTATATCTTTTGTAGGCTACTGATTATGTGCAAGTGTTATTTCAGTGTCACTGTGATACTATTATAGTTACTGATACTATTGAAGGTGTCATAGAATGCATTGATACAATATTTTAAATTGTTCTCTGGTATCTACATAGAAGGTATGTGGCTTATGTGGAAAGGGCAAAAAATCTCCAGAAACAGTTTTACATGTCCATTTACAACCCTCAATGAAATGGTTGGACTCTAAAATACTTTTGAACAGAAACGCTAACGCTATGCTGACTCAGAGAAGACGTTATGGTGCCTAAATGTTGAATACAGTTGTATTCTCATCGCTTCATAACATTACGATTGAACCACTGATGACAGATGGAGTATCCTGGCGATGCTTTTCATACTTTTCTGGACCTTGACAGTGTTATTTACTTGGCAGTCAACGGGACATAAAGTATCCCTTTAACTATAGGGTAACTAAAAGCTAAAGGTTTTTTATCAGGTCTGATTTTTGGGAGGAGACATCGTAAATCAGCCAAGAGCAGCACATCACTTTATGCTGGTTTAAGCTGTATTGTTATTCAACAGAAAGACATTTTGACATAAACAGAGTTGTGTGAATGCTAAAATCCTCAAAAAATATGAACTAAAATATGAGAAAACAACATCAAATGCATATTCTAGAAGGTTTGTAATTTTGGATGTTAATATATTCAGCAGTGATGAGGTGAACTGGATCCGAATTAGAAATGAAGCAATTAACCAAATGTCCTGATGTTTGTTGCTTGTAGCTGGTTTTGACAAAAACTAAATGAATATGCAAAAGCTCATTATTGCTTCCTTAGGAATTTTAAGAGAAAACAAACAAACAAAGTTGATATTTAAACGAAACACCACCAAGAACTACATTACATTATCTCCCGAGTTATGAAGAAACAACCTCTGAGTGATTAAATGATTCCTCTGAGAGCTTGCTGCACTAATATTACAAGCATTTTAGATCTTATGCACAGAGGTAAAATCATCCGACGAGAGAAACAAATAATATTCTGTTTTTCGAGGGAATGATTGAAAGGCTTATGAGACAAAATCTCTCTTTGCAGCAGCGAGCGAGAGAGAGATATGTGTTAATCATGTTTCTCTCCTCTCATTGTGCATGGAGTGTTTACCACTTGATTTTCAGAGACGACAGCCAATAAAAGCTACGGATGACAGTCGGTGGTGTGCGGTGAGATCATTTGATTCATTTCGCCGTTTTGAAAGTGACATTTTTATTCCATTCCCTAGAATTTGGGGTTTGTTTGCTTTTTTAATGCAATGCCTCATGCAACCGCAAGAGCTTTCAACCCTGTTTCTATTCACTCCTGCATTTTAACAGGAAATGAAACGAATATAAAAAAAGCCCTGCAAAATAGGCACAAATGACAACCTGCCAAAGTCGCAAACCTCCGCACGCCACAGGATCCATTTTCAGCTAATGACAGCAGTCACCACTTTCTGAAACCCTGTTATAAAGATCAATTCGTACATATTTTGACTCCATCTCTCAAATCAATCCAAGGACATCATTTCTGTGCTTCAACATGCCCTGACAGACAAACAGCACCAGATCAAGAGGGTCTCTTGGCTTTCAGTGAAGCAACAGGACATGTATTTAGCCTTTTAGAGCCGTTCGATCGTACATAGAAAGGGCCACGGACTTCAGGAGCGCAACCATTAGCCGAGACAAGACCCGGGATCTATAAAAACACGAAAGCATGGATGTGTTGATGGGGTTTTGTCCATTTAGATGACCACTGTTGAGCTTTTTGATTTTACAGACTGATTTAGTTTTTAGACTCAAGTATGATGAGCTAAAACACAACGGAGCAGAGCATATTGGTTTTTACAGCGAATATGGAGTCTGGAAAGTTAACAAATTGGCTTGAACTCAAATGTAAAGGTTACTTTACATGGGACTGTGTAGCCAAAATACACTGGACCAGCTTATACCCAGATAGACTAAACAAAACATAATCGTGAAAAATGCTGAGTTTTACCAATGCATTTTCTACACAAATATCTAGACAAACATTGTTGAGGCAAAATGTCAAGTATGGCTGGAAACAAATGAGTTAAAACTCACAGGACTGAAACAATGAAACCTTTTGAGGAATAACTAGTTATTAATACAAGTTTATCCATGTTAGTAGCATCAACTTTTTGAGTGAAGAAAAACAATGGAAATGTTGCTTTATGTGTCACTTCGTGAGCAAAATACACTGCAAAAGTACAAACAGACCAACTTCAACAGAATCATGGAAAGACGTGCACTGTTTGATAACATCACACTTTTGGACACTTTTTTAGAAACATGATAAAAACACAGTGTTTCATCATTTACTAAGTCTAGCTATTAGGGCAAAATGTTGTAACTTTGTTCATTTCTAGAATGATTTAGTTTCTAGACTAAAGTATGAAGAGCTAAAACTCAACGGGACTGAGACATCTTGGTTTTTACAGTGAATATTGAGTCAGTGCGGCTAGAAATAAATTGGTTAGAACTGAAACATTGAATACTTCTAATGAATAACTAGTCACTAAGAAACATTTATCAATAGTAGTATCAAATCCTTGTAGAAAAACCATGTAAAGGTTGCTTTTATGCGGCGCTTCTTGACCAAAATGCACAGCATTGTGCAAACAGACCAACTTTAGACAAACTAAACAAGATGAAATCATGATAAATGAAGCATTCTATCAATGCACATATTTGATAACATTATACTGCTGGACAATAGTTGGAGACATATGGTGAAAACACACAGGTTTTAGCATTTACTAAAGCAATTCATCAGCGTTAGACGGCGACTCGACTGCAATCATAAAGAAAATCTACAAGGACACTATGACATTTTCAACCGGTTATTCGTGTGGCCTTTTGCCACTTTAAAATGGTACAATAGAAGAGAAAGGTGGCAAATCCACTAGAGATGAATTAATAAAGGTTATCTCCTAAAGTAATTAGATCTCTAAGATGTATTTTCATTGCAGCACATTAGAAAGTTAGCCCAGACAAAAGCGGTTTGTCTCGGGCTGAAATGAGATCTAGTTTATGGCTTCAGATGTTTGGCTATAAACATTTTGAGTGAATTCATTACAAGGCTTTTCGCACTGCAGGGCTGAAGTGTCTCCACGGAGGATGTGTTTCCCCGTGAGAGGTGACCTGTTTTGTTTTTAGCTGTCAGCTGCAACCTGTCTTGGGTTCATTCACACAAACACACACTCATCATATCACACACACACTTTAAACCGCAACACGCGATCACCTTTCAAGTACTGTCATCTGCTCTGCTTGCCTCCAACCTGAACTCTCCTGTCATGAGCTCAGAGACAACAGATGCTCACCGCGAGACTGAGGCTGCTCAAAGCTCTCCAATTACAGTATCAAAGAACAAACTAATGTGCTACTGAAAAACAAGCTAAAAACCTATATGCATATTAATTCATATGCATAATATTCAAATATCAATTAAGGACACATGGACATATATGGACTTAGGTCATTCATTCAATAAAGTCTAAGGGTGTATTCACACCAGGAAATCCGATAGTTCACTTGCTTTGGTCCGGACCAAATAGAATGTTTTTTTTGTTTGTTCGGTGCGGTTCGCTTTCTCACTGCCCTTTTTTCAAGTGAACCAGAAATTGTAAACAAAACCACACGTGTGCTAAGGTCATCAATTCATTGGACAGAAATTCTCAAGCAGGAAGTTCAAAAACAGGCTAATCATGGAGATTTTTCGTAGTGCAATTGTTATTATTTTACTGATTTTCTTTGATCAGCTACAAACGCAATATGCAGACACCTATGAACATCAGATGAGACAATGTCATCTATACCATGTTGTAACAAGGATTTTGCGAAGACGAAGAAGTGCTGCAAGACGGTTCCGACGGAGAGAGCATGCTTTTATGTGCACCTACCATGGCATACTGACAGTAGCACTGCGCAGAACACGGATCAGGTATAAAGAAAGCGAAAGTGAAACCTAAAAAACAGCGCGCATAGGAGAGCGATTGCAGGCTTTCGCACGTGTAAGCTAACTGCACGATCGCCCGAAAACACCCCCTGCTCAATGGCTAGCAAATGTAGCGAAAACAACACTTTCCCATAAGGCAACTCCAACTACGGAAGCCTGTTAACCCAAAACGCGAGGTGTTCTCTGCAATTGGGTCGGATCGAGGCCGGTTCATATTCACACCTTAAACGAACCGTACCAGAGACCACCTCTTCAGCTGGGTCTCGGTTCGGTTGTTTGGTGCGCACCAGAGTGCGATTGCTGTATTCACACCTGCCCAAAAGATCCTCACCAAAGGGGGAATCGAACCAAACAAGACAGGTGTGAATACACCCTAAGTAAGCAAAACATTCCTTGTATTTCAGCTTCTTGGCAATAACTGCATAGACCTGCAGCGATATTTATGTGTAGTGATTCAAATCAATACTATCAAATTGGGTTATGACTTGGATATTAACACTACATTTCAATTTAAATATTATTACACTTAAAATATGAGTTAATTTACATTAACTGACACTGAATTATAAATTAAGTAAACACAGCTTCAAGAAATAAAGAATAAAGCCGCTAATTAACAATAAAACAAAACCAAAAATGCGGGAAACTATTGAAAAATAAATATATCTAGTTTTATTTTAAAAATTATAATTTGTTTAAAAAACAGAGATATCAAACATTCCACATTTCTAAATTATGTACAAAAATATCGATTTTTATTTATTTATTAAATTGTAATTTTTGGGATTTTTTTTCTCCACAATATTTATTTTTAAATTAACTTCAAGAAAAATGCAAGGGAAGGCTAATTGAATTAGCTAATTAAATTGGTTAATAATCATAGTTTTCAATTAAACACAGAGCAAATAAAACAACAGAAAAAAGGTATGAAATAATATTTTATTTTCATATATTTAGTAGTAGTATCAAATGCTAAGGTCTAAAAAATATATATATATATATATATATATATATATATAAATAAAAATGTTTTGCATGTAATGGTGATTTAATAATAAATATACATTTTAATTTTTAGGTTTTTGCAAGATGCAATAATGACCTAACGTCGCTGATGATCAGTCAAGGGGCTCTGTAAGGACTCATTACTTTAAATTATAGAAAGATTTGCATCATTGCATTGTTTGCATTAATAGAGCATTAGCTTAGTCCCAAAGTACTGGCACTTCAGACATCTTACTCTACACACTTGTGTTTCCTCCTGCGCACACGGATCAGTATTCACATTCACTTCCACCAAAGGCAATGTCCATGCAGCGCACGCGTCCACCTGCACACGCACACACACACACACACACACACACACACACACACACACACACACACTCCCTAAACACGCTGGAGAAATTGCCCAGTTATCCACTCTTGACAGACCAGTAACAACAGGCCTCATTCGCATCGATCGCGCTCTCCATAGACTCTCTCTCTTTCCTATCACTCAGCAATTAACACAACCAGACCTGAGCATGCATTCATTAACACGGCCGCCCCCCGGACACGACCGACACCATCACAGCGCCTGTTTACTCTGAGCTGGATTTTTAAATGATCAATCAGAAAAGCAGAAATTGCATGTCCTCTACCTGGAACTGCAAACACAAAGTAGAGTTAATATCATAGACTTCCTCCATTCATCTCCCATAATCCCCTCTCTATCGGCTCTGCCCCCTGTAATTACACTGGGAGATTGATATTTGCCCTCATGGCCAAATGGATATGCATCTTCGGAGGGACTTTGAAAGGCGGAAATGACGATAAACCGTTCAGGAGACTTTTGTGTGATGCGTTATTTATCACTACCCCCTGATTGATTATGGCTGGTATTGATAGTCAATACTTATGACTTAATAATGTCATTCCTATTTCTGTGACTAAATGCGTATGGGTTAACTGACCATTAAACAGCATAACATAGTCTATTGTAATAAATGACCAGTTACAGTAAAACCTAAATATTAGCATCCTAAAAACTAAAGTCCCATGGTACTATGGTAATAATATGGGTTTTGCATATTTGCCATCACAATATGTTTTAAACAAGTCAAGCTGGTCTACAAAGTCTAGAAAATAAATCTAGTTTTAAAGTAATAAAAAAAAAATCATGCAAAAAGAAAAAACAGACACTCATATCTGAGATCTATTTTTTTTAAACCGAGTGCAAATGAGGATAGAAAATATTTGAATATGCTGATTTGGTGCTTAACAAATGTTTCTATTATTATCAATGTTGAAATAATTAGATAATTTTTAAAGCTTAATTTATTTTTAAGGCTCATTAATGAGTAGAAATTATGATATATGTTTTATAACATTTATTTATTTGATTATGTCTTTATCTTTTGTAAAAAGAAAAAAAAATATTGTAACTTTTGATAAATTTAATGCATAATTTGTATTTATTTTTTTTTTTTTTTAACAGTAGTGTAAATTCCTTAATTTAACATGCTTCGAGGCCTTTATCAAAAACAATTTAATAACAAGGAAAATCACAAGCAATCTGTCAAAAGAGCCAACAAGTTCTAGATCATAAACCAAATCCAATTTGAATCTGATTTCTGTTCATATAGTTGCTGCTTTATGACAACAGCTGACCTAAAACAGAAAACTGGTCATAGAAGAAGCTGGTTTACGCTTGTTCTCTATAGCACCCCTTGTGGCAGTGCTAAAAATACAATGCCTATTTCTGTTCGCTTTATAAATTGTGCTCTGCATTTCATATACAACAGTGGACTGCATGCATTTGCATTCAGGTGCTTGCAGAGAGTATGTTTCGTCAGATTTAAGCAGGTCCAAACCGGCTTTTTTTCAAGCTCTTGCATTTATTCAGAAGCAGAACAATAAAAGATAAATAAATTAATGTAATGTAAGACTCTCTCCCCAGAGAGTGCGCAGCGTGCACTTACACCAGAGCGCTTGCCTGACTCAGAAGTACAGTACAGATCAAAGGTTCATTGAGTTTTTCTTAACAGTACTGTCTGAAATCAATGCAGGATCAAGAGCTGCAACATTTACGAGTTGTAAAAAACATCCCTTGTTCTTTGTAGACATCAGGATTCCCTGTTTAACTCGAGGGAAAACCGCCTTCCAGAGTCCAGACGGCCAAAATCATAATCAACACGAATTCTCCTCGTCTGGAACAAGACTGGATATCGTGTGGCAGATTTAGGCAGAGCTGCTTTGTTCGGACGCCACAGCAAGCTGAATCATCATGCCATTTCGCTGATTAGACCTTCATCAAATCGCTGTTGCTTTCCGAGCAGAGTCCACGCGCGCCGATCCGCAAAGTCCCCTAAAAAATGTGCTTTCTGATCCAGAGCACACGGCTCCTTCTCCAGCAGCACATGGTGTCTCGGAGAGGAAAACAGAAAAATACTTCATTTTCTGAACAAGAGCTCCCAAGATAGCTCTCTGCTTGGAGTAGCAATTAATGCATTTTCTTGCTCAGTGGCTTGTCAAACACATTAATCTGTGGCAAAAGGGTGAGAAGATGGAAGCTAGCGAATGCACGAGGAGTAGTAGGTGATACAGGAACACAATACAGCCAAGACGTTATTAGTCTGTCAAACAAAGCAGCATTTAACTTGACTGATGTGCACTGAGTGACAAGCCGTTTAACCGGCGAGTGTCTTCTTACACAAATTATCCTGAACTATAGACTTCTGTCTGCAATTAAACGAATGCATAGCAACTCCAGCTAACACAGTAATGAGGCATTATTAACGAGAACTAAAGCAGAAATAAACCTGGATCCATGTACTCATTTAGCCACTTGTTCGAATTCACTTGAAGCAAATTGAGCTTCTTTTTCATCTCTGGAGAAAAGACCAACATAGCTGAGCACCGTAATGGGATACCAGCTTCCCCTTCAGGCTGTTTAATTAGTTTAATTAGTTTAACCAGCAAGGTGACCTTGGTTAACCAGCTCCAGCAGCTATAACAAAGCAGCACTGATCAGTCCGGACAACCGTGGATATTCATCTCAGACTTTCTTCTTTCTTGGAAAAAGTGCAATCCCTGCACAGCTTCAGGTTGTCATGCTGGTTTTTGGAGCATGACGGCTGGTCGACCAGCTAATGACTAGCTTAGACCAGCAAGAAACTAGTTATCATGTTCCAGTCACAGTTAGCAATTGTCCAGCAGGGATTTACAGGGAATGTCATATAACATGGTGGTGCTTCTGGAAAATGGAGGGGGGGGGGGACAAACAAACATGCAGTTTAAAGCACAGACAGGTGTGTAAATAAATGTTCATGCACCTGCAGAACAAATGCTAGAATTACATACGCAAACAACTGCAAAGCTAATAGTAGCATTTATTCAACCCATCCAACTTTGAATGCACACAAGACTAGTCCTTAACTAACACTGGGTACTCTATTTCCCACTAACACCATCACAGCTGCCAGTTCTGGATTTGCTTAGCCCTTCAAAAGATGCATATTATGCATTTCACAAAGTGCATTTGTTAAATGCATAAAATGCATTCAAATTTAAAATTATTTAGTGAGTTTATCAAACTGAGTGTGCATTGTGAATCTCTGAGAAAAGCAATATTTTAATACACTTAAACATTATATAGATTTAAAAGATGCATTTGACAAGGATGCATTAAACAGAAATGTATCAAATCAAACAATATGCAATGAGATCACTGGACAGAGTGATGCATTGGGAATTCTCTGAGAAAAAGTGACATTTCAAAGCATTTTAATTGTTTTATGCATTAAGCACATATAGAAAAACACACTCATAGAAAAAGCAATAAATTAAGCTCATAGTGAAAATGAAAAAGACAGAAGCATCACATAAAATGTGAGCTGTATGATTATAGTTACAGCCACGCGGTGACGCTCAGACATATAGAGTCTCACTCTATGAACACATAGAGCTGCAACTTCATTTCAATGTATGCAGAAATACAGCAATATCTTCTCCGCTTAATTTCGCCTGAAAAGGGCGAGGAATCATCGTCTCCGGGGTCTAATGCTGATAGACTCCATTTTGCCAAGAATTAAGGGAGGAAAATAACAAATTATGCATGTCAGCTTCTGCTATTAAAGCAGTTTACAGCATCAAGTAAAAACTCCCTCAAATAGTCTCAGAGCAGTTTGCTGGCAGTCTGACTTTACAAAGAAGCTGGGAACGCAGAAGATGGCGTGAGGAGTGCATCAGGTGTGTAAGATTAGTATTTCTCTTGTCTTCTGTAGGTTATGAACCCTGATCCTGTACAATGCACTTTTGATGATCTCACACAACTTCTGCTTACTCAAGAGCATTTTATAAATCGTTGGCTTTGTTTATGAGGATTTCTGTAAAATGTCATTATATAGGCATGTGTGAGCATTGACAAATATACATCTGAGGCAGATTTATCAAGATGTCCCGTTCACTAGTACATCTGCATGCTGAAATGTGCTTTGCAAACTATTTTCTCCATTACATGCAACTAAAAATAATCGTGTATGGATAGTCAGCCTACACATGCGGTGTTGCTTGCCTGTGAAAAACTACTGAATGTGCATAAATTGATCAAAAGCGACAGTAAAGATATTATAATGCCAAAAACGCGTTCTATTTTAAATAAATGCTGTTCTTTTGAACTTTCTATTCATCAAATAACCCTGAAAATAAAATTCTATGACAGTTTCCAGAAAAAGAAAAAGCAGCACAACTGTTTTCAACATTGATAATAATCAGAAATGTTTCTTGAGCAGTAAATCAGTATATTATTATGATTTCTGAAGATTGTGTGACACTGAAGACTGGAGTAATGATGCTGAAAATACAGCTTTGGTACATTTGAACATATATTCGCATAGAAAAGAAGTTATTTTAAATTGTAATAATGCCATGTCATAATTGTATTGTTTTTACTGTATTTTGATCAAATAAATGCAGCCTTATATTTGCACAAAAGAGACTTCTTTCAAAAACATAAAATAAATAAATAATTCAAACCCCAAACTTTTGTATATTCCAAGAAACCATTTTCTGGTTACAAACAAGTTACCAAACAGCAGCCATTAAACCAAACCCTGAGGTGTTCCTAAATACACTGTCAAACATGCATATATCTTGCATTCTCATTCTTATGAATTAATAACTGAAAAACAATAACAGGGAAAATAGCAGGAGATGAGGACCGATTTACATTTGCACAACTAGAATTTACTTGCAGACTCCCATCTGAATACACGGGGTGTAAAAAAAACCTTGTTAAGATGCTGGTGGCTGGGAAGGTCGGACACACACACACAGACACACACACACACACACACACACACACACACACACACACACACACACACACACACACACACACACACACACACACACACACACACACACACAGACACACACACACACACACACACACACACACACAGACAGACAGACACACACACACACACACACAGACACACACACAGACACACACAGACACAGACACACACACACACACACACACACACAGCACACACAGACACACAGACACACACACACAGACACACACAGACACACAGACAGACACACAGACACACACACACACACACACACACACACACACACAGACACACACACACACACACACACACACACACAGACACACACACACAGACACACAGACACACACACACACACACACACACACACACACACACACACAGACACACAGACACACAGACACACAGACACACACAGACAGACACACACACAGACAGACACACACACACACACACACACACACACACACACACACACACACACACACACACACACACACACACACAGACACACAGACACACACACATCACACTTACTCAGCCCATTATATCCATAACTAGGATATTAACTAGGATGGCTGGAAGTCACAGAAGCGGATTGATCTCCGAGATAGCCCAGCGTTTGTTCGTGTGTTTTCTCTTCTTTCGTTTGCCTTCTTTCCAGCCCAGTGAACTTAATGTGAAAGGTTCTGGTCCCTAGCTGCTGTGATTTATTATTTGTTTTGACTTCACTGGTGAGATACATTTATAATGTGGGAACTGTATAATATGCACTGATATATATGGGAAAAAACCCCAGAAACCTGTTGAATTTACTGATTTAGAAGCAAGTACATTGAAGACCATGCTAACAAATGTAACGACTGCTATAATAAACCGTTATATGCTTGCTGCTGACGTCACAGATGTGGAGGTGAAAATGAATTGACGCAAGCTTTTCAGACGGCAAAGAACTATTTCATTATAGAAACATTACTTTGATTACTTCGAGGTAAATATGCTACGATCATGCTGATGTTGCCTGTTGATCCTGTGTCACGTCTTTGCTGTGCTTCTATTCTAGTTTAGTTCGCATAAGTCATGTTGATTCTTTATGTGGATTTATATGATGCTGAATGTTTTCAAATCCTAAAGTTAAAAAAAATCTATGCTCAGACTTGCCAAGTTATCAAAGTTTGCATCCATCTTAGTACAAACTCTAATATTTCTCATCATATTCTCCTACATTTAAATCATTTGAACTAACGTAACTCATTTTATGGCTTATTGCCAGGGTTATTATAGTTATTTAAAACCATTAAAAAAACTTGATCATCTATAGAGCATATTTAAAAAATATATATAAACTTAATAAATAAAAATGCAAAACAATATTGATGATATGATGACTAATTAAAAAATTATAATAATTTAAGCTATAAAAAAAAAATGCACATGATATTAAAATAATGCTGATGTTTAAACATAAATGTATGAATATAACTAAATGTATTATAATCAAAGTGAACATAAAAACAATTGTTTAATTATTGTGAATGATTGATTTGTTTCTCTTCAAAATCTACTAAAAAAGTAAAGTTAAAATAAAAATGGATAATATAAAAACAAAACTGATTTAAAATATGATTAAAAACTACAATAGTATCACAATGATACTCTTATGACAACTATTGACTCATTTCGGTCTTTTTTTAGCCGAAACACAAACTCAATCTTTTAAATGCAGATAATTAAGAACACCATGAAGTCTCTGAGCTCTGAAAGAGCAGCAATAAAACGTTCCTCTGTGAAACTACGATTTACACGAGCGAAGAGCCGGCCAAAACTCATTAAATACCTTACACATACGTCTCGCTCGCTTTCAACATAACTGTACTCCGATTTGAAGCTTGCAGGCGCTGTTAATGAACAACATCCTCGCTGACGAATGTTGCTCTTAAAAGAAATTTAATTTGGCCCCAAATTCCAGCATCGTCGAGGGTGACAGATGTGTGTCCGGTAATAACCTCTCGCTGCGGGCAAACAAACCAGATCAAATCAGCATTCAGTGGAGTCCTGTAAATGACATACAAATAATAACATCGAATATCCAATACTTGTATTCAGCACGGATGCACACAATTGATCAAAAGTGACATTTATTATTATAATAGATAAGGTTTCAATTTCAACTTCACATTTATCAAAATATCCTGAAAAATGTTTCTCAAGCAGTACATCAACATAATAATAATAATTAGAAATCTTTCTTGATTTTTTTAAAGCAAAGTTTATATATTAGAAATGTACTTTTTAAAACCAAATATTTGTTTCTTTAATTCAATGTATTTTGATATTTATGGCTGCCATGCCATCAGTGAGTTGTTTTAACATAACCTCACATAAAGTACACAAAATTGATCAATTTAATGAATGCTTATGTTTTACTATTTTCACTTAAAATACAGGAATAAACAAAACTAAGCCGAGATTTTCAAAGATATGTAGAGATCGTTGGGTGACACTAAAAACATCAAAATACCCACACAGAACATAACATAACATAAAACAACAACAGAACATAAAACAACAGAACAGAAAACAACACAACATAAAACAACACAACATAAAACAACACAACACAACAGAAAACAACAGAACAAAACAGATAAAACAACACAACACAACACAACCAGCGAATGCTGAACATCACCACTGTGGATATTTGAGAAGCGCACAGACACATGTCCTGCCTCAAACTCGCAGGCTTTGCTCTTTGGTGTTCCCTTATCTGTCCGTGGAGACTTGGGAACAGAGCTTCGAGGGTCTTCGGGTGGATTGACCTCCAGCCCTCCAGCCCTGGCAGGGGCATCTGAGTGATTGTGCCGCTTCAGGTGCCATTGGCTCCCAGCAGCCCAGGTTGAACCATGAATAATGGATCTGCCATAGAGCCGGAGCCCCCGGGGACCAGCGCAGCCCAGCTCAGCGTGAGCCGCATTACCGATGGGCTATTAACAGCCTCTGATTCATAGAGCTGGCCGACTCGACGGGAAACGCCATTAGCTAACTGGGCTGAAACTGCATACTAAGACAGAACATCCCAAGCATCCCAAGACAAAGGTCTGAGTGGACGGTGAAGAGACAGAAACCGACAATGTTTTTGACGCCTTCAAAGGTGTCTATTGTGTCTCTTCAGGCGGTTCGACACAAAAACTTTTAGTGTAATTGGTTCAAATAGACTACAGGGTGAAAACAGGTGGAGCTGAATGTGTCTGCGCTTCTTTCCTTGGGACGTCTTTGATCAACACTTCAAGCGCCAGCGGTTGCACCAGACCGCCAAAAGAAGGCTTTGATGCCGATTGTAGTCTGGCGAGGCTATTTAGACTAGACTAGTAAAGCACACAAACGCCCAGATCAGCAGAGGAATGGTGTATCATGTTGTTTTCTCGCTGACACAACACATCTGTTATCATCTACAGCTCTTAAGAGCATCTTCATCTTATTTACCCAGTTAAAACATCTAAAAATATCCTTGGAACAAGATGAATTTACTTGAGGAGGAACATCGCTTGAAATATTTAGACTTTTTTTCCCAGAGAAAATCTCTTTAAAGTGTATTTGATCTTCTGCACTGGCAAAGACAAGACAGCACGACTTCATATCTTATGCAGTTTTGATAATCGAGTTAATGTATCTCGTTTTAAGCATTTTTGCTAGAAAACGAGTCCTAAAAAGATTAAAACTCATTATTTGAAGTGTATTGACTAACCTAAGGTTAGAAGTGAATCTCTCTTTATATAATAATAATACTTTTATACAGCAAGGACACATTAATAATGTTACAAAAGATTTCTACTTCAAATGAATGCTGTTCTTTTGAACTTTCTATTCAAAGAATTCTTTGACAACAATCGCAGGGAAAACACATTTTAAAATATATTAAAATGAAAAAAGCAGTTATTTAAAATGTAATAATATTTCACTTTTACTTGGCAAGCATATTGACTTATTTTAAAAACATTCACAAATGTTTAAAAAGTATTTTAAGCATTTCTGTGTATTTTTACTGAAAACATGTCCAATGTTTTTTAAATCATAGTTATTATTTGTAGTGTATTGACTAACTAAGGTTAAAATGGACTATTTGCTGTTTTAAAACACTAAAGAAATGCATTATGCATTAAATTAATCAAAATTGACAGTAAAGACATCTATAATGTTACAAACAATTCTATTTCAACTAAAGGCTGTTCATTCATTAACTTATTCATCAAAGAATGATTTAATGAGAATCAAATATTGCTTTAAGCATTTCTAGGTATTTTCACAAGAAAACATGGAAAGTCATTATTTGCAGTACATTGATTTAAAGGTTAAAGTTGACTTGATTTGCTTTCTTAAAGCACATTCTTGATCTTATATGGTCAATATCAAATGTTTGGGTTGGTTTTGAAGGAAATTAATACCTATGGTGGGCCAGGATGCATTTAATCGAAAAGTGTCAGTAAAGCCATTCAATATGTTACATCATATAAAGAATAATTTGATGAGAATCACAGGGGAAATGTGTGTGTGTGCGTGTGTGTGTGTGTGTGTGTGTGTGTGTGTGTGTGTGTGCATGTGTGTGTGTGTGTGCGTGTGTGTGTGTGTGTGCGCGTGTGCGTGTGTGTGTGTGTGTGCGTGTGTGCGTGTGTGTGTGCATGTGCGTGTGTGTGTGCGTGTGTGTGTGTGTGTGTGTGCATGTGCATGTGTGTGTGTGTGCGTGTGTGTGGATACAACAATTTATAAACTTACAAAGAAAAAAATAAACATGCTTGAAGCTGGAACACAATTATCCAAGCTAAACTTATTTCGCTATGCTGATAATAACGTGACATGCAACACCAACAGGAAAGCCAGTAAAAGAGTGAAAGAAGCCATTGCATCGTGTGCTGCCCGAGTTCTAGCACAGCCGCCTAGCTGTGTAAAGCAGCACAACAAAGCTGCTCTTTCTCCAGCACACAGAGATCTCTCTGATAAGTGCGGCGCTCTTTGTGGTCAGACCATCCTTGTTAGCAGTTCCTCCATGCCTCGCTCTCAGAGGAGCCGTAGAGGAAGACGCTATCGCTCGCCGACACTCAATTCATTTAGGATGCAGCGAGGGAACGGTGGAAAAAAGAGGATGTGCAGCAAGTTTACATCCATGGCAGCACTCCCAGACGTTCAGAAGAAGCTCACTACTCATTTGCTGACTGGATTTCAGAGCAAATAATCATGAGTTAAAACATTTGTACAGAACGAAACATTCTGCTGCTACTTGGGAGCGACATATTTTTGAATGAACGTCCTCTTCCTCAAACAGAGAATTGCATCTGTTTTGGCAGACCGCTTGACGGATGCTAACTGTCTACACTAGGCATTTTAGCACACTTAGGTGGCAAAATATTTTCTTATACAAACCTGAAGGAAGTAAAATCACGATCTCTTTAACATCAAGCTGCTTGCCAAGAACGTAAAGAGATTAAACTGAGAACAAATGGACACATTAGCTGAAGTCCACTGCATGTTTCTCACTTCAGATTATCCTACTTTAAGAGTACTTTTATCTTATTTCCAATTAAAACGTCTTAAAATCCTTGCAACAAGATTCATTTTCTTGAGAAGCAATGCTGCGTGACTTTTTTTTAAGAGAGAGCATCATTAAACAAGTGTATTTTGTCATATTGCACAGACAAAAACATCATATTATTTGCAGCTTTGCAAGTAAATGTATTTGTTTTAAGCATTTTCAGCTATTTTTACTGGAAAACAAATAAAAAGTTCACATAAAGTCCCTCAACTATTTGAACCTGATGGAAGTAAAAATCACAAATTAGATCTGTTTACCATCGAACTGTTTTCCAAGAACATAAAAAGTTCAAACTGAGAACAAATGGAGAAATTGAAGTCCACTGTATGTTTCAGACATAATACTATCCTACTTTAAGAGTATTTGTTATCTTATTTCCAGTTAAAATATCTAAAAATGCTTGAAACGAGATCAATTTGCTTGAGAAGCAACGCTGCAAGGGATAGTAAAACCTGTTTTTTGTGCATCATTAAACAAGTGTATTTCTGCACTGAAAAAGACAAAGGAAAAATAACTGTTTTAAGCATTTCTATGTATTTTACTGGAAAACAAGCAAAAAAACGGCTCATTTAAAAAGCCATTTGAAGTGCGTTGACTACTTTCTTAAACTCAAAGTGAGGTAAAATTATGAAAATGTAACTGTTTTCCAAGAACACACAGATTAAACTGTGAGAAAATGGACACATAAGCAGAAAACTTCACAAAAATCTATTTTTAAGAGTATTTTTATCTGATTTTCAATTTTGCACCAACCTAAAGATATTATATGATATGCAGATTTGCTTCACAAGTAAATGTATCTTGTTTAGCATTTCTAATGATAGTTCCTGGGGGGACTACTATTTTTTTATACAAACCTTTATAAAGTATGAGATCACAAATGAGATCTCTTTAACATTGAACACAAAGAGAATAAACTGAAAACAAATGGACACATTAGCTGCAAGTCTCCTGTGTTTCTCTTATTTATCAGTTAAAACATCTTTTGGTACAAGATCTTCTTATGAACAAGATCAAGTGTTTTCTTAACCTAAAGCTGAAAAACATTTAATAATAATAATCTGTTACATGTATATAGCTTTTCTGGGCACTCAAAGCGCTTCAGAGTAAAGGGTGAATCTCCTCATCCACCTCGATGATGTGACGGCAGCCATAGTGCACAGAACACCCCCCACACACCAGCTTACTGGTAATGCATTTCCTCATTTTTAAATGCATTTCATGTGGCTCTCCTGAGAAAAAGACCCTCAATTTCCTCTCGAGTTTCAGTAGAATAAACAAGAAATTCCAATAGAATTCAACCCAGACCCCAATGTCTGCATTTTGATATCTCACAATTTAGTTGTATTCCTTCTCTTTATTCTTTTTTGCGATACTGCTTAGTCAATATGTGACTATGGGGCCAATGTTGGTGCTTCAGTAATGTGCAGGTTTTTGTTGAAGCCACGGATCATATTAAGGGCTGCTGCTGGCAGATCAAGATTATTTCTTGGTTTGATCTGCCATAGTTCAAGGGAATGTTTTTTTTATTGTAATGGGAAGAGTGGGTTAATGGTAGACTTAACTGGTTTTATTTTCAAACTTGTATTTTGTCTTATTATGCAGTAATTCTGTTTGATACCTGTGACTGACCTTAATATTCTGAGTTGTAGTATTAATGGCCTACATGGCCCTCACAAACGTACAGGTGTTCTGGATTTTTTGCTTAGAGGAAAGATTGATATAGTGTTCGTTTGAGAATCCCATTTGAAAGAGGATGTAGACAAGTGTAATAATACGTTGTATCTCACTCATCTTCGGATACTAAAACCAAAGGTGTCCTAATATCGGTGTGGAGGACTTTAAATATTACTATTTTATATAAAGGTTGTGATACAGACGGTAGAATGACGCATATAAAAACAATAGTGGAGAATAGGAATGTTGCATTTCTTTCAGTTTATGCACCTTGTACTCCTGACCCTTCTTTTTATATAGGTTTTGTCAACCTATCTCTGAAATTTTGTGGATTTTGAAATTGTATTGTGTGCAGATATGAATTCTGTAATGTCGTATCCTAAATAGATCTGGACCAAAGGAATCACACTCTCAAGCGTTTGTTCTGACAAACTTAAAGGATTTTGCTGGCGTTTATTAAATCCTTCTGCTAAGTCTCTGCCCCTCTCTCTCACCGTTTGGACTCTCACAGGTCCTATCATATTTGTTGGGTACTGAGATATGTTTGACTTCGCACCATGACTCTTGGGACTTCACCTTGTCCGTGACCTTGCTCTCACAGCAGTAAAAGCATTGCTGGTCAATGTTGTAATCCTCCTCACACAATGGACAGACGGACCTGGACGGTGTATCTGTTGGACATCATCTCGATGGAGCGCTCAACTTCTCGTAGACATGGATCTGGTGTGACGGCTGTGGATTCATGGCATTCAGCTTTAGATGCTGTCTCATCTTTTCTGGAATCTGTGTAAAAATGTGCTTATTCTTATTTATCTATTAATATGAAATCATTTATTTGTATTATTATTGTTTATTTATTCATTTGTGGGGGGTCTGTTGGGTGTGGGTTCTGGATTTGTACAGCTGCTGTTTGTTTTGTGCTACTTTTCCTAGAAAACTATTTATAAACAGTGTTTAACAAAAACAAAAACATCAGTTCATGAATAGCTAGTCTATTGAGGAGTCAGATATTTTGAACAATTTGACAATTACGCTCCTGTTTCCAAACACAAGTGTTTGTGTTGTTTTCTCTGAATAACTTTATTCAGCTCTATTTCACATTCTCAGATCCGTACCTGGAGTATTTTCTCATTTTACTCAAGTTTTATTCCCTTTTATTGATGTGTTCTAGAAGTGTATTAGTGGGATTGTGTTTTATCCGCTGTGTGATATCGGCACTTTTTTCTTTCTGGGGTTTATGAATGAGTAATACGTCTTCAGCGATTCAACGCTTTTGTCCATATGACTTCAGGAACCCTCATAGCACCCGCTCAAGCCAAACACAGCTGTGATTATGCTGGAAATGCAACAGCATGAGGAAATAACAGACCCGTTGAGAATATTTCATGCTTTTGCAATAACATAAAACGTACAAAACCTTCAATGCATGTGAAGATTCCTTTCTTCACTTCTAAAACTCAATGACTTGGCTTGACATGCGCAGTTTGCTTTCCTGCATTGATGCATTTCTTATTGAAAAGGCTATTGAAGACCAAAACATGTCACACGAGTCAGTTTGTACCATAAACAAAAGCCATGCACTCACAAAATAAACCTCTCAATCTTAAATCTCGACTCTCACTTCTCAATCAATTGGTGCTTGAGAAAGAATATAAAGTATGTGTCTGCACAACCAAAGACACACTGTTGAGTCATGATTTTCTGCTTGCTATTTTGTCATCTTGTAGGAGTAGCATTTAAATGAGCTTAAAGCTAAAAAACTACAATTTTGACGTCATGAGGTTTTTAATCTGCTGTATTAATTTTTGCACGTGAAAATTGAGCCGGTTTGCAGCAACGTCTGCCAGAATGCGCACCAAGGGGTTTGTTGGATCACAATACTTTTGTTAAAAGAATCAGTGGCTGTCAAACAGTCTCAGAAACAACTCCAAACAAGGTCTTTCTGTGACGCGCGGAGCAGACGGTGAGCTGGTAGACGTGCAGACGGTGCAGACGGTGCAGACGGTGCAGACGGTGCAGGTGGGTTGGTTAACACTTCACAGAGACAAATAGGTGTCAATAAAACATGCTGTGTATGACGGCCAAAACGGCTTTACCACAAGCAACTGCATGCTGCAAAATGATACGCTATAATCATCAAATATTATCTAAAACAGATTTAAGAAGAAACGTCGATAAATTGTTACAAATGTGATACAAATTCTTAAAAGACAAATATAAATTCTAAATTGTATCCTTTAAAAAATTATTATACCAGAATTATTATTCTATGAAATATAGTTTAATAATTATTCTAATTTATGATCATTCTAATTATATATACACATTTATATTATAGCAATTTTATAATAATTACTTGATTAATTTTGTATAACATTCGTATGATATTTAGTACAAATATTAAATAAGATAAGTCTCAGAGCAGGATTTCTTTTAGCTAAATAGTATTATTTTTTTAAGTAAATGAGCTCACAGTAGGCCTGGGTTATTATAGTTAGCTACGACTTAAACTAAGTAAAAAAAGTGTTTAATTTTGTTATTTTATTAATTAATGTAAAAAAATGTAATACAAATTTTCTTTACTTGAAATAAAAAATATATCAACTGAAAAGTATGTATATGTATATATATATATATATATATATATATAAGTATTATTACACTTAGTTAAATATAAATAAACGTATATAAATCAACTTTTATAAAAAAAACTATAAATACATTTTATTTCAGCTAGTTGCCAAGGCAATATTTCTCATACATCTTTGGTAGTTTAACTTGTACTAAAATAACTCAAATTGAAATATAAACAAAAAAAAACAATGATAATTATACAGAGATAAAGACATAAATAACGTCTACAAATGACAAAACACAACATTACTAAAAGTTAAATATAAAAGAAAATATAAAACTAAAAACTAATTCAAAATATAAAAACTATAATAAGAAGAGTAAGAAGTAGAAATAGAATCTCAATTATACTAAAATAACACTGCATTAGATCAAATAAAAAGTTGCAATAAAGTTATAAACTGCGTGAAGTAAAAGTTATTCAGAAACAGCTTTGTTTAAAGATGCCTGAGGTTTTCTTCTTGGCTTTTGGAGGCACAGCCTTTAATCTAGAGGAATGATTTATGGAATAATAGTGACATGTTTCAGAGATGCTTTTATGCACAAGAAAACACAACTAAAGCACGGAATAGACTCAAGACTTCCTGAATGTCCTGCACACAAACAAAACCATGGACGCGGTCACCACAGCCACGGTGCGTCCACCGGCACAGAGCCACGAGCAAATCAATAATGTGGCGTTTGACAGCGTTGCACATGAACGATTGGTGACACCGGAGTGACGTAATCATGGATTTACAGCAGCGAGACGAGCCGCAATACGCATCCTCACACGCTGCCAGCAGTTATCACGCGCCTCGTCGTGGACACGCGCTCCTGTAGTGAGTCTGAACGAGGATATGAGCATATCTCGTCTATAACATCCTCCAGAGCAATGCTGGGAAAATACCCGAAGAGCATGCTACACAGAACTTAAGTAGTTATACTACACTTAAGATACGTGAAAAATATATTTATTATATTACACAGTTATGTACAACAGTTTGGGTCTGTGAGAATTTTATTTGAAAGAAAGTAATACTTTCATTCAGCAAGGATGCATTAAAATGATCCAGTGTAACAGAAAAGACATTCATAATGTTACAATGTTCAAATAATCATAAAATCACGGATTCCACTCCAATATGAAGCAGCATAACTGTTTTCAACGTTGATAATGATCAGAAATGTTTCTTGAGCCACATATCAGCATCTTCAGCATAGACACTATGCTAGACACACCATAGTAAAGTCATAAAAAGGCATACAGCAACTTCCCCATAAGGTTTTGGATTGATAAAAGGATGAATAATGAATGTTTTGTTCATATGACGACACTAACAGTTACTTTGTTAAGGTATACGCCAACACTGCTGAGAGTCAAGAGAGAGAACATCAATTCAACATGAAGGGCTGTTGACCTCTATAATAAGTGGGTCCAGCGTTAAATAATTAAATTACTGTTCACTTCAGAACATCATTTTGATTCGTTTCAGAGATCAGCCGTCCGCCTCCGCACAACATCACAACAATCAGAACAACATCTCTGCGTTTCCAGACACACGGGCTTCATATGCACACCTTTCATCCAGCAGTCTGCAGAAAGCAAAGCAAGAAAGTGCAAAAACACTGCAAAGGCAAATCGCTGCGTAACCGTGAGCGTCTGAGACGCGTGACGTCTGCCGGATCCGAGTCTTTCCACTCCAGGTGTTATCGTTTATCCCTGTTGGAGACCTTGTGTGTAATGAGTGCTTTATCAGCGCGTAACAGACCGCCTTTAGTAGTAAATCACCAGCGGTAAACAAACCTAGGCGATGACGTGACGCTGTACCTTGTAAGATAAAGCCATAATTAACCCCTCAGCTCTTATCTTCACACGGGGAATTATGTCATTTAAATCTTCGCCTTGTAAAATAGCCACCTGAACCAATTACGGGTGTCTCTCTCAAATGTCATTCTCATTTGGAGTAGGACTCGTTTGGGTTGATTGCTGTAACCGAAGGGACAGATGTAATCAGAAATCCTATACTGTACGTGCACGAGCGATGAGGGTTCAGATCTTCATCTGACGTATTGTAGAGGTGATTGGAAAGTGACTTTAACAAAGTTCAGATGTGTTGTGTTCTGGTTTAGATGCATTCAGTATTCTCTATAAAGCTCATGCAAATAAATGTGGTAAACACACAATAAAAGTCACAAAATTATCAAGACAATTACCAGAATAAATATTAGAAGAAAAAAGAATATGGAAAATATTTAATTTAAATTGAAAAAATGGAAAAACAATGGAAAAAAGATAAAAGACTAAACTTATCAATGTATTTAATAAAGCACACTTGTTCAACTAATTGGACAAAAACTAAAGTTTAAAACAATCATAAGTTTTACTGTAAGAACTATTATTAAAATTGTTTACATTTAAGTGCATACATTTTTCTAAATGCACATAAAAATAACAAATAAATTATTTCATATAAAATCCTTGTGTTCACAGTGAAGTGTTTTCAATTTCATTTTTTTTTGTATATAACTTTTCAAGAAACATGTTGTTTCAAAATAGCTTCACAAAAATATTAAATGCAACTATTATGCTTAATTACCATTAAAAAGCATTGTAAAATTATACAAAATAATTCTACGAACAAACGAATGAATGTTGGAGTGAAATATGATCCAGACATTTCTTTGTGGGATTCTGTTTTGCTGGAAAGTAATACCACAGTTAAACCATGGTATTATTCCCTGGAGTAGCTTGGAGTATCATATAAACACCACACTTCATAAATACAGTATTCATTCTTCAGCATAACATCACATCTACAAATATCACAGTGTTTTTCCATTAATGACAAAATAATGTCAATCAGTCTATTCCAATTAAAACAGAAATCTGCGCAATCGCACACAAAACATACACTTCAGCAGACTGAAGTAAATTACAAAGACATGAAATTACCATAAAACAGGCAAAGGAGAGAAAAGCATGTCAATTAGCTGTGATAACTAGCGCTCACACAGATATAATTAAAACAAGCTGCTGTTAACAGTATCTGAGTGTGCACTAGATTTACCCCTGCAATCTGCATCAAACGTCCAGCGACAGACGTGTTCGTTAAGCAGAAATGACTATTCAAACTATTCACCCGTGACCGAGAGAAAGGTCACCGCTTTGGACGCATCTGGCCTAAATTAGAGAGTGAAAAGCACCGCTTCTCTCGCTGACGTCCACTGCATCAAACGAAGACCGTCTAACCATCTCAAAACTGCACAAATGATGCCAAGGCGATGCCAGTGACCCCAGCGACGTGTCAAGAACGATCTCTCATATTCAACGTGCGCTGCACAACAACAACTCCCATCACATCAGTGCAAGAGCCCAGCCATAGTGATTATTGTCACGCTACGGAAAATCTCCCATGCTCGGGGTTCAATGAAGACGGGAGAGCGTGGAGAACTGGGGCAGTCCGAGACCGGCTCAGAAGAATCGTCGTGTCTCCCGGGTATTAACTTACAAAGCCCATTACAGCAGTAAAACAACAGAGAAACGCATGCAAAAGCCCAGCGGCTCGTCACGTCCCGCACCAGTCCTAATCTCTCGGAGATATCCCACTGTATCCGCAGATTAAACACTGTGACATTAGAAACAGATGCGCCGTGCTCGTATCATAACGTATTTGTAGTGGGAGCATCCTTTATGCATCCATACAGCTCACATGTGTGCTGATTCGACAGCTGACAGAGAGAAACACACGTTCACAACACACCGTCTTCAAAAATACACTGTGTTAAGATCGCCAAGGGTTCCTTTAGTCAAGTCCAAAGAACACATCAGGCCACAAATCAACCTGTGTGACACAAGACTTACTTCAAAATAAATCAGTTAATGGCTTGGCTTATTACGTTTGTTTCTTCTACTAAATCATTTACTAAATATTGAATTCAAAATAAGCATGAAATATGATAGCAATAAAACAGAAGCTAAATTCAAAGAATGTAAAACAACTTTTACATATGAAAATACATACACGATACAATCAGTATAATAATTTGTATAGCCTATGTTTTATATATATATATATATATATACACACACACACACACACACACACACACATTCATATTTATTTTATTATTATTTTTATATATTTTATTATATTTTTATTATACATACACACACATATTCGTTCATACAGTGCATTATTATATTTTTACATTTATGTATATATACACATTTTAGTTTAAATAATTAAAATAATATGATCAAAATATAATATAATAAATATCTTAGGCAAAACATAAATAGCAAAGAGGTGAAATATAATCAAGTTTTGAAGACAAAATGTTTATATCTTATTTACTGTCTTAAGTTTATATTCATGTTTGTTTGTTTTTGTATCAAAACTGAAAAATTCGAACACACCGAACTAAAGCAGGAAAGTACGAGCACATCCACTTCAGGACACAGCGAGAAGCAAATCCAGAAATCATTCAAACCTGGATGATGAATTGACGAGCCATACATGCTGAAACAGCTGTCATATTTACAAATGTTTTTATGTAAACATTCATACTTACTGTAAACCTCATCGAGCTTCTACAGCAATGTATTCATGTTATTGTCAACGACTTATTCATACATGTGGCATTATCTGATGCAAAGCAAAGCAGCACATATACATTCAGCAGCACATAATAACAGGCTGAAACATCTATTTGCATGAGCTATTGTAATGCATGCATCCATACGCATTCATAAAGCGCTCTATAACTGCTGCATGGACATAATTTCACATATACAGCTTTTGTGCCGTCACTAATTTACATTTGAACAAAACTCCAGTAGAAAGGAGACTCATTTATATACTGAGAGCGCTATCAGTCTGAGAGTTTTTCTATATGCATGTATATTATTACTGACATCAAGGCTGGAATATGCTGATCTCTCATATCTGTACTTATCATATTACTATAACCATAAGACGAGAGACTAACAGCTCCCTGAGGAAAATGATATTGCTCTTTCATAGCTCGCAAGTGTTAATGGAGTTCATAGTCTAGTGGACCACCGATATGAGTTTTACAATAACTAGAGGCTGATGCAATGCTGGTTTAAATGTGATATACGATCTAATAGCTGTCCAGGAGGAAACACTGACATATCGAGAAGATCTCATCAGTGATTGTCTTCCTTCCACAAGCACTATCTCCTTTTCCAGACCAGTTTGCGTGACTTTGTCGAGCTTTAACTTCGTGTTTCACTCTCACCTGAGCCGCAGACCATCAGCCCACGGAGTCATGCCGCCCGACAGCAGGCAAACTCTCTTTTCTCTTTATGTCTTTCATGCCAGCTTCATTCTGGTTCAGTCTGCGCACGCGCACACGCACACGCACACGCACGCGACACACACACACACACACGCCACACACACACACACACAGTCACTGAAACACTGCGGTCCTCGAGTCAGCGCTCAACGCGGCAGGGAAAATCTCAATATATCTGCAATAATGTCCCAGAATGCTGTTTTGATGTAGTAAAAGCAGAGGATGAATGAGTGACTGATCAAACTAACATCCAACTCAAATCTCTGCTTCTGTAATCTCACCTTATTAAAGTGAAACAGGATATTCATATAAAAATATAGAGGAAATATAGGAGATCTGGAATCATGATTACATTCAAACCGTACATACAGAAAAATACAAAATATGAATTATTAAAAAAACATGAGATTACATTATTAATGTATTACATTATTGAGAAGGATATACATATATATACATATATATATATATATAATTATGATAACTTCTGGGTAGAACATGTGTTTAACTATTATTTAATGAAAGTTAAATACTTGAAATAATTTGATTAAAAAATGTAATATCAAATCATCTAATATAATATAATCCTAGGCAAAACATAAATAATGTAGGAGTGAAATATGATTAAAAAAAATAATTACTCTATTAATAATACACATTGTATTTTGTAGATTATATTTAAATATGATCATATTAGGTCTTAAAAAAATTAAAGTAAATTGACTCCAAAACTAAAATTAATATTGTTGTTTTCTTTTTTGTGTGTGTTTTATAATGTTAAGAATTACTGGGTAAAAATATGCATATTTAACTGTCTGTCAAATAATGAACGGTAAAGAATTAAAACAATAAGAAAAGAAAAATAATAAGAAAATAACATTTTTGACATATTAGTGCTGTCAAACGATTAATCGCATACAAAATAAAAGTTTTTGTTTACATAATATGTGTGTGTGTCCTGTGTATATTTATTATGTATATAAATACACACACATGCATGTATATATTTCAGAAAAATCTGTTATGTTTATATATTAAAAATATTTATGTATAATATAAATTATATGAATATAATATACACATGTAAATACATGTACATATTTTCAAAATATAGACTGTATGTGTGTGTATTTATATACACAATAAATGCAGAACACACATTTTATGCAAAAAAACTTGTATTTTGTATGCGATCTATCAATCAATCTCATAAAAAGCTCATAACTGTAACTTCCAAAGACAAACTGCTTAGCATTTTTAGCATTGTGTCTATATCTTGGTTTTAAATATTAATACATTTTCTCTAATTTATACACAATTTTGAAGCGATCAATCAAACTGAAAGGCTGACTCATATGGTGAGTAATACGGTCATTATTTCACACCCGAGCTGAATAAAAACAGTGCTCGGAGCGTGATTTGATCTGAAGATCACCTTCGTCCCGGGGTCAGCGGTGGGCCGTACGATCGGGACCAGAAAGGTCCGCCGGAGGGTCTGATCAAAGCTCGCCTGAGATGGCAGACCTCGTGTCAAAGTCGTGATGTAGGGTCGCCAGGCTTGACCAAACGGCCACTCGCTCGCAAAGTCAACACATTCCCAGAGATTGGAAATCCGCAAGCTGTGCCGGAGCCGACCGCAATAGCCATAATCAAATACGAATGGCTCTAATAATACTGCCGCGCTCTTGAAAGATAGAGGTGAACTACGGGCAATAACTCAACAAGATGAATCATTTTCAGGGCGATGTTTGGAATTGAGGGCTTACTTCGAAGTGCCGACGGCGAGTTGTGTTACGCCTCCGAGTGTCTGCGTGGACTGCAGTCTGGGAGAAGTTCAGGCTGAATCTTGATCGTTTCGGAGATCTACAGACCATCCGGTCCTGGACCGGGAACAGGCTGGAGGCAGGGAAGGCCGTGTCCGAACACATGCAGCACCGCTGGAGCCTGGGTTATCAGAGAAGAGCCTGTAGCTACACCTGACCCGCTCCAGCCCTCGAGTGACCACAGAGGAACAGAAACCTGCATAGCTTTCAAATTTAAAACTGGACGGTGTGTGAAAGTGTTTAAGTGGAGAGAAGAAACGCAGAGAGAGAGAAAGACTGAAATGAGAGGTTTTATGGCTGTGGTTTCGAGTGATGGGCCGTTTGTGAACGATTCGTTCATTTTTAAATGAATCTTTAATATGACTCGGGAATAACGAGTCATCTCAGACAGTGATTCATTCATTATTTTGTTCTGTACAGGAGACAGAAATGACTCCTACAGTTACATCATGCATCTGTGTTCTCAAACTGCAGCTTTTTTATTTCATACAATTGATACATTTGTGAATTTCTGTAATGGTGGTTATTTTCCTTAACCTTGAATGTGGGAATAAAGAGTTGCTTTTGCTTTAAACTTTATTCATATGATGGAGAAAATCATTTTGATCATTCCTAAATAAACATTACATTAGTATTATTGACTGTAAGATCCTGATCCGGGAAGCAGGTACTGACAAAAGAAGGAATGACTCGGACCCGAAGACTAACTAAAACTAACAAAGACTAACTAAAACTAACAAAGACTAACTAAAACTAACAAAGACTAACTCGGTAAACGAACCAATTTCTGTTTCTCTTGATTTGGCCTTAGGCCTGCATTATAGTTTTGTCTTATTTGAAATGTGAGAAATGTTTGCATAAAGTAGATGTGTTGGAGAGTTTGGTTATTAACATGAAACATAAACATAAAAAATTGCTGAACAAGATTCAAAGATCTGAGTCAAGAATATGATCCAAACTTCCCATTACTACTGGTTTCATCACAAACTGCACAACTCCTCTTGAAACTAGATCTCTTTCACATCTCATATATATATATATATATATATATATATATATATATATATAAAGCTGGATTTATATCATATCCAACTTGATATATACCATACAGCAAATCTCAACTGCATGAATCATGTAAAATATAACTATATTATCACCCAGCTCTAATCTGCTAAATGCAACTATAAAGCATGAAGATATGAAGATATTACAAACATTAACATCATGATTTTCTTTAAAGCTGCTTTTGAAACAATGTGTATTGTGAAAAGCACTTTGACTTGACATATTTCTTAGACAGTGCTGAGATTAAATCAAGAGCAAACGTAATGCTTTCCTGAAGTCTTGTTTCTCAGAGGACTGTCTGTAAAAAGAGCCCAGAAACCTCACACACGTCTCCTCAAGAGTTTCAGAAAAGAGCTCAATGTGTCTAACTCTGCTCAGATTTGCCAAGATAGCAAAAGCATGCAAAACTCATCAGACCAAATGATCTGAGCCATCCACCATATCTACAATTAGTCGTGATTCGCATCTATTTTGATTTTTCTTCTAAACAAATTTAAGAGAAACATCTCCTAAAGTCACCTGAGCAATGAAAGAGCAACAGAAATCACTTCAGGGACTCTAAAGCAATCACAGACAGCCTGTTTAGTGCTGGTTAATTACTATCGAAAATCGACTGTGTTCCACTGAATGGCATGAAAATTAATTATTGTTAATGTACTTATTGATATATATTGTTTGTGCGTCTGCCAGGAAGCACTGCGGGCGACGTACGGACCATTGACAGAGCAACAAAGCAGAGCAGCTCTCTTTCTCCAGAAAAACACATGCATGTCTGATGCAACTCATAAAAGAAGCCCGTGTGAGACACTCGAACATGTATTTACTGACAAATGCCAACTCATCCAGCCAAGCTAAATTTCCATGGTAACATGCGACCAACACTGAGAAAGAAATGAATACAACACACTATAAAACTGTGACGAGGTCAGTTTCACAGTCGTTTATTTTTATGAATCAAAACCGACAGGTTCCACGTCTCTTCGTGATATTCGCTCAATCCGAATTTGGGAAAATACTTGCAATTTTTCACTTAATGTGTCATGCAACATTTATCATCACAAATTATCATATCTGCAACAACTGGGGTGAAAAGACAGATTGATACATTTGTGAATTACAGTCTGTACAGAGATCAACTCATTTGAAACTGTCTGTAAAATACAGAAAGCATGACGATGCAAATAACACTTATGACGTTTTGCATCTTCACATTTCATTACTCTGAGTGAATCAGAACTATTAGCTTCAAAAAATCTAAAATCAGTAGTCTCATGTGCTTCTGCCGCTACATGCCAAACATCAATAATTAATCATGCACAATGCTTTTGTCTCTGTTGCATATGAAAAAAATGGGTCCATATTCAAATAAAGACTCATTCTCAAGGGTACCGCTTTGAGTAACAGTAATACAGCCTGACAGAGTAATGACAGTAATTATTGAATTATTGTTGTGGTGCTTTTGAAAAAGCCACTTGACCTGCATGTAATCACGGTTACCTGAAAAACAGCTTTTCATTTTGTTCCACTGCTTTTGCATGCTTCACTACTGCAGGGAATAATGACAGAGGCAAATCAGTACAAGGTAAAACACTGTGTTCATTCTAATAATACCTTCTTTATTTCAAGGCTGTAAAGCCTCGTGGATTATAACAGATAGAGAGTGAATTGAATGAAAATGAGGTTTATAAGCAAATATTCTGTTCAAATCAACATTAATGCGTGTTAATCCAGCCAATCTGATTCCTGTGCTATCTGTGCAAAACTCACTCTGCATCTAAAGCTACTTTTACTCTGCATCTTAAGCATTATAATGTAAACAAGTAGCTAAATAGAAAATGAGCCATTGTATTAGCAAACATTCAGCATACATGCTAATGTCCAATTGATGCATAAAATCAAATCGTTTTCTCATAAAATGTCCTGATTCACTCTACATTACACAAGCAAAAGGAGTCCAATGGTCCCTCTAAACTACACACTTCTGATGTAGCTCCCAGACGGAGTCAAATCTACCAAGAAGGCAGAATAAAAAATGCATGAGGAAAAAGCAAAAGATCTTGAAACAGAGCTAAACGAATGAGTAATGTTTCTACAGAACATCCATTCAATGTTTTTGGTAGTCAGAAGCATATAAATACATAAATAACAGCACATATGAAAGTCCATAAGAGCCATGCATTATATTTTTGCAACAAAAAAAAATCTATGTACTCTTGTTTTTTTTCAGGATCATAAAACTTATTTCCAGAGTTAAATGACAAACCAAATCCCAGCTTTTAATTTTCAAGGTGGCCAAAGCATTCCCTACAATAGAAATACCTTTTACTAAGCAAGAACACATTAAAGTGAACACTGGATGCAAATGTCATGTTGATTTTAACAAAGCCTGTAGATATATAAAGATTCAATTAAGATTTTAATGCATTTCTCTTTATGTAAAGACGAAGCTGTTATCAGTGCTAAATGTAAACTATTCTGTTCTGCCGTGAGACTTCATCACACACATATCGCCCACTCTGCTTCACAACAACAGTGAGAAAGCAGCCGCTGTTTAACGGGCAACTAGGTGAAAAGCCCACAGAGTCGGGAAGACAGTGAGGCCGGAAACACCGGGGGTCGCGTTCCTTTGGCATAAGCCGGATCTCAGAGCAGGTGTGGGATCGTAACACAGCAGATCATTTAAGCAAAGACCTAAAGCAGGTGCAAAACTGCAGCGGCGCTCCCTGAACTCCACCGCCAGACCGAGATCAATTAAACAGGCCCGATGGTCCTCCTTCCAGGAGTCATAAAACCTCTCTCATTTGTAACCCATATCTGTCATCTCTACCGCCCCTCAGGCAACATACATCAACTTCCCCCACCCTCGCAGTCCCGCTGCGCTAAGGTTTATACTCAGACTCAGTAAAAGGTAATCAATGTTGTCCGTGGCACGTCGCTTCTTCCACACGATCTATCAAAGAGGGCCGCGTGTCCGGGTCCGGAGTCTGAGGACCCGAAGGTGACGCAGCCAGTCGCGAGACATAAATCACGACGAATCTATAACACATTAGTTTATGTGAGTTCGCAGAATATATGTGCTTGTATGGAAAAGCGCTGCTGACAGGCCTGTGCAGTCGCATTATGGGTGGCATGGCGGTGCATGAGATCGCATATCAATATAACTGTCAGTAGCACTCAGCAAATGCATGGGAATGCAATGACACTCACATATATACAGCCAAAGAGAGAAAGCCGATAATTCACATCGCTCTGTTTATAATTGCAGCCTGTGTTAAAAATTAATGTGAATATTACATGCAAGCTGGAATGCGCTGACGCAACTCAGGTTTCATTAGCGGCGGATAATCCAAAGGGTGCAGCGCTTTAAGGCATCTCTGGACATACATCAGTCGCTTAATTGGATCATCTAAATCGCTGATTGGATATCGAGTCCCAGAGCGGGCTCCAAGGGACCCAATGGGGAGCTGGGTAAATGACAACAATCAGCGAGAACAGAGCCGAGACGCTTGAGGATTAAACTGAGATCATGTCGACACACAACGAGGGGCAAACAGCCACCGGTTCGTGAACGAGAGAGGAAACGCTGTCAACTTTCACACAGCGCCTCCCTTTCTACACTGAGTTTTTCCCACACACGCAGAAGACATGAAAGGCATGTGCTCGCTCAGGAGACAAACCTTTAGAGATGTTGACTTATCGACGTGGATAAGTACCACGCGGTCAAAGCTGCCTTGCTCTTACTGGAAGACTATAAGATAAAGAAAACATGCAGTCGAGGATGGGGTTATTAAGCAGTTCAAATGCATGAAACACGATGCAAACATAGTCAGTGTTTTTTTTTCATTCAGTCCATTTTTTACTTACTGAAAAAAGACTACTCAATTTGCAAGCACAAAGCATTGAACAATGATGTAGTCATGATGTGGTAAATCACTAAAGAGCCAAAATTAACATAATGAACCATTCTATGCATCAATAAGTCTATGCATTAGATGTCTAATGCATATATGCATGCATGCACACATTAGCCAGTGCAGACATAAGAAGTTCATTACTGACTAAATATAAATAAGAGGGAGTGTTCTCATTGTGCTATTCATTAAATACTCAATTATCTACAAAACGACCAAAGCATGACGAAATTCAGCTAATCAAAGGCTGTACTACATCAACATACCGTTTTGATGATAAAAAAAGTGCCAAAATGTAATTTTGGAGGGTTTCTAAACATTAACAGGAGAACATCACATGAATATTACAGAAATAATTCCTTGTTTAAGTGATTCAATGTTATAGAAGCCTATAGTATATGCACGAGTCAATCTTAAGAAATATAGAAACATCATATTTCAGAATATGCACATCATGGTTAAGATAGAACTGTAGCTCTTTTAGGCTAAATGTTTATTGACGGTACTCTAAATGATCCACCAAACCAATAAATCCCACCAATAATCAATCATTTCTAGTCTAATTGAGCAGATTTATTTCTGATCAATAGGTGATCTGATCACCTCAGTAACACACCTCCGTTCAGTCAAACACATCAAGACATTCTGCAACACATTTCTTAAGTTTCCATACTGACGTGATACTACATTACAGTGGTGGAAAAACACAACGCATGGTCACTGTAACCTTTAAAATATGCACAATCAATGAAAAGAAACAGAAACTCTATACCGAGAGTGCACACAGGTAAAATGGGACAAGCTTGCTCATCTTTATCATTAGTGTATATGCTTCCGTTACTAAAAATTATAGATCACAACATAGTACAAAAATATGGACCAAAAAAGGTACCACTTGTATTCACCCTACGAATATTTATTGCATATGTATATACAGTACATATATATATATATTGGGAAAAACCGGCAAGATGACAAACAGACGCCACGCTTTGGACACCGTTTTGAACGATCTGCCAAACTAACCCAATAAATCACCACCATAATCAGTCATTTCGCGCTTTATCAGCAGATTTCGAAATTGAACAATAGATGATGATTTCAATAACACATCAGTCGGTGTTTATAGAATATCTAGGACACTCTTTTGAACTTTTCGTTCAGGCAAATGGACATACCGATAGTATCAGAAAACAGACGCATTGAAGATAAAACGGCTTATTGATTAAGACGCAAACTACCGGCAACAAGTTGCGCGTAACCCTTCTATATACGATACTGTCTGCCTTATAGACACATCTCCAGCCGTATTATATATCTCAATAGAAGAATTTGAGAGTTGAACACATGCATTGGCTGTAAGTCTCTGTAGTAAAGCATAAGTTTATGGAGAGGAGCTTTACCTGAAGCGCAGTCACGCTGAAGCCTCGGCTGTGGATTTTACGCACTGTGTTCCGCGTAATTCGTGCTGCTCCACTGTAAGGGTACGATCCTCGATGCGGCGCGGTGTGAGCGCTGGGGACAGACGCGATGCGATGTGATGCCTGCTCTGCTCTCCTCTCCGCCGCCGCGCTGCGCGTGATGAGAGTCTCTTCTGTCTCCAGCGCGCGCGTCTGACAGCAGCGCGCAGCCTCATGCGGCGATGAGCGGAACTGACTCAATAAGTGCAGGGCTGAGAGCTCACATACTGCTGCGTGCACACTTGCGTTAATCCTCCAAGTATGCATTATGAAAGAAATGTTTCATTTGCTTTTCTTGCATAAAATGGAACAAGTGCTCGTGAAAAAAATCAACAGCTCTTCTGTCGACTGCATTTTTTTTAAACTGATGTCACAAAAAATGAATACAAGCATTAGCCTATTAAACCCTATTATCACACTAATTATGCCACACAACGATTCTAATAGAAGCAGCAATAACTGTTTAAAAAAATCGTAGTTGTAAATAGGATTATTGTTGTACGTTTTATTTAGTCTTTCTACTTCAAATGTTTTTTGTCAAATTTTACTTCTCTCAGTTTTTTTAGTGCACGAGATAAAATGCATTAAGCTACAAGTAAATTTAATTGGTAATCACATTTTTGAAAAATCATACAGTTGCTTACTGAACTTTTGACCATCAATTGATACTGTATTATTGATAGGAAGGCATACATTCCTGTATTTTTTTCCATTTTACCATAACATTTTTGGTAAAAGTATTAAGACCAATATGCTAGCATGCGGTCCCGAATTCAGCAGGTGCTGTCACGATGCCATAACAATATTCCAGAATCAATTTAGTGACAGCTCCAACTAAATGGCAACATACAAAGTATTGTGTCAAACTAGCACTATAAAGACACGAACACAGCTCCTTGCATCTTCGTCGTGGAATTATTGATGCGTTACATGTGGACTATTAAAAGATTTCGACTATTTCTGGCCAGCATGGTCTAGAGGTGATCTGACCCGAATTTGGTAAAGATTCGATAAACGCAGCAGAAGATCGAAAAAAATGGGTTTGCAATATAATTCAATGGTGGAGATGCAAGATGCCCAAAACTGCATAGGTAGAGATTGTCCAAGTTTCCCATGCGTAATTACGACTTTGTGGTGGCGTTCATGTGTGACAAACTCGTAAATAGCCTACAATCTCTCCGACATGATTATAGCTACTACTTTCCATTGTATCCATTATAAATTCAAAGAGAATATTGTGTCTGTTGGTATGCTGTCAATAAATTAATCAACTTAACTTTAAAAAATATATATATTTGGAACACAAAATCTATAGGCTATATTATAATTAATTCCCATAAGAACTATAAAAACTGTTAAATCATCATATAACAAATGGCTTACCTGATTAAGTTGGTGGTTCCACAAGCTTGGTGCATGGTGGATAACAGCGAAAAAGCTGAATAATACATAATGTAAACATGCATATAACAGAAATAGTAGCCTAAATAATAAAAACAAGTGACAAATATGGAAAGCATTTTTGTCTATTTTAGAACTTGAAAAGCCTATTGGCTGTCCCAACCAAGCACTTTAAAATCTGCAATTCAAAAACCAGCAGTTAATGAGCAGGCTCGGTGTTGCTGCAAAGAACCTTTATTTGTACTGCTTCAAGAAACAGACAGACAGTGGAAGGGGAGAATATCAGAGACACGAGCATCACGGCATAACAAGGCCAGCAGATAGTGCTCGCGGTGGCATCGTTTACTGTGTCGGGGTTAAGTGCCTGGCTGAGGAGGTCTTGATCAATACCTCACCTAGCGCTGAACCCGCAGAGAAAGCCAGGCGCTGAGTGAAAGGTGAAATGATTTCAGTGCGTCACAGCGAGAAAAACCAACAACAGTCCCTGGAGATTTCATCTTGCAACAATGCTCCTGTGTAGTCGAGTAGGCCTACTCGCTTTTAGAAATGCGACAGAACCAACAGAGTGCGGCTAGCGCCATATTGAATTTCTGACCGGAAGGAAAACGAGACTGTGAGGGACTAAGTGACGTTTGATGGATAGTACTGTTTAGCAACATACAGATTGTTCAGATGACGAAACGCCTTTCTGAAATAACTTCCAGTAGACAAAAACTCCGTAAACAGTTCTGAAAGTTGTGATTTGTGTCACCTGACCAAACCGGAAAACAGGTCTCGTTGCTTCCGCTTGTCATAGAAAGAAGCGGTATTTATGGATTTTTCATGTAACTAATTGTTTTTATTCTTGGCGTTTTATTAAATGAATGTCAAAATGTTAGTAAGAAAAATGTAAATCAATCTACATATGTGATCATATTGGGTATCTTCTTTGAAGGTAGCTATCTTTCGTAAAACAGCTCTATATTTAATTAAGCATATAGGCATAAGCATATGCAACCTGTTTTACAGAATACATTTTTTTGTGCATAACCCTTTCGTAACTTACAGAATCGTTTTCTTCTGTTAATTTTAATATGGTGTCTAACCTGATGGGTTTGTGATTCTTATATTCGCATCATTTCTTTAGTTCTGTCATTAGTATCGTTATAAAGAAAAATGGTAACGTTTATCGAGAACCGATAACGTTTTACATCAAACTCAAACTTTGTTTAGACGGTTCAATATGCAAAAGAACAACTGAGAATTGAAATTATAGCATACAAATGAAATTTTTCCTAAAAAATAGTAAAATAAAGATTTCAAGCAAATCTTTTGACAAGATTTCAAGCAAAAAACAACTAAATATGAGTCTATTCCTCACACAAACCCATTGTATGATTAGAAATTCAGCACACAAGTCATTTGGACTACTTTTTGACCAATCCTCTTGGATCTTAAAATATGTAGTCACTATAATTTAACATGTATAGAAAAAGAGTAACCATTAAAAATGTTCTCTTTTTGTGTTCTATTAAATAAATAATAGCCTACAGGTTTGGAACAATGCACGATATATATGTATATGTACAGAATTGTCTTTTTAGCATCAATATATGTAGCAATATTGTTCAATATGAGACTGTTTGTTTTGACTGACAACATTTGTGGAAATGTATATTGTCTAATACTCATAATACTGTATTGTAATAATACTAATACTGTATTGAGGTACAGCCCTTTTGACATCCAGCCCTCTGTATATGGAGAAGGCTATGAGTCTAATTCTACACAGTGTAAAAATCTCTTAACCGCAGATTGTGTGCTAGAGCATCTTTCTCTCTCTCTATCCATCCTCCTCCATATCTGAACGTTACAAGTAAGTTACAGCCCTGTTTTACCCATAACACACCTTGACTTACGGATGCGGTTCATCCATCATTGTCTGGCATGAATTTGCCTGTCATATTTCATCCCTCCCTTTCTCTGAAGCCCTAAATATCTTGTCTGGGGAAATGCTGACTATAGAAATAGCTTCTGAATATTACATGTATATATTTTTGTTTGCAGGATGTTCCAGCCGTGGAGTCTGTAATCTCTCAAACTAGTGTTTGAAATTCAGTAAACCTGCGTCAACATGACCAGCCGAGGAAAACAAATAACTCTGGTGGTGATCAGAGACACGTTCATCATGCGGTCAATCGACAGGCCACCGCAAAAGACTAAACAAACGCTTTATTAATAATGTTTCTAAATCTGTTTGTGCTTGGGATTTACTCCAGCAGAAAAATGTGCATGTAACAGTGTTTGGGAATGACTGACTAAAATAGCAACGCTACTAACTCTAACCTAGCCTAACACTAACTTCATAGTTTTAATTCACCTTTCCAGCATTCAATTGACATTTTTCCATTGTTGTTATTGCTAACTAAAACTGAAACTAGTAAGAACAATTTTGTTTGAAAAAAATAAAGATTTGATGAAAATGTTCATTTAAATTTAACTAAAATGTAACTGAAATAAGTTGAAGTGCTAAAATTATTAACAAAAATAATAATATTATTTAGAAATACTATAAACACAAAAACTAATAAGCACATAAAACTAATAGTAATTCAAAAATTTGGGAAAAAATAAAAGTAAAAATTCTACAAAATAAAAGCCTATTCAAAATAGGAATAAAGACTATAGGCTATATTAATAATACTAAAATAGCTATGCTTTTTTCAGCAAGCAATGGTGCAGTGTGACAAAAATGTATATTCCTGTATTTTTACATTGCATTTGTATAATGAAATGCACTGTTAACATGTTGTGCAATGGGAAGTCAATTAAACTCAACTAAGTGTTGTTTGCACGGTCCAAATAAACAACTAACTGAACAAATAGTTAAATGTTTAGTTACTGTAAATACTGCTGTTCAACATTTAGTTTTTGTACTGAGTTTTATATTTATATCAGAAAGCGGTCACCTTAATTTGTGCCACATAACATGCAGATTAAATATGAAACACATTTAAGCATGTAAAAGGTACTGTTGGCTTTTTGTTAAAGGTTTAGCGTGTAGCTAACTGCTTTTACTAAAGAGTAGCTTGACTGCAGTTTACCTACTTTAAATTATAAGTAGCTTAGTAAACAGTTTCCAAGTAGCTTCCCAGCACTTCTAGCAATGCAAAACCAGCGTCTGTGACAGAACCTGAATTACATTCTCTTTCTAAGAGAAACTGAAAAGAAGTATTTTCATAGAGTGCTGCTTTGCCTTTTCAAAGTCTGCACAAAAGGAGAGAGAAGTATGTTAAATCCCTCGACATGTTGTAGAAAGTGTTATTCATTGACGTGCCGTCCTCAAAGTCAGCAGTGACAAGAAGAGCGACAGGTCTGGACTGCTGGAAACAAAGAGACTGTGGTGATCAGGGACTGAATCGTGTCCAATCAACCAGCTACACCAGAGAACACAGCGAAACAAACACGCTTTACATTTTTATAACACCAAAATTATTAATAAGTGCAAGAACCACCCACCTGCCCACGGATAGAGTCCAGTGAAGATAGTGTGTGCTTCTTTTCTTGCAGCGCTAGGAAACTTTCACTCTTCATCGACACTGAAGGGTGCACATCATTGCAGTATGTTCACATAAACGGACAAATCAGCCGTAACCTTGCTCAGTGCAATAAAACAAAAACAAAAAAAGATTATGAAAGGGTTTAAAAAGGTACGTTTTACAAGAAAATTTTATTTACATTTTTCTGCTTTCACTTTAATTCAATATGTTTCTTGCATTTCTTTGCAATTATTTGCACAAACTTACTAGAACTTAAAAAGTGAGCAATTTTATTTATTTATTTATTTATTTTAATGCTCCATTTTAACTCATTGGAAAAACATGCTTCTACCTACAACTTCCAAATGACCTATAGCTACAATTTACTGCAGTCTGCAGTCGAAATAACCACCGGAGGCACTACAACACCAACAATAACTTGAATGTCTTAGTTTGCACTAAAATTATGATTATAGAGACAGATGATTGATAATCAAAGACTGTTTTGTGCAGTACTTAGCACAATACTATGTTATGTCCTCAAAATACTTTTACCATTGAGCAAGATTTGCAAACTAAGCACTCGTGTATGTCATGTCACGATAAAAGAGCTCAAGACTTGTAGAAGCAAGATTAAAGGGTTGCTTCAGCAAATGTGTTTTATCTTATATTTGCTTTTATTAACACTATTGGTCAGGTTTAGGGTCAGGTTTAGTGTATTAGATGTTATTTTCAAATGAGATAGAGAATTAACCTTTTAGCACCACTTCATTCCCGAACTGCTGTGATACAAACGACATCCAGCATAATAAAACATTAGTGATTTCATCTTCATATTTTCGTATGAAACTGAACATGCTTTTAGCGGCACTCACTGGAAATTTCACTTTGACAATGTTTCAACACGTGCAAGAAGAAATGTCACCATGCACATTATTTTCAACAGAAATATATTTCTATGGACTGAGAGCTTTGCATGGCCTGTTTTAAAATCACACATGCATACTGCGTTAGAAATCAAAACACGTTTTTTCTATTGTAAAATACTTTCTTGTATCCCACCTTAAACTTCCGAGACAATTAAAAGTAAGACATTGGTTGGCTGACACTGTGGTGCTATTACCGTTTGCAGACATAGAAAGCACAGTCTTGTATAATAATGATGATAACTATGTGCTAACATTTCATTTTAGCCCAGAGTTCATTCAAACCGCCTTCAGTAGGAAAAATCATATCTCTGCCACTGTCAGACTAAAGGACAGTGATGTTTTGTAATTTTCTTTGTTAGCACAAGTGATTATATCATTAGCATATAGCAGCGATGCGCTGGCTGTCAGGTTCTTAACGTGGATCTCTTCCACTGAGTTGCCTGTATTTACTCTGACTTTTCTGTCATAGATTAACTGAAGCATGGATCAAACTGAAATCAGTCCAACCAACGCAAACACTCTGAACAAGTGCCTGGAAAGTGGTGCGTCTCTTCAAGCTGACATTTCACAGTGCATTACCGATTTTAAAATATAATTAGTTTATTATTAGCTAGAGAACTGTAATAAACAATATACAGACTGCATCAATATTTGTTGGAAAATATCAATATAAAACACTCACATTAAGAGAGGTGCAAGAATCTGTGAACACAAATCTCTGTCTGTTCATGTTGACTTATCTAAAGCAAATCAAAGCTTAAAATATAAATACATTACTGCATTTTCATTTGTTTAAAGTTTGTCATCTAAGCTACACATTTTACCAGTTGATATTATTGTACAGTCAGAAGGGGAAAAAAGATTAAATAGGTTCAAGATGCCTATTTAGGTTATGAATCAGTGTTAATACGTGATGTAAAATTCGTACAGAGTACCTGTTCTCTTTATATTATAGATACAGAAATGTGCATGTGCTCTGTCATTAGTGATTGTCTCATCTTGAGATTAGGACTGAATATATGGCATAAAGGTGAAGTGTGTGATTCCTGTGCAGCTAGTAGCACCAAAACAAACTGCATGCGTGCAACTGCTTGCAAAATATTAACATGCATGCATAAGTAAATAAATAAAATATAAAAAATATTCTAATAAATTAATTTTAAACTGGGATATGAGAAAGTATTTTAACATAAAATACCAATACCACCTTTAAGCATTTGCATTCTGTTACAGTGTTTGCTTCTCTATTTGTTTATTCACCAAAAAGTCATCAAAAGCTGTGAGGCTTTTCCACATCAACATAATGTTTTGACAATCAGTCTGTTACCACAATTTTTAGGTTAATTTTGCCCTCTGGAAATCTTTCACAAATGTAGTTTCCGGTGTAGCTGGCCAAGATAAATCCTACAATGAAATTTTCATCTACAATGAAAAGAGAGAGAGAGAGAGAGAGATGTTGTATATACTGTATATATATTAATATTAATATATTAATATACTGTATATATATTAATATCAATGTTGTTGTTGTATATACTGTATATATATTAATGCTTTGGCAACATTGTGCTACGCAGTCCTGCTAATAAAGCTCATTTGAATTGAGAGAGACAGAGAGACAGAGAGAGAGAGAGAGAGAGAGAGAGAGAGAGAGGAGATAGAGAGAGAGAGAGACAGAGACAGAGACAGAGACAGAGACAGAGACAGAGACAGAGACAGAGAGAGAGAGAGAGAGAGAGAGACACAGAGAGAGAGAGAGAGAGAGAGAGAGAGAGAGAGAGAGAGGAGATAGGGAGAGAGAGAGAGACAGAGAGAGAGAGAGAGACAGAGAGAGAGAGAGAGACAGAGAGAGACAGAGTGAGAGAGAGAGAGAGAGAGAGAGACAGAGAGAGACACAGAGAGAGAGAAGAGACATGTTTAAAAGTCAGAAATAAAGAGTTATCATAGGAGACTGATGAATACCCCTGAAAGACGCTTAAAGTCAGCATGAAATCTAAATTAACTCTTGTAATTTCCTCAATAAATATTCCTTGTTTTGTTTAACGTGATTCATCAGTGCATGTTATTCCAATGATAATCTGGTAGAATGCATTACTTATCACAATCCAGTCATTCCCAATGAGTAAAATCAAGTCTAACCTCTAACGTGTGTGTGTGTGTGTGTGTGTGTGTGTGTGTGTGAGTGAGTGAGACTGTGTGTGTGTGTGTGTGTGTGTGTGTGTGTGTGTGTGTGTGTGTGTGTGTGTGTGTGTGTGTGTGTGTGTGTGTGAGTGAGACGTGTGTGTGTGTGTGTGTGTGTGTGTGTGTGTGAGAGTGAGTGTGTCTGTGCGTGTGTGTGTGTGCGTGGCGTGTGTGTGCGTGTGTGTATGTA
Source organism: Gymnocypris eckloni scoliostomus (assembly GCA_027564155.1). Lineage (NCBI taxonomy): Eukaryota > Metazoa > Chordata > Actinopteri > Cypriniformes > Cyprinidae > Gymnocypris > Gymnocypris eckloni. Next base: position 34,383,269 of record CM050419.1, read on the forward strand.
ACAATGCAAGCCGGAGGCTTGTCAGAGATATCTACCGTTTGACGGACACAGACAGGAAGTTCCACCTCTATCGTTGTTCGAGATCTGTTCGAGTATATCAGACATTGGAAAGCTTTTCTATCTCTTGTCTTTCCTCACAGCATCCACACTGACACGACAGCTCGAGTCCAGAGAGGAAGAGCAAATCTCAGCAAATTCAATTTGATCACATTTAATGCTGGAACTTTTTAAAGTTGTTCTAAGAAGGAATCACATCATGCAATCAGCCCAGAAATTATGCAAAGTGCCCTAAATTAGGGTGACCCTGTTTTCCCAGGACATGTCCTGTTTCACGTTCTGTCCTGGCCGTCCTGGCTGTTTTTTATAAAGTGATGAAAATGTCCTGGTTTTCATTATTTTTCATTGAGCCATTAAATTGACCGGCACTAGGGCACTATTTATTTACATAATAAAACATGTTGAGTAACCTCTGAGAAGCCTATCTGAATTTGTGTCTTTGGTTATAGATAGTATTTTATAATATAACAATTTTCTATCCATACAGAGGAGAAATACTTTAAATGTATTGACATTAATAAGGCATCTTTGAGTAAACTTCGAGTATCATTTGATGGGCCGAGTGTCCTGGTTTTCGGTAATCAAAATATGGTCAACCTACCTAAATATTGCATAATAAGTGCAAAAATGTTTTCCAACATTTGATCCAAATATTAGACATCTCTTTCTAGAGTATATTAGTTTAGTGTCTGTGCAGACAACGTAATGACCCGTACACTAGTCTTTACATTATAGAGATTAGGACTGAATTTATGGCATAAACATGAATAATACCAGTACCCTTAAATACTTTATGTGTTCCTGTGGCTCAGTGGTAGAGCATTGTATTAGCAGTGCAAAAGGTTGTGGGTTCGATTCCCAGGGAACACATGCACTGACAATACAAATGTATATGCTGAATGCACTGTAAGTCGCTTTGGATAAAAGCGTCTCTTAAATGTGTATTGCATTATAAAGGTATTCATAGTAATGCATTATTTATTTTCATAAATAATTGAAACCAAAGTTAAAATGCATTATAACATTTTAAGCTATTTTAACACATTATACTTCTAACGGTTCAACAATGAATAGATAATATTATAACTGTCCAATGCAACAATTAAAGTCATAATGCACAAACGATTTACATGCATGCATTTATATAAACAGAAGCCATATTGCATCTTGGACATTGCATCTAATGCAGATCATCACACAAGCAGAGCAAGAATACACAGGAACTACTCTTGATTTTTTCTCTCTCTCTGTTTTAATAATACGGCGAATTAGATCTAGAGAAGGCAATGAGCATCTAAAAATAGGCCTACTTATTTACTGCATTAATCTTCAGCAGACACTGTACAGTCTATGCAATTCAGTTATTTCCAGCTGAAAGTTCTTTTAGTCACATAACATTAGGAGGCCGTTGCATTATAGCATGCACATTTGTGGCCGAACACAAAAAGCAATTTTCCATCCTTTTCAGACTACTTATACGTAACAACTTTCCACCCCTGTCGAAGGCAGATGAATGTGTGCACACAAGGATAACCGCATGCGCTCACATCAGAGAGGACATGCTAGCAAGAGTGTGCATGGCAAAACCAATATTGCTTTGTTATATATCTATCTATCTATCTATCATCCATTATTAGGTGTCGTGAGCAGCTGTGTTATTTCTGGCGAGCACCTCTTACAATGCATGAGCTTCAGCGGACCGCATGAGTATGGAGTCAAAACACAGCTGCAACTACAATATGCCTGTCAAAGGCATCAAAGGTTAATGCAAGTTATGCATGGAGAGTGTTTACCTCCTTGTGTCGATGCTTAATTGCTATTTAATAGTCTGACAGCTATTGTACATTGTACCTATTGAGAACTCAGACGGGGAGGGTGTGCACCGGAATAAACCAGTTATTAATGCCATAAATTGGTTTCTTTGGGGGATAAACTGAACAAAGGCAATCAACCAAATGCTTTAAACTAAAGAGATGTTTTAAATCTTGCATGTAAGCACGATGAAAAGTCGCACAGATGCTAATTGCTGTACAATTAAGCTTTAAAAAAAAACTAGTGACTGCTTGGCATGCAAATCAGCAAACTGCCCTCTACACCTCTGTATTAAGTAGCACAAATAAATGCATTGGGCACAAGAGCTGTTTATCAACAATCGCAAGTCATTTTCATTGCATGCAGTTGATTGTTTCTGAACTAATGTCCTCTAATGACTGTATACATGCTGATTCTGTGTATGTCTGTTTGTATATATCCAAGGATTACTCTTGGTTCAGAAATCTTTCCTCCACAGGCCGTGATGCACCAGTCCCAATATCTGCCACATCAGAGGGATCAAATCCTGGAAAGATAGTCATAGTGTTGTCTGAGACACTGCTAAAATTCATTTAGCTGATGTGGTGTTCATTTGGTAAAACATTGCTTATAAATGGCTCATTATGCAAAATTATCACCAAATATTTGTATATTAATATTTATAGTTTTCTTTCAATTACCAGTTTTTTGTTGTTGATGTTTTTCCCCTGCAACTGATTAGTCATAAGCTGCATTTGCTTCATCTCCTGTTTTTGAGTGAAACAAAGCATTATTTGAGGATAAATATGGCAATGTTCACTCAAAAACTGAAGATGCATGATCTCAGATCAATGAGACAAATACGATCAATCAGATGCAAAAATAAATACAAAACCTGTGCTAACTTAAAGAAAACAAACTGACAAAGATATCAATCTTGAATAATAATAGGCTATAGCATAAAAGTAAATAAGTAAATAAATATTAATTTGTTATACCCAGAATGAGCAAAGTCCAAATTGATTACATTAACTAGCATTTTCAAGAAAAGAAGAGTCAAAATGACCAGAACACCACACGAGGGTTAAGTAGAAACTATATATGGTTCCACATTTACATGCATTATTCAGATTCTTTCATCCAAAGTGACTTGCATTGCATTTCAGGTAACTGTATGAGTTCATGCATTGCTCCGGAATCAAACCCATGACCTCTGTGTTGCTAACACATGCTCTACTGTTTGAGCCGCAGGAATGCTATTTATTTGTAGCTATATTTGTGAAATAATCAGTACTTATGAATGTGGACAAATGTTTAATCCCAAGAGCTTTACCAACCTCATCTACTGCATAGTGGTCTCAATTATTAACAATAAATCTGAGACTAAACAGCATGTACAAACAAAAGAAGTTTTCAAGCTAGAAAAAATAAATCATAATCTTTATAAATAAAGCCACAACATTCACCATCCCTTACTCCAGCAGAAAGCACGATTACCAGCGTATTGCATTCATAGTTCACATTTAGCTCAAAGTGATCCGCACTTGACAGCGCTTCAGGTCAAACACACATTCACCGTTTGACCCTGGAGTCCAAGAGGTCAAGCGGTTGTGTATTACACACACACATCATGTACTCGCGTATGAATGCATGAATCAAGGATGTGCAGGATGGCTTGACACAATCTTAAATCATTATATAGATTTCTTTCTCCAGAGTAACACGATAAAGAAGCGATTACATTGATTAATTCCAGACGAGAAGGAGTTTAAAATGCTACATTTTCTGGCAGAACAGTTTTCCCGTCCACAGGATTAGTTTTCACTAAATGACTCGCATGCTGCCCTTAAATATTGAAATAGCAGATACTATAGTGTAATTGTGTGGTCTTATGTGTCTCTCTCAGCAAGAAAAATATAATAATCATCAGCCTGTATGTATGGTCCAAAACCAAAACCAAGGATGTATTTGATTAAAAACAATATTCTCGTGAAAATTCACTTTATTGAATTGAATGTGCACTGGTAGTGTACCTAGTGTACTTAAAAGTAGTTTTGAAGCTGTACTTGCACATATAATATTAATGAAATTAAAAGCCAATTAAGAGTATTTAAAAACACACTTTCATGACTATGTTTCTAACGCAATTTTAAGTGCACGGTAATAATGGCATTTTTTAATTACTGTAAATTAAAAAACTAAATTACAATCTGAATGTTTAATATTATTAGATATTAAGTAAATGTTAAATGCACAGTCGCAATTTAAACATAAAAAAATTGACATTCCAAATATATTTCAATAAATAACACAAGTTCGATAAAAATTACATTAAAGTATATTTAATTTTCCATAAATGCTTCAGCAGCATTGCACCCATATTTCAAAAACTAAAGAAGTATCTGTGAACATAAATATGCACTTAGTCCCATAAGTATGTCAGAAAGCACACTAAAGATCAGATGATTGCATTTAATATAAATTAACTATACATTTTTGTGTAACTGCTAATTACATGCAACCAATTGTCAGAAAACCTCACATGCAATTAACATACTGTATACTTTGAGTATTTTCTATCCATAAAAAGCAGTCTTTTTAATAGTACACTACATCTTTGCTAATAGGAATCATAATTAATACACCTATAATACGTGCTGATTAATAGCGTTTACTAAGACAAGCATCACTTTTACAAATGTTCAAAATCCTAGACTTAAGTATGAATTATGTTCAATTAAGTATGATTAGACACTATTTTCACATGCCGGAAGATAAATTGAAGGTGAAAATCCCACAAAAGCGAACATTTCTACAGCCCAGAAGATCTAGAGACTTGAGGACGCAGGACCAGTAAAAAATAAAGAAAGAAATACGCCCAGCAACCACTTAGCAAGCACCCACAGCACCCTGGTAAGTTTCCCACAGGCTTCTTCTTCAGAAAATATCAGAATCTAGTTCTGCGGTTCATTCATACTAAGTACAGTTATAGCAAACTGTGGGAGTTTCGATTGAAGTCTCTGGTTTTTGCAAACCTTTGACTCCACTCATGTCTTGCCGAGGATGAAGAAATCTCAGCGGAGCGTTAAGGTGGTTTTGTATTTGGCACAGTATAATTCTGTGCTCAGATTCAGAGAGATTACTTACACAGTTCCTGTGGGTCGAGTCCTGCCGTACGAGAAGCCCTGACACCGGTACCATCTACAGGAACAGACACACAGAGAAACGGAGCGAGTTCAGAAAAATGCCCGTTGTCTTTTATCGAAGCAACAGCGTGTGTGCGGGACGTCCCGGGAGAAGAGCAGTCGTGAAAGCATAATGGATTGTTTTTTCTTAATGCAACATTTTTATGGCGTGTTTGAGGTATAATTCTGAACAGATGTAGTTAACGTCCATACAGCCAGCAGCATGTGTTTGATGCGCTTGATACAGGGACATTTGAAAGTCAGCTTGAGATAAACAGAACAGATTGTGCATGAAGAGAAGCAGTTTACACACATGCACACGCATTAAAAAGACCTGTTTAAAAATGCCTCAGTGACCCATTTTTGTGGTTTGTGTTTGGATTATTGTACGGTTAGAAGATCCAAACATGGCCCATTATAAGATTTCTAACAGAGTCAGTCACTTATTGAGTTTGTATTTGTTGGTAGAAATATAGGCCCACAACATCAAAAATACAGCAGTATATTTTATTGTACACATGGGTACTTTTTATTCCTGTGTTCACCAAACCCATCTTGAGTGTTTGCTGCTAAATAGCACAATGTTTAGTTTCATCTGAGCGTAGAAGCCAGTCCCATTTGAAGTTCCAGTCGTGTCTGATAACTGAATATGCTGGAGTTTGTTTTTGGATGAGCTAGGATCATTTTTCTTGAAAGCCTCCCAAACAACACGTGGTGATGTAGGTGTTGCTTGACAATTTTCCTTAAAGTTTTCTGACCCGAGGCTCAACTATTTTCTGCAATTATCCAGCTGTGGTCCTCGGAGAGTCTTTACATTTATACATTTGGCAGACGCTTTTATCCAAAGTGACTTACTGTCAGGCTATATATTTTTTTATGAGTATGTGTGTGTTCCCTGGGAATTGAACCCACAACCTTTTGCGCTGCTAACCAGAGGCCGCTGGGGTTTTTTAAGCTTCCTGACAATTATTTGTCAAATTTCGATTTTTTCCAATAATAAGCCATGGCTGGATAATTTCATGTTCATAATCACCCTGGAGTGCTAAAAATTGTGAATATGAATGGGAATGTATTTCAGATATATTTTACTCATAAGAATTTCTAGGGGTGCCAATAATTGTGTCCAATGTGTATTTGAGAAAAACATTTATTTCATAATGATATACTCCCGCCCTTTTTAAATTCCTATTATCCAATGAAAGTTTAGATTTTTGTGATTTTTTTAATAAAGTATCAAAAGGATTAACAATGCAGATTAATTTCCACAGCCTTCTTTGATCATATTTACCAAGGGTGCCGATATTTTTGGCCATGACTGTAAGTTACAGCCTGCTGAATTGATGCATTTCTGCTTTCATTCATTCAAATGTTGTGCACATTATTACCATTTGCCATAAGAATGATGTTTTCATTCCTCGCTGCTCGTCGAGTACCCATCTGGCTGAACTCACTGGATTATGTTGTTGGAGGCGTTTCATTGCCCTCAATATCAGGACATCAGAGTTTGGCTGGTTAGCATGGTCCAGTTAGCCCATTGTGGGTAGATGTTATAACCATTCTGTGTGCAAAAATCATGACGCTGATGTAACAGATCACTGATAAAAAAAAATCAATGCATTTTGTACCAAAGGGGAATCAAATCTAAAATGACGTGCTGAATGTTTCAGCACAGAGCGTCTGGGTTTTATTCCAGCAGTTGGATGAGTCAGTGTAGCGAACCTAAGAGGCTTAACCAGACTCAGAGCTCTGAGGAACGCTTAGAGACTCCCACTATCCAAAATACAGCAGAAAATAATAACGTCCCCTGATGATTTGAATCTTTTACACTGAGTATGGAAATAGTTTTTGCATTAAGAGACTTCTGCTTCCTAACTAGCCTGTTCATCTTCATTCACAGTCCTCCTGTAGCTCAAACACCAAGGGCATGGGTTTGATTCCCAGAGAGAGCATGACCTCAAATCAATAAAATGTGGACCTTGAATGCAAGTTGATTTGGAATAAAGTGCCTGCCAAATGCATAAAAATGTAAAATGACTTGAATATGCATGTGGACTTCAAGAATATTTCTTTGGTTTCAGCAACATCAAAATTGCAGTAAAACAGTCAGAATAAAACAATAGTTCAAACACACTTTGGAAAATGTTGGAAAGTCACTTCATTGGTAACAACATATCAAAACAACGGCGATAAACAGCTTTGCAATGTTGTCAGATGATTTGACAAATAAAGAATACTTCATTATCTTCATTTTATTTACAGTTATTTATTTCATTGATAATCCCATACGTCCCATATGATAATCTCAATTTATATCATTGATATTCCCATAAATCCCATACGATAATCTCAATTTATATCATTGATAATCTAATACGTAAATGTAATATGTTAATGAACATATATTAAATGTATTACTTATGAAGTAAAAAACTAATCTGAAACTTACTAGAAATTGGAACACATTTAATATATATATAATTTGTTTCAATTTCTTGACACATATAAAAGCATGTAAAAATGATATAAATATTATTAACATATGCATATAAATGAGGATTTTATATATTTTATAAACATATATCTTCATCTACCCAGAGAATGTGCATGTGAAATATATGGCATTAAAACTCTTGATATAGTATAATATATGTCACATATTACATTTTTGTATAGGATGCAGTGATTTTCATACATTTTTCTTGAGGAATTTTCTTTGTGTGTGTGTGTGTGTGTGTGTGTGTGTGTGTGTGTGTGTGTGATATCTCAAAATAACAAAATCCAACAAAAATGAAAACGCTGCACCAAGTATCTTTCTCCCAATTCTTCATTTTCAAGTCAATTATTGTTGTTTTGGGTCACCGAAAGATTACACCATGCAAGACAATAAATCAACTAACTAAGATTTTATATTTATTTCACAAAATGAATCTTGGCCTTATAAAATAATTCTTCTTCAAGACAGATGAGGCCATTTCTTCAGTAGCTGTAGTTTTTCAGTATTTGCCATTCTGTCAATGTGAAGCTGAATCAATTCATGTAAATATGACCATTAGATCCTGTAGCGGCTCATTCTGATGAGAAAGAATGATTCATATGGATTGAAAACAGAGAGAGAATGTGCATCCGAATGAAAGAAGGGCTGTTTGCAATGCAATACTGAATACTGCACAGTGTACAGCACACTGCATATTACAGAGACTTAACGTTTGTAGCTTGATGTTCAGAAGTATGGCTGCATTTACTTAGCTGCACTGGAAATAGAAGTTGAATCCTTGTGGAATACTGTCCGTTTTGTTTTATTTTGAGAACTTTTATTCTCTGTGTGTGCGTGTGTGCGCGTGCGTGTGTGTGTGTGTGTGTGTGCGTGTGTGTGTGTGTGTGTGTGTGTGTGTGTGTGCGCGCATGCGTGTGTGTGGGGGAGTTTTATATTTCTATGGAAACTGTGATACATTTTTTTCTGGATTATTTAATGAATAGAACGTTCAAAGGTATTTGAAATATAAATATATATATTTACTTTAATTAATATATGTATTTACTGTCACAATGGATCTATGTAATGTGTCCTTGCTAAATAAATGTATTCATTTCTTAAGAAAGGAGAGAAGAAGCATATCCCAAATGTTAAGTTGTGTACTAATATTTTATTGTATTTTTGGCCACCTAAATGCAGCCTTGGTGAGCAGAATAGACTTCATTGTATATATTGGTAAAATACTGGCTATTCTGTCCTTGCTCTATGGTTCTTGTTTGACTGCACAGCTGAGGTTTATGACACTGACATGGTCTACACTGCAAAACACTTTACATAGAGATGAATCCCTGAGTCTAAAGCCTTGGAAGTGACCAAAGAAATTAACAGTGGAATCAATTTCCCATCGTAAAAAGAATAGCACTATCATAATAATGCAGTAATGAGATGCATCAAAGATTCGGCTCAAGGATATCACAAATGAGATCTCCTTAACAAATCAAATGTTTATCCTAGACAGAGAGAAATAAAAAGGCAAAGATTTTAACAATGTCTCAAACTGCACTCAGATTCGCCTATAAAGTCTCAAATCTCAATTTGAAGTTAAATGTTTCTCAACTAAATCTACCAAACCCAAATTATGTATTTTACATAATAATGAAGTGCTTTGACGGTTACAGATTTGAAAAACAAAAGGACGGGAACAAAGAACCATTTCGGCTTAAAAGGGTTCTTCAGAATACTATGGTTTTAAATAAAACCATTACTGCATGTAAAGAACCATATTTATTATGAGTGTACTGCTCATCAACAGTTGTCTCAGATTAATCTTTTTTAGTAATTTAAAAACAAATATATTATACAATGTCAATTATTAAAAGAAAGCTGAGAACTCCTTTGAGTCTCCCAGCATGAAAGAGCCACCGCTGATTGAATATCCTCTGGGATTGATAAAGATTATTATACAACAAATATGTTAAATAAGTGAAGATTCGTGGCTAAGTAAATTCTTTTTAATCCCATGCATTTGTGGGAGATGTTGTTTTGTGAACATATACACCAAAGAACTGTTTACTGTTTCTCCAGAAGAAGAAAATACTGCTGTTCATTGATCTTTCTGTGTACTCTTAAAGATATATGGCAAATAAGCTCTTATTCTTATGCATGTACTGGGAATGAGTGTAAAAATAATCAGTCATACAAGCATTGGCTTTGAAGTGTTGTCTACGGAGTCCAACAGTTGTTTCTGTCACAAGAACAGAGTTTTTCAAGGTTTTTCAACTGTATTTTCAATAGTGTGCAGATCGTGAACAATGTGGTCCTTGAAGAATAACTGTATAGGTACAGGTTCATCCTCGTGAAATACTTTTTCTTAGTCGTTTAGTCAATATAAAATGGTTTTATCCATCCAGCGATGGAAAAAAGTCCATGGAGTGAACACATGTGTCAAAAAAGATAAATGAAGTAGTTTCTTTGAACTTTCAAAGACTTTCTTGTGTTATTAGACTTGCTGGCTCAAGGGTCACACACAACACATTTTTGCTTTTAAAAATGTGAGACGCCACACAGTACAGCATTATCCAGTTTAGGCTGCTTAAGCAACACCCTAGCAACAACCCGATACCATAGTAATCACATAGCAATGCCCTAGAAATCATGGAAGTTGCAACATACCGTCTTCCAGCTTATCAACCTTCTTGCAAAAACCTAAAAACCACCCATAGCACAAAATCGACAGCATAGCAACACCCTAGAAACCACCTAGAAATGCCGAACAACCACAGACCGAACAACATATTCGCAATCGCCCTGAATAATACAGCAACTGTTTCTCAAAGTCCTTTAAAAAAAAAAAACCACAGCAACTTTGAAAAAAAACCTAAGAACACCATAGTAACATCCAATAAACCACTCAAAATGCCCTAACAACACCCTCGAGGAACACCCAAAACACCATAGTAACTACTTAGCAACCATAAATCAAAGCAACACACTTGCAATCACTCTGCATACCATACTAACATCTTTTCAAAATCCTGAACCACTAAGAACCATAACAACACCCTAGAAATCACCCAAAAGACCCTAGTAACACCTTAACATACCTGCAACACCATAGCAAGCAAATAGGAACCATATATCACAGCAACATACAACCCAAGTTCCGGAAATGTTGGGACATTATTTTAATTAGAATAAAATGAAAACTAAAAGACTTTCAAATCTCATGAGACAATATTTTATTTACAATAGAACATAGATAACATAAATGTTTAAACTGATAATGTTACACTTAATGAGTTCAAATTTCAAATGTCATGCCTGCTACAGGTCTCAAAAAAGTTGGCACGGGGGCAAAAAGGGCTGAAAAAGCAAGACATTTTGAAACGATTCAGCTGGGAGAATATCTTGCAGCTAATTAAGTTAATTGACATCAGGTCTGTAACATGATTAACTATAAAGGGATGTCTTAGACAGAGTCTCTCAGAAGTAAAGATAGGCAGAGGCTCTACAGTCTGTGAAAGAGTGCACAAAAAGATTGTGGAATACTTTAAAAAGTATTTTAGTTACAAAATATTATTACTTACCTAAGAGGCCCTAAATGGTTAAGCTTCTGCGTAACTAACCTTACACAAGCTGCAGTCTGGATCCAACCCTTAAATGATCTGAGATGACCAAACACCTGAGAAGAGATAATGCCAACCCCTCAGACAATACACTGAACTAAACACATTTTACCATAAGTTAAATATATTAAGTTTCTACAACAGTGCTTTCCAAACCTGTCCTGAGGACCCAGCCCTGCACTTTTTGTATGTCTCCCTTTTCTAACACACCTGATTCCACTCATCAGCTCGTTAGTAGACTGCAAGAACTAAATTGGGTGTGTCTGATTAGGGAGATATACAAAATGTGCAGGGCAGGGGGGCTCCAGGACAGGTTTGGGAAGCACTGTTCTACCATATATACATATGCAAATTTGCAACGATTGTATCGTAAAAAGCACTATATAATTAATCTTGAATTGTATTTGTCAATATCAAATTGCAAAGGCTTTGCAAATCTCATCTTCTACAGTGCACATAACAGCATCAAAAGATTCAGAGAAACTGGAGAAATCTCTGTGCATAAGGGACAAGGCCGAAGACCTTTGTTGGATGCCGTGGTCTTCGGGCCCTCAGATGACACTGCATCACTCATCGGCATGATTCTGTCATTGACATTACTAAATGGGCCCAGGAATACTTCCAGAAACCACTGTCCTTAAACACAATCTGTCGTGCCATCTGCAGATGCCAACTAAAGCTCTATCATGCAAAAATGAAGCCATATGTGAACATGGTCCAGAAGCGCTGTTGTGTCCTGTGGGCCAAGGCTCATTTAAAATGGACTGTTTCAAAGTGAAAAGTCCATATTTGGACTCGTTCAAAGACGAGTCCAAATATGACATTCTTGTTGGAAATCACGGATGCTCCGCTAAAGAGGAGGGAGACATTTTAGCATGTCATCAGCATTCAGTACAAAAGCCAGCATCTCTGATGGGATGGGGGTGCATTATTGCATACGGTATAGGCAGCTTCCATGTTTTGGAAGGCACTATGAATGCTGAAAGGTATATAAAGGTTTTAGAGCAACATATGCTCCCCTCCAGATGACGTCTATTTCAGGGAAGGCCTTGTGTATTTTAGCAGGACGATGTAAGACCACATACTGCAGCTATTAGAACAGCATGGCTTTTGTTGAGTTATGTCATTGTATATGTTCTCAATTGACCCTGTGACCTAGTTTCTGGAAGTGGGTGGGGTGACACACCGGTGCGCAATCATTAATAAATGGCCACTGCTCATTCTTATTGTGTGGTGCATGCAGGCCAAACGAAACTTGATTGTCTATGTGTAAAGTTTGTATCCTCCGTTATGAGAACCGGCATTCTCAGCTCTTTTAGGGATGGCTGCGCCAATAGGTTATGGGCCCAATAAAGAGTTTGGGAGCCGATGGAATCGTTTATGTTTTATTCTTCTATGTAGTAGAAGAGCCCAGGTGCTGAATTGGCCTGCCAACAATCCAGATCTTTCACTTATAGAAACTCTCCAGAAACTCATAACCTCGATGCCCAGATGTCTTCAAGCTGTTTTGAAAAGAAGAGGAGATGCTACACCATGGTAAACATGCCCCCGTCCCAACTATTTTGAGACCCGTAGCAGGCGTCAAATATAAAATCAGCTCATTTTGTGCATACAATTGTAACATTTCTCAGTTTAAACATTTGTTATATTATATATGTTCTATTGTGAATAAATTATTGGCTCATGTGATTTGAAAGTCTTTTAGTTTTAATTTTATTCAAATTTAAAAACATCCCAACATTTCCAGAATTCGGGTTGTACTTGCAATACTCTCAGTACCACAGTAACTTCTTTGTAAAATACTAAGAACCTCCAAGAACACCATGGCAACATCCTAGAAACCTCCCAAAATACCCTAGCAACACCCTAGAATACCCGAAACACCATCGCAATCACCAAGCAACCATAGATCAAAGCAAAATACTTTCACTCACCCTGAATACTATAGTAACTCATTTGCAAAATCCTCAGAACCACCAATAATACCCTAGCAACACCCTAAAACACCTGAAATGTCATAGCAACCACCTGACATTCATAGATCAAATAAACTTTTTGCAATCACGCCAAATACCATAGAAACTGCTTTGCAAAATCCTAAAAACCAACCAAGAACACCATAGCAACATCCTAGAAACCTCCCAAAATACCCTAGCAACACCCTAAATTATCTGAACCACCATAGAAACCACCTAGCCAGGCCCTAATGAGTAAAGTACAGTAGCTGCAACCATCCCAAACATTGAGTTTTGCAAACACAAGCATCTTTAGAAAATGTCCTCATCTACAGTTGCTAAGTTTCTCTAATCACCACGGTTTATAATGACTGGCAATTATAAAGCGATCTGCATATTTGAAAGACAACCATCTCTCATGTGCCGTGATGATGCTAGAAATTGGAATAAGGCAAATTCAAGAGCACATTTCACTCCTTTATAGCTGTTAATTCTTCAAAGCAAGACTCATATTTTTGAAGAAAATGAATTCTGCTGACTGATTGGCTTTTGTAATAAGCTAATAGTTTGCCAGTGGCCTGTGCATTCATCTGGAACAGATAGAGAGGAGCGCGTATCGATTGAGTGGCGTGCATAGCAGCTGATTTAATACAAAGATTTCATTTTCTTTCACTCTCCAATTTTCCACACATCTCTGATAATAAGACTGAAGGGGAGGGATTGTGGAATTCCCAATGAATGCAATTTAATTTGATTCACGCCGTACATAAGGGCATTCGCAACCCGAGCGGATACAGCTTGAATGACAAGCAACATAACAGACTACTGCTATGTAGAAAATAAATCTTCAAAGTTGATGTAGAAGAGAAACATAACAAGGCACTGATAGCTAAGCCAAAATGAGATTTGTGCTTGTCCAACAAAACTTCAAGATGCAAAGCTGAATAGTTTCTTATGTGTGCTTCATCTGTTATATTCTAGTTTATATGAAACAAAAAACACTTTCTGGCTGATTGTTGATGGCTACTTAAAAGCTTATTTTATCCTAAATGTGAAAAACAGAGGTTCTGTGTCAGAAAGGGTTCTTAATAAAATTGTTGATTAATATATTTTTAAATATTAAATATATTAAAATATATATTTTTGTTATTTATGTATAATCTACATTTTTGATTCATCCAAAATCATGTGAGAAGAAATTGTGATGCATTGATTATTTTTTATTAATATATGAATTATATTAAAACAAATAATTATAATTGATTTTTGATTCATCCAAAATCAATTTGAGAAAGAATTTTGATGCACTGATGAATGTTTATTAATATATTTTAACATATTAAATGTATTAATATGTATTATGTATGAAAATATATAATTGTTTTAATTATATTTAATTCATGCAAAATCGTTTGAGAAAGGATGATGAAAGAATTGATGAACTGGTTTTTAAATCAATGTTGCTTTTGGAGTTCACAAACTCACAGATGCATTGCAGATCTTTGAAATCCATCTGATCTGTGAATAATTCCAGGTCCTACAATAGCTTTGTGTGAAATGACAGTCTTCATTCCACATAGTCTCAACTGAATCATTTTCATGTGCCAAGTTTGAAAAAAGCCCCCCATGTCACGTTATCCATTTGTAATTTGGACATTCTGATCATATCTATTTTTGTGTTACAGTACAAACTCATACAGGTTTAGATCAACATGAGGGTGAGTAATAATACTAAAACAGAGGTTTTATGTCAGAAAGTGCACATGGAAGGTTTTATCGTCTTTACCCAACAGCATATACAGTGTGTGTGTGTGTGTGTGTGTGTGTGTGTGTGTGTGTGTGTGTGTGTACAGCTGTACATGTTTCCATCAACTTTTTTTCATATCTGAAAAGCATTCATCCTCCTTTAAAACCACAATTCCTTTTTTATGAGAACTTTTCTAATAACTTTTGTGACTTATTTATATATATATATAAGCTTTAAAGTCTCTAGTGTAGGTGTCTCTTGTTTTTTCTCAGCTGTGTGATGGACAAAAAGAAAATGAATTCTGTCATGTGATTGTAGTTATTATTAACCTCTGAGTAAATGACAATGTACAGCATCGTTTGACATCAGCCTCTTCAGCACAGTTCTTCTGGATACGTGCCGGTCACAGTCACAGCTTATTCTTTCTCTACTGCCTCCAACACAACATTATGATGGATCTAACATCTAAATCCAGATGTGTCAAATCATTGCACAAATCTTATGAAAATCAAAGCATGCAGGTCTAAATAAGAACTCCGGGCTGAACTTTTCAGTGCCGTTGGTATCAAAACATTCAAAGACAACAGTTTCAGCATGTGTCTGCTGTCAGTTGTGATAAATTCATTTAATTGGGTGCAATTAGTATTTCAAAGCACATTGAGATGAACGCTGCTGAGAGGGTTTTACTGAAACTACATATTGCTCAAGTTTTCTGAATATTGCAATCTCCGTTTCAGGAATATTCACCAAAAATGATTCACTTACTCCCCTCCATGTCGTTCCAAACCTGTGTAGCATGTTCTCTTGCGTGGAGCACAAACAGAGAAAGTTCACGCTGCTTTCTTCCATGCAGAGTCTGTGAGGAAGGAATGGAAATCATTAGGCACCTCGTGATTCGATTCTGTTTAGAATAATATCCTACCAATTAAAACGCTAAAATCTCAATTCTGCAGTCGTGATTCTTCTGTAAATGTATTCTGTTTAAATGTCAGGTCATGGGCATTGGTTGGTTTTCATTAAGATGTAAAATAAAGCGTATTCTGTCTTCTTGTCCTTGACTATTATCTGAACATATCTGAAGGGTCTCGTGTGTAAACGCACCTTTTGTTGTGTAAATGTCGCTGCAGATGTGTCCTCCTTGCATTTTTGCTGTGCAGAACGCTCTTATGTATCGGATTTATCTTGCATATGTTTTACAAAAATCTGAATTTATAATAAATAACTGTGTATTAACTAATATATTTTCAAAACAAATAATCATTAAAATAAAACACACACACACACACACACACACACTACACTTTAAATGTATTCACTCCTAATTTTATATATAATTATATTAATCAAATGTATCAAATAAAAATGTTATTACATCTATATGTATACACACACTACTCATTGCATGTGATTTTCGTCTTTTATTTTTAATACATTTGTGAAGATTTCAAACAAACTTATTTCATGTTGTCATTATGGGGTATTGTTTGTATAATTTGGAGGAAAATAATGAATTTTGGAATAAGGCTGTAACATAATAAAATGTGGAAAACGTGAAGCTGTGAATATTTTCCGGATGCGCTGTATTCACTCTTGCTCGTGCATTTTGATAGTCAGTAAAACTGTTACAGTAGTAGTTTTTTTTTTTGGATTAGGTAGTGTTAAAAGATCTAGAATATGATCAGGCATTAAAATGTGCTTTATACTAATTACCAGGTGAAATGCTATTCACATAAGCAACTAGTTAATAGTGAATAGTGTCCCCTAATCTGAAGTGTCACTATGTATTTCTGTAGATTAATTCATAATCATTTAAGAAAGAATCATGACTGGTTAAATCAATATTGCTTGACAATAAGAGAACATTGATTCACAGATGCATTGCAGTTCTTTGATGTCTAAAACAGTATTACTCCGAGTTGTACAGTAGCTTTGTGTGAAATCCACTCCACATACAGTACACTGTACAAGCTTGTCTCATTTCATTCATTTGAATCACTGCATCATCGTCATGTGGCGATGCCCCTGGTCACTTTAAGCTTTCATTGGGAAAATCTCATTTGGCCATTCTGATAAACATTTACTCTTGTGTTACAGTACAAAGTCACACAGGTTTGGGACAACATGAGTGTGAGTAAATGATAACAGGCTTTTCATGATGAACTCTCCCTTTAGCACTAGAACACAGAGGTGCATTTTTAATGAAGTGTTTGTGGAAATCACAGACATTATGTCAAATAATTGTAATTCAAGGTTGTTTTGCCGTGATGCCGAATAACCAAACTAATTATTAGAGTCAATGTTGTTTCACGGAAGCCCGTATCAGCAATGCTGTTCAAAACTCTGTCACCTCCCTGAGACTGCATCGGTCACAGCTCTCTTTTACCATGATTGAAGATGTCAATGATGTCGAGGGGAAAATGGGAGTGTCGAACTGTGAAGTGCACGTTACAGTCATTTGCTGGAAGCAGGAAAATAAAGCCCTGAGCTCTCGGCTGCACTGGATTTAGAATCAGACATTAATGCTCCGGCACGTCTCAGGAATATTTCTTCTGTCCACATGCAGAAAAAATAAGATCTGAATACAGAACGGAATACTACAATAATGTGCAGCGTGTCCAGTAGGCTGCTTGTTATTAAAAACAGTATGTGCACATTATGCAATAAACCTTTAGTTCAACTTTTTGACACCTCATCGTGTTGCACATTCAGTTTAACAAGTGCTGTTTTGTAATTATCTTAGAAATAATTTATTAACAATATAATGAATAAATCAAACATCATTTATTTATTTAAAAATTGTGATTTTACGTTCTTAGATGAAAGTTTTCACCCAGAAGATGTTAGTAAATTTCATAGAATTTTCAAAAACTGAAATGCACTCCAGAAATCTTTGAAATATATTATTTCTACAGTGTGTTTCACTGGAAATGGAAGGTCGAGGACACTGAGATACAGCATTCCTCAGATATAGATTTATAATAATTATTTAATTCATAAAGAACATGTGCATGCATTCAGAAATGGCAGCGCTTCAGTCCTGCCTCACATCCATTACCCACAATCCCAATAAATGATTCGGACTCATAATGAGTCTCTTAGAAACGAGCAGAGAATTGACTTTCTATCGTGTTATCACACTCTTGTATCGACATCACCTGTTCATGTTAGTACACGGAGTGCAGATGTAATGTGTGCGTTTAGTCAATGCTGTTTCTGAGCCGACAGATGCTACAGAAAAGAAGATTATTCTGGAGTCCAGCAACGTCTCACGACAAACTCATCTCTATTTGAGCTATCATTTCAGCAGCATTGTATTCTATAATACTGATTCAACACTTTTTATAAATGCATTAAAGACGGGAACTTAAACATATGCGTCAACACTCTGGCTCTAAATTAAGAAAAAGTCATTAAACAGTCAAAATTGAATCAATGCCATTTTTATGTTATTTAAATGATTTTAATTTGTGTTAATATTTTGAATTATTTTAGTT
This sequence comes from Gymnocypris eckloni scoliostomus, assembly GCA_027564155.1. NCBI lineage: Eukaryota > Metazoa > Chordata > Actinopteri > Cypriniformes > Cyprinidae > Gymnocypris > Gymnocypris eckloni. Next base: position 34,401,597 of record CM050419.1, read on the forward strand.
TAATATTTTCAGTTTTCATTTTTATTATTAATTTTAAGGTTTTGTAATTTTGTAAGGCACTTTTGCCTTTTATTTTATTAGTTTCCAAAACAATTGTATTTTTTCCAAAACAATTGTTTGCTTAATTTTCTTTACAGTTTACAAAAAAAATTCCATTTGATAACATTAGTTGACAAAAATAACTTCTAAATCTAAATCTATAATGAACAGTAGTATTTGTATCAATGTTAACAAAGATGAATAAATACTGTAACAAATGCATCACTAATTGTTATTGATACTTAATGCAATAACTAACAGGACCTTATGAAGATTTTTGTATTTCAGTTATTTTTAGTAATTGTAGTGATTTTATTTCAATTTAGCTCCCAATGCAACATTTATTTATTTGTTTGTTTGTTTTTGTTTTTCTTGTTTGTTTGTTCTTTTAGTTTATTTGAATTCAATATTTATATTTTATTTGAAATGTCAAAATATATATTTTAGTTTTAGCTAACAACACCGAGTATACAGTAATATATCCTTAAAAAATGTAATCACGATTTTGCCAGCTGAGTTCAATACATCACTAATTGTTATATTTTTAGTAATTGTAGTGATTTTATTTATTTGTTTGTTTGTTTTGTTTTTCTTGTTTGTTTGTTCTTTAGTTTAATTGAATTCAATATTTATATTTTATTTGAAATGTCAAAATATATATTTTAGTTTTAGCTAACAACACCGAGTATACAGTAATATATCCTTAAAAAATGAAATCACGATTTTGCCAGCTGAGTTCAATATGATGTAATCTGTCCAAATTGATATCTGAAATGGTAAAACATGGACGCAGGATGATGAATGCTGATTAATCATGACCCTTGTGCTGCTCTGAGCATCAGTCATTAATGAAGATGTTTGTGTGCTGAAGTCATTATGACCTGCGGGACTCATGCTGGGCTAAAGATCATCGTCTCTCTGCCACCAGAGACAAACCACAGGCTAATTAACCATTAATTAAGCATCTAATCTTCATCTAGAATGAAGATGACGGATGAGTATCAAATATGAACACCTGGGACGAGGAAAAGCACAACCAGAACTCCGTTACATTAGCATTAAGACCAGAAGCATACTTCATAGTGTGCAACCGTTGCATGCATTCAGCAAACAAGCATGATTCTCTTCAAACTCTTGCTCTGCTGTGATCTGAAAGAGAACATGTATAGTCGAAGAAGACAGTTAATATGAACGCTGCCCTGCTGCTATAGTGCTCTTGTGTCAATGCTGAGAATGCAATGCAATGATTGAGAAATGCTCTGAAGGCAACCTAGTTAGATGCATTTGGGTTCACTACTTTAACTCAAAATATATACTTTAACTCATTATAAAACAATACTGGCTATATTGGTTCAAGGTTCAAGGTTTCTTTATTTGTCACATAATAGTTATACAGCATAACTAGAATGAAATGCAATCGAATCACCGCTCAGTGACAGTGCAAAACAATAAGAATACAAATTATATAAGTCATAAACACAAGGGCATACATATGGTAAGAAAAGGAGTAAGAATAAAATGTCTGCAATGAAATAAAAAGTGCAAAACAATAAGATGTGCAAAAAAACAATAAGATGTGCAAAAAAACAATAAGATGTACAATGCAATGAGATGCAATGCAACAAAAGATGTGCAAAAAAACAATAAGATGTACAAAAAGATATACTTTAACTCATTATAAAACACTGCACAATATATATGCAACATGAAATTGCTTTATGCATTATGGCGTTCCCTCTAACATCCATACTGACTGAAGAAACACCGAGTCGCTTTACTTTAGTCCCTGAAGCAGCGTTTGACATCACATAATGTATTTGAGCAGCTGTAGCAGGGGTCAGACTTCATGATGTATGTGGCGTGTCAGGAAGTAAACTATGACCCATTATCTGTGATAAATGATCGGAGGCTGCATTGTCTCCTGTATGTTGCCATCGCTAAATGTAATTCGTAAAAGAGTATTTATCACACTCCACCTCAACGCAATACAGGAGGACAAATCCCACGTTTACACGGAGCAAGCTAGTGTGTGCTAAATACCTGTCGTTTACAGATGTTCACATGATTCAAATCTTCTGTTATATGTCATCTTCCATGCACCTATGCTGCTTTTCTTCTCAGCACCAAACCATCTAACCGCTGATGATTATCAATAGTTCATGAAACCATTGAATTAACATGGCTGATTATTGGACATGCATTTTTATGATAAAAATAATAATACAAATACAATTTAATTGTTATTTCTACAGTATTTTGTTATTTCTGGACAATTGAAACAATTTTTCCATGACTATCCAATGCTGAGTTCAGAGCCATAACTCAACTATTCCAGACACAATATACCATTTAATAACAATACACTTTAACTTCAATCAAAAAGTATAAAACCTGGGTCAAAACCTTTTATAATAAAAACCTATAGGTACACTAATTAATGCATTTTATGAGGAAATAAAATGTAATTCCAGCATTGCAAATGATGTAAATTAAAATGACAGCATAATAAAAGAACTAGCTAGCCTACATTAATTCATGCGTATAAAAGCACAACATTGAAACATGTTTAGATACTATATGTTTTCACCCAGAAATTGCATTGAAATATTATTTCTACAGTGTGTTTCACTGGAAATGGAAGTCGAGGACACTGAGATACAGCATTCCTCAGATATAGATTTATAATAATTATTTAATTGATAAAGAACATGTGCATGCATTCAGAAATGTCAGTGCTTCAGTCCTGCCTCACATCCATTACCCACAATCCCAATAAATGATTCGGACTCATAATGAGTCTCTTAGAAACGAGCAGAGAATTGACTTTCTATCGTGTTATCACACTCTTGTATCGACGTCACCTGTTCATGTTATTATTATATACAGTAATGGCCGGCCTCTGAACTCTTTTGTTCCCGTTATAAGCCAGGTCTTTGACGGCTGGATCTTTCTGGACATCTCTTCAGTAAGAATTCAGATTCAGTATTAAAGATGATTTTTCACGAATGAAGTTGAAAAGATTTGAAGCTCAGAGCTCACGCTAGGTCTGGTTTTGAAAGGTTTATATGTTATCGTTAAAAATCTATTTCTCTATGGAGAACATGAATGGGATTTCTTCTCTCTATATGTTGAGTGATGAATTGAAGTGCACTAGTTAGAGCGCAGAGCGGACACCGGCTCAGTGAGAGTGAATGCTCTGATTGTTGACAGACTGAATGAATCTTTGTCTTCATTTAGTCCAGAGAGAAAACTGTCTTATGCAGCACAGCAAGACCAAGACAAATACAGGAACACCTCTCTCGTCTGCTTTGATTTGCTCTTCTCATAATATATATCCTCACACACACACGCACGCACACACACACACACGCACACACACACACAGACACAGACACACACAGACACAGACACACACACACAGACACACACACACACACAGACACAGACACAGACACACACACACACACACACACACACACACACACACACACACACACACACACAACACACACACACACACACACACACACACACACACACACACACACACACACACACACACACACACACACACACACACACACACACACACACACACACACACACACACACACACACACACACACACACACACACACACACACACACACACACACACACAGACACAGACACAGACACAGACACAGACACACACACACACACACACACACACACACACACACACACAGACACACACACACACACACACACACACACACACACACACACACACACACAGTGTGGAAGTGTGCTGAAGTGGGACTTCACGCTGCCTCCAAATACAATTCAGTTCACGGTAACGGCCATTATTCTCACGTACTGGCAGCTCTCGTAAACCACCGCTGCTTGATTCTGTCTCTGTTCCACGACCGTTCTGGCCCGGCACTGTTTTGCAAGCCAAAATCTGCATTCAATTTAGTATTTGAGCAACATGCACTTCTTGAAGATCCATAAAATATTAAAATGTCATGAACAGACCACTTATAATACACCATCATTCAAAAGTTTGGGGTTTTAATGTTCGTTTATGCTCCAGGCTCCGTTTATTTAATTAAAAATACAGCAAAAACTAAATTTTTAAATACGATTACAATTTCACATATCTGCTTTCTATGTGAATATATTGTCAAATGTAGTGAATTAAGACAATGTAATTAAAAACCATAAAAACATTTTCATCACTTGAAAGAAAAAACTTTAAATGAAATCAAAACAAATAAAATGTAATATTTAAAAATAAACTTTATCATTATTCAATGGCATTTCCCCCCCCAAAAATATTTTAATTTAGTTTAACTTGGTGAATTAATAAAAGTACAAATGAAATAAAAATGTATTAAAATGAATAAAACGAAACCAATAAAAATGGCAAAAACACACATCAAACGCATTAAAACTTTAACTAAAATTAACATGAAAGCAAAGAATATAATGAAATAAAAATTAATTGAAAATATGAATAAAAACTGAACTAGTGTCTCAGTGACACTAACAGAACAGTGCTGAGACTGCGATGTGTGCAGATTAAAGTCATTCCTGATCTCATGAAACTAGGTTTATATTGGAGCAGTTCACGACTCTGTCATTGAGCCGCAGGGCCCGAGGCGTCTGAAGTCATCTCTCCGCCGTACGTAATATCATACGCAAGTGAAGCGTTCAATCATTTCTGTCCTGATGTCTTACAGCCATAACCTGCAGACTGTCAGCGCAGGAGAATTTACATGCAGCTGTTGAATTAATAACAATAGAGATCAGCATATCATGCAGACAGAGATATAAAATCATCTTTACCCTGACTAGATTTCATGAAACATTTAACCCTCAGGGCCTGCGGAGATCTGCCACAGAAAAACAGACGCACATGTCAACAAACATATATTTAGCTGTATATATTTACAGCAACACAACTTATATACACAGCAATACTTTATAATGAAAGCAGTGTTAAATGGCAGAAAAAGAAATGCCAGAAATATAAACAATAATTCAAGTATATTCTCAGAAATATCTCAAATATGCAATTTGGGGTGCACAAAATGTATTATCTATTAATTTGTTTGTTTGTTTAGCAGTAAATATTGATAATTTGATTAATCAGTAAATTATTAAATGATCTGATTATGTTTTAAACGGATTTGAGCCCTAATATCCAGAGCATATATACTGTAATAAACCCGTATTAATGAATAGAAGGCATTGAAGTCTTGACATAACCGTGAGTGTGCTTGAGTTCAGGTCTCTCTGTAGTGACACTAACCCAACAACAACAGCATGCAGACATGACACACACTTCATGCTTTCTTTAATCAAGCTTTCAATGTCATTCAAAAAGCCTGTTCTTCTCCTCCCTGCAACACTCAGAAATGCTGAATAATCAGCTCGGCTCAAAGAGAACAAGGTAGGAGGTGGAGAACCCGTGTAGCACTGGGACCTTCAGCAGATAATGTGGAAGGCAGCGGGTGAATTATTCAGGATGGTGTTGGGCTACAGCATCCATCAGACTGCGTGGAGAAAGATGCTCAATTAATGCCTTTAAATATACAGCTCTCTCACACCTCTTCATGAACGACTGTATCAATAATCCCTTCTGCTTGGGGAATGAATGAGTCATATTAGGTTGCATTTTCTTTGTGCACAATATAATTCCTTATTTTTCTCTTTTGATTTCAATGTTAGAAATGACCCAGGCAGAGCCATTCCTGGAAAGCATTTATGAGATTTACCTTATTAAAAAGACTTCTGTGGATGAGCGTCCTCTCGTATTGAAGCATAACTGCAGAAGGACACTGTGAGAAAATGAATTTGCTCTTAATGATCCTCTCAGCGTGACACAAGACTAATACACGAGGCCGCTCGTTTCAACAGCGGTGTGATGTTCAAAGAGATGCACCTCTTTCAGAGAGGCATTATTCCTTTAGAGAGATCGCATGACTAGTCACTCGTCTGACAACAAAAGTTTCATCTCGAGCTTCTTGAAGGTTATTTAAGGTTGTTGCATCTCATTCTGTTCATGCAAATAGGAGACGGACACGTTGGGAGTAAAAAAGATTAGTGGGGCATGAGATAAATACATGTTTTTCTGCCTGTTATACAGCGACAGAAGTCAGCTCTTTGATATTTTTGCACAAAATCCAGAAGTGGAAGAAAAAGTATGAGTGCTCTGTTGTTTTTGTGAAAACTGCACATGTGTAACCCGGAGTCCACAAATCTCAAGGTCACCATCAAACCACGTCTAAGCAGAAAACCCATTTCTCTCTCACTAAACTGTCCAAATAGAAGTGACTGAAGACGCCTGGCACGCCGTCGCCACCGTAATCAACCGCTCGTCCTTCCAGAGCGCTTTAATCTCCGTAATCTGACTTATTCACAACTGCTTTCTCGGTGAACGCATAAAGTTATGATGAGGGAGTCTAAAGAATGACCTCTCCACCACCAAAAGAACAATTACACCCGAAATAGCCCCCATTATTGAGTTTTTCACTAATGATGCTCAGAATTATTTTCAATTATCGTAATGTTGTAATTGAGAGGCTTTGAAAGTGCGGACAGAGCGACGTTTGTTCTCACCCTCGGCGTTAATTAGCTTCCGCCGCCACGTGTTTTTCTACAACCTGTGTTCAGCCGAACTCACACAGACGGGTCTGACCCGCAGCTTTGTCTCTGTCTGACGAGGTTTAACGGCCCACGCTGACCTGTTAGCTTTGCCTTATGTTTTGGTCTTATAACTCATAAGTCTTTTTTATGAAAGGTTGGACGGCTTATGAGACGAGGCGAGCGATGCTACCTTTAAAATGAAAACCGTTCTCTTGTCGATACGGTGAGATTTATGCAAATGTTCTGAGCACTAACGAGCTGAGCAAGCCCGACAATTTGCCTGCTTAAAAGTTCTGCTGACACGTGGAACAAACTCTGAAAGCACTGTCCTCGACTTTCATGCATGTCAAGCTCTGGGGGAAGACACTAATCATTAAAGCAATAGTTAATCCCCCCAAAATGATGATTCTCTCATTATATACTATGTCGTTCCAAACATGTACGCTCTTATTTTTCTTTTGTGAAGAAGAGAAAATATATATATTTTTTTTTAAGATACAAGCAAGTGATTCCTTCTATCAAGCTCCAAAAATACGATATCACACAGTGTAGTGTTTGAGCCTGATAAATATACAAAGAGACACCATGTTATGATTCATAAAAGCTATGAGTTGCCATAAGTTAAATATATTATGTTTCTGCAAAATATAAATCTATTGTAGAAACTTAATTTCCTCTAAAGCTGCTTTGCAATGATTGCACTTTACAAATAATCTTGAATTGAATAAACTTTTGCGTAAGTCAATAACGAAGGTGCAGAAAACAAACATTTAGCTTTATTTATAAATAAATAAAATAGAAAATTCAGTCTGAAAATCATTGCATTTCTCAAAACACACTCAAAAGTAAATAAATAAACAATTATATTAAACATAATGTAATTTGCTCTGTGTTTTTGCTCCTAAAAAGTGTCAAATTTTCGACTAGATTAATATCAAAGCATCTTTTATAAATGTAAATTTACATAATCACTTTGAGGACAACTAGTCCAAATAGCCGTCATATAATTTAAGGTATTTTCTAGCTTTGTTATTAGAGTTTAGTGAGCATTATCACTTTAGTGCTGTCAGCCTAATTAAGATCCTGATTGTGCAAGATTAATACTACTCTAATTATAAAAAATAAATCAGCTCACCAAAAAAAAGATATGCTACCCTTAAAAAGCTTTAATAAAGTTAGCTGCTTTCTTCTTAGTATTTTGTAGTGTAACTACTTTTTCTGAGGAGTAGCTTAATTACTATAAATAATGAATAACTCAAGAGTTTCAAAGCATCTTTTCCAACAGTGTTTAATATATTTTCCCATGCGAGGTGCCCCCCCGATGCCTCTTTCACACTGATTTTATAGCCAGTGTTAAATACACATGCAGGCCATTGCCCGTTTTATAGGACTCATTATCGGCGTGTTGGGGAAAGCACTAATTATTTACATTAGGCCTGTAGCTTACGGCACGTCAGGGCCAGTCGATTCCAGTGGGCCGATGTTTAATGTGTGCCTTCATTCCAGCATCAGGCTCTCAATTATTCATCTCTTATAGTCTTTCCGTCTGAGGGACCCCATGCATTCTTGATTTATAAAGGAGATTGGTGAGGATGCAACTTTACGATGAAATCAGAACAGGGAAAGAAAACCGGTATTGCACACATAGACATCCGAAACTACAGGTTTATAAGCAACTGGTAGGTTTGACTGACCTGATGCATGTTTAATTCAGAGTAGCATCTAGTTATCATCCCAGAAATTATGTGTATATATATATATATATCAAGTATTCAGATGCTGATAAAAAAAGATTCAGTTCTAAATGTACAGGTCTAGAAAAGTCATGAAATGTTAATATGAAAGTAAATGCGGTGAATATAGATTTTTCTAGCTACTGTTTTTTGTGTGTATTTTATTCCCTCACAATAACAGACATCTTGGAAATTGATTGGTAAGAAAGCACATATTTCTCCTTGAATTTGATATTCATTAATATTTGATATAAATGTGACTCTGTGGGACAGAAGTGAGACATCATAAAGACCGAGTCCAGCTATCGACGTTATTCATGTGAGTGGAGTTCAGCCAAATCTCTTCGTGTAACACTGGCGCACTGATGTCCTTCACCTCTACATTCAGTGTTTGACTCAAATGGCACAGTTTCAGCTGAAAGTCAATGGCTGGTCAGATGTGCAGAGCAAAATAAACTTTTCACACTTCTTCAATTGTTCACTGAAAAGTCACAATCTGACATTTCAAAGGTTACCTGTGTGACTTAACTTTATGCAAACAGTTTTAACAGAAAACAAATTATCCAAAATGTTCCTAAACGTCGCCCTAGAAGTAGTAGGTGGCCTAAAACTTTGCGTGCAAAACCACAATCCAGGCTTATTGGAAAAACATGCCTGTGACAATTTCTGCCAAGTGATATTGCGCTGCTTTTTGCACATTTCTCAAAGCTGTAAAAGTGAAATGTCCAATGAGTGGCACAAAAAATGCATTTACTTTTTTCCCCAAATATGAGATTAAATATTTTTGTGAACGTTATAAACATTCAATTTGTCTAAAAAACATTTTTAATCCTGATTTAATTGACAATTTTTTTAAACCTCCAACAGGTTTAATTTCAGCATTTGACATAGATCGTGATATCCTTTCATAAAGACTAGATCATGTAGCTGGGTTTCAGGGACCTGTGCTAAAGTGGTTTGCTTCCAAACACTATAGAAGACACAAGACATGCCACTCGTATAGTTATGAATGGGGAAAGATGCAACACTCAATATGGCCGCTCCATTGAACGAAGCCCCGCCTTCTGAGCAAAAGAGCCAATCCCTAATCAGTAAGGTCAGCGCGTGCGTCACTGCAGCTGGCAGAAGTCCCGGTTGATGTAGAAACAGTCAGCGCTCTGAGACATGTGCCTAGGACTGTTCATGAACACTGGTGGTTCTAGCCTGAGAAATACGCTTTTTCAACGCTATTTGAGCAAAATAAACAACATTTATGATGCAGTTGTTGTCAGATTTCATTGGTGATTTCAAATAGGACATTTTATTGTAAGCTTGGTGAACAGTTTTGGCGAGTTTGATGTTTCCCCATTTAAAGAGATAGGAGCTGCAATTGCATGCCCAAGATGTGTTTCAAAGATGGCCGCTGAGTGACATGACTTGCCTTAAAGCAACGGTTCTCAATTCACCTGATTCAGATAATCTGCTCGTTAGAAGTGTGCATGAACTGTTTTTTCTGATTTAAATTGTCCCTTCACAGGGTCCATTGCTCTCTACTCCCAGAGCAGGGGAAATCCGTTGAAGTGTACTTCACTTCGAAACATTCATTCATTGATTTACGCTGTGCAACGTCTTTTAATAATATACCTCTGTAAATAAATACAATGTAAATTCACGTCTCGCACACTTCAATGCACTTTGAATGGTACATATACATTCGCTTCGAATATCCTGTGATGTCCACTTCGCAGGGCACTTACTTTCCAATACAACAAAAGTCTGAAGCGATAAGAGTAACATACGAAATGTGCAGAGCGGGGGGGCGCGAGGACTGGAATTGAGAACCTCTGCCTTAAAAGGACTTTGTTTACTTCTAACCATAAGAAGATAACTTTTTCTGTTAATTTAGGACATGTTTTCTCATCTCTAGATCAGATCTCTTATGGTGTTCTATATCGGGTCCTTTTGTGCTTTATATACAGTATGCTTCCTCTAGGTCTTATTATTCAGAGACACAACACTTATCTTTTTATGGCAGTGACACTCATCTTAATCTTTTGATTCTAATTTGTCTTCATAAATATGAATATTTTATTACAGCTAAATACAAAAAACTGAAGTGCTGTTGTGAAAAGTTTCTTTCAGTTAACAGCTTTTGCTAGAATCAAGAAGACGTGTTCTAAGAAGGACATTGAAACTGTTATTCATGCATTGCTATAAATATGTGGAATATACTGTAGTACCACTTCTGCAGATGCTTTGACCTCCTTGGCCTAGAAACGAACGACGCTGAGATGAACATGTTTCCTTGGACTGAATAGAGATACAAAAGAAGGTTGCATGAATTCTTCATCTTTTAGATAATAAAACTCACAATGAGATGTACAACTGTTTGTCCTATACTCCAACGTGAATACAAGGAGAGCTAATGATAAAAGCTTAGTGATCTCAAGTGTGTCTCTTCTAGTGCTTCAAAATGTCTCAAACTGTGTTCAGACTTGCCAAGATACAATCAAAGTCTCCAAAAACGTAATTATTTGAGCGGCCTTCCACATAAAATGCTACATGACTATGAAATGCTACAATGCTGAAATGCTACAATGAGTCATTTGGTGTCTTTTTGTCTTCAAAACAACTGCAGGAGAAACTCCACAAGGTTGATGCTTAAATTAATCATAACTCAGAAATTCAGTAGATCAGCTTCTGAGCAATACAATGTTTTAATCTAGATAAACATAGAGCTTTTTACACCCATAAGGCTTTAAAAACCTTACTAGCCCACAGCAGATGGTCTGGCCTGGAAGTTACGCTTCATATGCACACTAAATCAACCAAGAACAGCCAATTTATAGAGCCTGACAACGCTTGCGCTCGCCATGTTTACGGCGAGCATTAGTTACTGCAACCTTGCTCTTGTTCCCGATTGGATAACAGAGCAATCAGAGGACAAACGTCTTTTATATCGTGTCTTCAGAGGCAGGTAGCGATGTTTGACTCGACTACTCTAAAAGAAAAAGCACAGGCACGATGTCAGTGGTGCAGAACTAATTATATTTTCATATTGCACTGTAGATGTGAAGGAGAAACAAGCCTAAGGGGGGTTATCAGTGAATAACAAATTCATTTGAGGATGTACCGTATTGGTCACACTGATGCAGCTCCTCTTATCGGGCCCGCTGGAACTGATTGGTTAAACTGGCGCGGTGAATATACATCAGGGAGAGGCCGCGCTTCGCATGCTAAAGTTCAACCTGCTTGTTTACCTCTCTCCAGAGGAGAGATTACAGACGTGAAGGAAATGATCACATGTGTGGATGGCAGGACAAATGGTGAAGCTGTAAAACGGTAAAAGAGTGTCGAGGTGACGTGGCATCATTGCTTCCTGAAGAGAGAGGAGACAAGAGGCTTCTGTGCAAAATGCAACGTGTCAAGTTAACAGTAGAGGTGGAAAATGATATGCATGTGGAATAATCAGAAAGACACATCTGTGCATCCCAGGGAACACACATACTGACAAAAACATGTGTAGCCTGAATGCACTGTAAGTCGCTTTGGATAAAAGCATCTGCTAAATGTATACATTTAAATGTAAATGTTGTGCATGGTTTCTATTCAAAAACATATCATCGTAATTACTTGAAAAACTGTATATTTGCTAAATAAAAATATTGTCAGTTTCTAAAATAATATTTTATTTATAATTATAAAATACAAATATATGTTGTAAAAAATATATTAATAAATTATAATAGATATGAAAATAATAATAATTAACATTTATAATATAATTATAGAATTTATACTACTTGTCAATACTAATAATAATCGTTTTAATGTTTTTAAAATAATTCTCTTCTGCTCACAATAAAAATACAGTAAAACTATTGTGAAAACTGTAAAATAACTTATATTTGAATATATTTCAAAATGTAACTTATTCCTGTGATGCAAATATTAATTTCCAGCAGCCATTAGTTCATCGATTGAGTGTGTCTACCAGTTTAATACATTTCATGATACAAATATTAGCATAGAAAACAGTCATTTTAATTGCAACAATATTTCAATGTTTACTGAATTGTTTAACAAATAAATGCGGCCTTGGTGAACAAAAGAGACTTCAAAAACAGATATTAAATACAATAAAAAACGTAACATTCGCCAACTTTTGACCGTATGATATAAGATGTGTATGTATGTGTAAATATATATCTGAGTGATTCGTCACATGACATTTACATCCAAATCCACTGCTCCACAACCTTAAAACTACTAACAAATAACACGCTGTGCCAAACGAACTGCCTAAATAACAAGTGTCCTCTCTAAAGAACACCAGGAATCGATGATTACTTCCAGAAAAAAAGATTCAGTGAATGTCTGAACATGTTGAGAACTACAGAAACAGACCCAGAAATAACACTTAATAGTGGCCCTAATGACTTTGAGTCATTTTCTGCTGCTAATTGTACCTCTTTTCATAAAGTCCTCTCATTATGTGTTTCCACCGTGTGCTTGATCTGCATGGGCATCGCTCTAATGGACACGTGCTGAAAGACGTGTGCTGAGGAAATCATGGGCTTTTAGGAGAACTACATGCTGCCTGACTGCATCAAATTCTGCATAGAGTGTGAATTAAACATTGAAATAAGATTTCAAATTTCAACTCATGTGGACTACTTACAAAAAATAACTAAATAAATTAAACACAATTTAAAATAGTGATTTAATACAAAAAATAAAAATTAATTATATATATATATATTTAAAGATATTCTGTCACGTCTTTCATTGGGAGAGGGACACAGTTTAAAACAACTATTCTATGGTAATTGTTATATATATATTTAAGTCTGGGGATCTGCAATAAGTAAGAGAACAACACAGAAACACAGTACACAGGTTGGTAATATTTTGTAATATAAAAATAAATAAAAGGTCTCTTATGCTCGCCAATGCATCAAATATTTGATAAAAAATTACACAAAAAATGTCACATATTAACATTTAAAATAACAGTTTTCTATTTAAATATATTTTAAAATGCAATGCATTCCTGTGATGTGATGCTGAATTACAGAAACTGTGTGCTAGTAGTGGCAAATAATGATCAAATGAACCTTGAATGCACTAATAGTCATTAGTCACTTTACATAAAAGTGTCACACAGATGAAATTATAAGGTATTTTAAAGTATATTAACAATGTTGAAATATAAAAAATGATTGCTTATTACACAAAATAGCATGCAACAATATATAAGGGCAGTTCTGGCAAATATAATGTATTAACAAATTGCCTAAATTAACACATTCAAAGATTTATAAAACATATTTCATCCTTTCAGTCTTAAAATTTGCTTCCAATTTTTTTTGCATTTTGTCTTAATGACCCCATGCTTGATATTTCATGCTGACAGACCATCAGTAGATGTTATGATAGAAAATGTGAGGGAAAGCAGAGAGACACTATTAGCAGTTTATGCACAAATGCAGATGATATTCAACTAATAAGCGCATCAAGTCTCTCTTATTGAAATGAACATCTCTGATAGAAAAGCTGGAAGAAGCCAATATTAGCTTGTAGTCCATCTTGGGCCTGCAACAAGCCATTTAACAAGCTTTTCTCAAGCATGAAACATAGTCGCTCACACCACAACCTGTGCCCTCGACCTGCTACCTTATATGAAAGTTTCATTAAAGGACTTAAAGAAAACACATTTTAGAGCGGTCCATGCAAGACATGCATCATTCAAGTAATAATGAAATAGCAGAAATAAGTGATAAGGACGAATGCCGAATTCAAGGTCTATTAAGAATTCCTCAGATGTGCTCAGATATTCTGCCGGCTGCTACGGATGGGCTCTTAAACTACTGACAAACCCATAATATATACATCGCTGTCATCTTCTGAGAGTAAAACCTGTAATCTTACAGACCAATCTAAAACATATTGGCATAGGTGGGGAAATCATGTACAAAATGCACTTCAAAGATCTCTAAATGCTTTTTGGCATATGAATTGTGTGCACTTGGAGAACAAAAAAAGCGATTAAGCAAGCTCAAGGTTGTTGCTTTGTCTAATCTGCATTCTTTTAATGATGTAATTCACGTTATCATCTAAGCAAATAATAATTGGTTTTATGCATGTGCAAAACAGCCGTAAAAGCAACTCTGTGTTTGATAAGTGTGAAGAGGGATATATCTCTGTCTCAGTCCCATATATTTGAATTGAATTGATATTTAAATCCATGCATGTCTCTTATGGCTCATTTGTAGAGCTGAATAATTTCTCGCCTCTAAAGTCCACAGACAGCCGATTCATCGCTTTGATCATAAATCAGAGTGAGACATGCAATAGACATCTTCATTAGGACACACACACACGCGCACGCGCACGCGCACGGACACGGACACGGACACACGGACACGCAGACACAGACACAGACACACACACACAGCACACGCACACACACACACACACGCACACACTCACACACGCACACACACACACGCACACACACGCACACACACGCACACACACACACACACACACACACACACACACACACACACACACACACACACACACACACACACACACACACACACACACACACACACACACACACACACACACACACACACACACACACACACACACAAAGTTAAAGAAAAAAAAGTTAAACTCTGTTATTATTTACTTCCCCAACTGATGTCGCTCCACATCTCTTTCAAAGCTCGTTTCCATATAATATCAGTTCAAAGAGAGAACAGGTCTATTTAGTTACGTAAAGGACAAAGAACACAACATAAACACAAGACTTCTGAAGTCTTCTCAAGTGACATGATGTGTTTTGTGTGAGAAAAATAAAATATTCTGTTTGCACTCTATTCTGAAATCTTAGATCTTCTCAATAAACATACAAATTACACTATTGTGTTCCACTAAAGAAATACAATAAAGAAAATCTCAATTTTAGGCGAAACATGATTTTAATCGTGTTTCCTGATTCTGTAGGGATGTAATTTTCACTCAAATATACTGTATATATTCAGTTTTATTTTATTTTATTTTAACTAATAATTTTGCTGTATCCTTTTGTCATTTTTAATTATTATTTGTATATTGCCATAGGTTTAATTAATTTATTTTATGTAGTTATTGTTCAATATTGAATTTTTTGTAAATTGCATATGTGCTTTTGGTATTTTTATTAATGCCAAATCATTATATATATCATTTTTATAATAATTGTATATGTTACTATTTAGGTTTAATTATGTTTTAGTTTGTTACAGTTAAAATAGATTTTTTTAATCTCATCTAATATTTATATTTGATTTCAGATTTATTTCAATTATTTCAAGGCCTGAAATCAACCTATCTATCAGCATTTAATTGATTTGCATAAGAGAAAGCTCTGACAGCATCGTCTATTGCCCTTTTCCCACCTGTTCTCGTTCCCTTCCTCTCATTATTGTGGCCAGGAAATGCAGGATGAGTCAGAGAACGGGACAATTATCTCTGTCACTCCGATGCAATTAGTATTGATAAGAAATATCCATCTGAGGGTGAGCAGCCATTACCAGCGTGTCTTTTACTGTCCCATCCCGGCCTGTCAAGTCCATCAGGAGCGTGTTCTGCTGTGATTGGGCCAAATGGAGATGAAAGTGGGGGCAATCACGGCCCATGACATTAAAACCTTTTATAGATGTCTGTCGGTGGAGAGCTTTATGATGGCAGCCTCTCAATGGGGCCTGATTGTTTCTGTCAGAGATGCGCGGGTGCTTCTGGCCACATACAGCATCAAAACTCAACAGAATTTCATTATGCTGTGTGTAAGTGCTCAGGGTGAGACTCTGAAAGATAATAATTAGTTATCATCAACAGAAAGCACATGGCGGCTCTAATGGGTCACCAGCATGTGTGTGGGCCGTCCATCTGTTTGTCTCCGGTGAATAAACATATATTACATATACATTAACTGTAGGTCATTATCATGCTAAATGACATTGTCCATGCTGCTTTGAAATAACAGTGTATGATTTACAGGAAAGATCATTTTCTCTGCCTTCAGATCTCAAAAATGGTGAGCGTGATTTCACCGAGTACAACATGTTCCTGGACCAACATTCCAATCAACCAATCAGAATGGAGGGATCATTTTCAGGGGAATTCAGTTTTGGGCTTATGATCGGGGTTAGGTGCTCCCACTGATTTTAGGAATAAATTATGTGTAAGGTTAGGTTTAGGGGTAGGGATCTGTATTTTTGGACAGTAATGTTGATCCAGGAACATGTCTTATTAGGAATAATCAATGCAACCTGCATCAGCTGTGTACTGACAGCCCTCAAACATTCTCGTTCTGTTTAAACGAATTAAACTTCAGCCTCAAGAGTGTTTTTAGAACATTGAACGTTATACATCTAACTGTCAGAACGTTACATTTGAATTCTCTTCAACTAAAACTGAGAAAAATATTTTTTAAGTATAACATATAAATAAATAAAATATAAATATTAGATGAAAAAGTACATGAAATAAACTGAAGCACTAAAATGAACTGGAAATAAATGAAAACTGAAAATAAAACTGATTTTAAAATAAATGAAAGCTAAATTATATATTTTAAAAATGAGAACTAATAAAAATGATGTCAAAAGCACAAACCAAAATTGCTTTAAAGATTAACTTAAATTAAAATGAAAACTCAAAATATGAATAAATTATAAAAGTACTATTATGAAACATTAAACAAATGAAAATTGAAAATATGAGAAAATGCATTCAAAGTGTTAATTCAATATTAATTCAAAATCTTCAGAAAGTTTATACGAAATCTTAATAGAGCTAAATTAATAAACAGTATATAAATAATACTAAGATGACAGATTGTGTGCTTTTATTTGCATACTGTATTGTAATTGGTCTGTCTTGTAAATGTTGTCATACCAGAGTAAAACGGGCCTAAAGCATGGCATGTGGCATCAGCAGCATCAAACTAGCGTGATGCTTTGAATCTGAACACAAACTTTAACAGAAGAGTCATTGAAAGGATGAGCAGCACAAGCTCTGTTACACCCGATGACAAACCTCAAACAGAGAACCAAACGCTGTCGGCCTTTTTCAAATGAAAGAGAGGTCTGTCAATCATAACAGAGAGCATTTACATAGAAGTCCTCGAGGTATGATAACAAAGAACAGCTTGTTTAATTCTGAGAGTCAATCAGGGAGGGTTCGATAAAAAACACAGTTACAATTCCTGGTGCAGGAAACATTAATTAAGGTTAAGCAGCCCTCGGGAAGACAAATACACACAAACTCCTGTGTTATTACCTGTGCTTATTTCCTTTAGAAACATGAGTGGAGGAGGCGGAGTTTTCCTTCTAGACGACATCTGATTGGATAAATGGAGTGAGTGCAAGATGATGTCATCAATATATTCTGCCTTTTAGCTTGTTAGAGGAAGACTGTACATGTGAAGATATGAATGTGATGAAAGAAATACATTAAAGCTGCTTCTCATGTGGCAATAAAAATGACTTTTTTTCAATAAAACTAAATATGTGCTATATTTCAGTTTCATATTTTGTATTTTTATGATATTTATGGTACTAAATTATGTTTATGAATATGATCCATTTATTACCTGTTAATCTCTTTTTGAGCATGGGTCTGAAAATTACATTTCCAACTTTTTTATAAATGTTGAATGATTTGGAGGACAGACTTAAGTTTGGTCTCTTTTTAAAGAAGAAACTTAACTTATCGGTGAAGTGTTTAAAAAAGTTATGGAAGTTTACGTTCCCGTTCGATACTTCACTTCGTACTGTCTTTTATTTAAGATGCATATGGGGAAAAATCATTTTTCTATGATAACTGAAGCCATTTTCAATAACGCAGTGTTACTACACAGCACTTTAAAGATGAACCAATGGCTCGGCAGCGGTGCCGCACGAACCTGTGGCGATGAATTATTTTTAAATTATTATTAGAAAAAATTCACAAAAATACTATTTTTACATTTTATATGAAATGTTTCTTTTCCACAAAAAAAATTACTACATAAAAAATTAAATGCCATAAATCTTGTGTTCCAAATCTGAAGTTGATATTGCAAAAAATATATATATTAGTACATTTTTGTTTAGACACTTCCCATCCATTTCCAAAAACGTTTTTATACAGGATGATTTAACCTTTTTAATCATAGTCGTGTGTGTGTGTGTGTGTGTGTGTGTGTGTTTTATGAGGACACAAATTTGTATAATGACATGGGTATGACAATTTCAGTGTCCCCATAATTCAAAAGGCTTATAAATCCTACAGAATGAGTTTTTTTGAGAAAGTAAAAATGCACA
Organism: Gymnocypris eckloni scoliostomus; assembly: GCA_027564155.1. Classification (NCBI taxonomy): domain Eukaryota; kingdom Metazoa; phylum Chordata; class Actinopteri; order Cypriniformes; family Cyprinidae; genus Gymnocypris; species Gymnocypris eckloni. The sequence goes on from CM050419.1 coordinate 34,420,342, forward strand.
AAGTTTCCTGTAAGGGGTAAGTTTAGGTGTAGGGTTGTTGTAGAGATAGAAAATATGGTTTGTACAGTATAAAAACCATTACGCTTATGGAGAGTCCCCGTTAACATAAAAACCTCTGTGTGTGTGTGTGTGTGTGTGTGTGTGTGTGTGTGTGTGTGTGTGTGCCTGTGCCTGTGTGGTGTGTGTGTGTGTGTGTGTGTGTGTGTGTGTGTGTGTGTGTGTGTGTGCCTGTGTGCCTGTGTGTGTGTGTGTGTGTGTGTGTGTGTGTGTGTGTGTGTGTGTGTGTGTGTGTGTGTGTGTGTGTGTGTGTTGTGTGTGTGTGTGTGTGTGTGTGTGTGTGTGTGTGTGTGTGTGTGTGTGTGTGTGTGTGTGTGTGTGTTTCAGAAAGCATGAGCCAAAAGCTTTACCAGTTTTGTCCCATTCCAATGAAGTGAAATATTCTAAAAACCAAAATATGAAATCTTTCAGCACCACAGGGTTAAACTGCCTCAAAACTACACTGAAAAGAAATTGATGTAGAAACAAGTTTCACTCAGAAATAGCTAGTCAATTTCACAATCACAAAGACATGCATTGAATTCAACATGGCATTTTTTGGATAGTATATACATAATGTAAATCTCCATAAAATATATTTTAATATGAAGGTAATTTTTACAGTGCACAGGTTTTGCGTTTGACTGAGCTGTCGTCCCAAACCCGTGCCTTGTCTTACTCATCTAAACATCTATTTCAGCTGAATCTCCAAGAGCCACAGCAGCGTGTGAGTGATGCTCTGAAGATCGCCTCGTAATTCCAGGTTTGGTTGAGAGTTTTGACAAGAACAAACCGCACAATCTGCATGGATGACAAGGAAGAAGCGCATTTCACAGACGCTGCAACCATCCATTTTCACATCCATTTTAGCTGTCCTGCAAAACGCACAAGAGGCGATGACACCCGACGCGTGTCGCAGACGAGCATGCGCTGATGTGCTGGATGGTCGAAGAAGCAGCAGATGGAAGATTGCACTTGAGTTTCACAAGAGTTTCTCATTCTTTTTTCATGCACTTCGGTGTATTATTTATTCCTTTTAGAGGAGAGACAATATAAAAGTATAAAACAGAATCCAAAAGCGGCTTCAGCGTTTGCACCAAGACTCTCTCACCACAATGAGAACTGAAAGTGTAAGTCAGTTGACCGTGGCTTTTCTCTCTTTCTTTCTGATCTGCTTCTCCTCTCAGACAGTTTTGATCATGTCAGATCTCTCTTCTTCTCCGCTGAGCTCTGGTTGAGTTTTCTGGATGAAAACGACTCTAAGAATCATTTAATGCACTCTATAGTTTATCACGTTCAGATGCAATTACGTTCAGAGAGAAAGCTTATTTCTGTATATATGTATTTATTATTTTTTAAAAAGCCTCACCAAGGCTGCATTTATTTGATAAAAAATTCAATAAAAACAGTAATATAGTGAAATATTATTGCAAGTAAAAAAAACTGCTTTCTATGTGAATATATGTTAAAATTAAATTTATTTCTGTGATCAAAGCTACATTTTCAGCATCATTACTCCAGTCTTCAGTGTCACATGATCTTCAGAAATCATTCTAACATGCTGATTATTATATATAATTATCATTAGATCAGTTTTGGTGCACATTAATTAATAATGGCTTGTTTTTTTTTTCTTAGATGAATAGAAAGCTTAGCATTTACTTGAAATAGAAATCTTTTGCAACATTACAACTGTCTTGCTGTCAAGCAATCCAATGCATATTAGTTTATTAAAAAAAAATATATATATTTATTTAATCTCGCTTACTTAAAATATGGTTTACCACAACCATTTTCAACATTATATATATATGTATATACACAACATACTATATTATCATTTCTATTCATAATTAATAATATTTATGTAATTTAATATTGATTTTTGTGTAGTGCTAATGAAAAACAGCTTTGCATGATGGCAGATTTCTGCATTAGCTTTGATTATGTTTTCTCGTAACCTTAGCAACAACCTAGCAACACCTTAGCAATGCCCCAGCAACCACCGGTGAACACCTCACATATCCTGCAGAAATAGTTATTCTGTTTGAGTTGCAGAGTAAACAGTGCGTCTTTCTACAGGGACAAACAATGTCAGCTACAAAAGAAAAGAAAATCACAAGATGTCATGAAGTGACACGAGTTGATCTTGACACACACTTTAAACAGAGACGAACGTAAGATGAAATGTTTGTCCCTCGACTTCGTTTGAATGTATAATTCAATACATTCCTCTTGAGCAAATGCTCCTTGCAAACAGAACCGAATTAAACAGAGTACATGCTCAATCAGATCTTCTCGAGCAGGCCGGATTTGTGAACTTTAAATAATTCAAACACATCCATTTGCTCAAATATTTACAGACTGCCTGGATATTCAGAAATATTCTTGATTCTAGGAAACAAATTACAGAGAGACGCTGTGAATTAGCATTTGATAAAGGCTTACGTCTCTAATGAAGCCGCTTCACACAAGAGGAGCTGGAGAAGACGATTGTTTTCTGTCTCTGTCTGAACGTAAACCCATTTTCACCTGTCTGGAAATGAACCGTAATCTCGCTTGGATTCCCACACGGCCCTCATCTCTCTCTTCCCGGCGCCATGCGGCCTAGACCTGGGAATAGTGCTGTAATCTGTGCTGAATGAGGGAAGTTCTGTGTGTGAAATCTGTGAAGACCTGGAGCCCAACGGAGGCTTTATCAGCCACTACAGGGACCGACGGGGCCCTCAGGCCATCAGACATACCTTATCAACACTGAGAGAGAGAGAGAGAGAGAGAGAGAGAGAGAGAGAGAGAGAGAGAGAGAGAGAGAGAGAGAGAGAGAGAGAGAGAGAGAGAGAGAGAGAGAGAGACAGAGAGAGAGAGAGAGAGAGAGAGAGAGAGAAGAAGAAGAATTCCGTGAGAGCAACAGCAAGAAAATGAGCTCCTGATTATTTTATCTTTTATGTTGTTTTAAGATAAGACAGACATTCAGTTTTGATGAATTGATGAGTAGAAAGACTTCCTACTACCTATATTACTTGAAAGAAGATTTTTTTTTTTTTTTTTTTAATTAACCAAGAAAAACAGAAAGAGGACAGCTAGCTGAGAGTGGCTCAAAAGGTCATACAACTGCCTCAAAAGAGAAGAAAAGAAACAAGAAAGAAAACTAAGTACAGTGAGTACAGATATACTGAGGTCTGCAGTCAACTACCTTTATTTTGGGGAAAGTTTTAAAAAACAAAAACAGTTTTTTGGACAAATTCAACTACAGTATTAGGGCTTACTATAGTGGATATCTGCATATTCAAAAAACAACAACAAACTGCCAGCAACTGTCAGAATATTTGAACAATGACTGAATCAATCCCCATAACTTACCCATACAAAGCTACAAATGAGATCTTAAAGAAAAAGCATAAAGAAAAGCTCCTCAGGGACAAACCAGAAACACTGTACACTGATTTATATAAGACCGGAGAGGTCAGCAACATCATATTTTATACAGAAGACCCAGAAGCCTGGCACTCAGCAATTAGACAGCATTACCCCACAGTAATCAGAAAGGGCATCAGTAACGGATGGAAACTGCAGGTAAAAGAAGAGGACGATTCAGAATTAGATCTCATGATAACAGCGAACCTATACAAAAATGGTACTGTAATGATTCAGGGCAATCTGAAAAAATTTGAAAAGGACTTCCTCCAAATTAAAGGAAAAGCTCACCTGAACAAGACCAACACTAATACACTAAAACAGGCAGAAAACACCTCCATCTCCACCCATCAAGCTACAAATGAACAATCCAGGGATGACAGTGAGGAGATCTCCCTTCTACACAACATCATCAACGACATGAAAGAAAAGTTCAGAGAGATGGAGCTGGAACTGGTGCAGCTGAGAGAAGCAGTGCATGGAGCAGTGCAGCAGACGGATCCAGCAGAGAAAGAAGAGGACTACAGGAAAGACATAGCAATGCTAAAGGATGAAATTCAGGAACTGAAAAATCAGAAAGAGGAGTACAACAAACAACTGTCTGTAATAAGAGAAGAAATGAGAGAGCTAAGAGAAGACAGAAGGAAAGCAAGTGAAAATGGAAAACAACTGCCAGCTCTAAAGGAGCAACTGACACAGACAAGAGAAGAACTGCAAAGTTTAGAGCAGACTCTTCCTCCAACAACCACAGCCATCAACCCCAGCAGTGCTCCTCCCCCTGACTCCTATAGTCAAACAACGCCCCAGATCGTACTCCTAATGGACTCGAATGGCACATTTGTGGATGAAAAGAAACTGTTCGAGAAGAAACGTCATGAAAATATGGTGCCCAAACACACAGAAGGCCCTGGAGCTCTTGTGTGAAGGAAAGCTGGGTTCCCCCAGCCATATTATCATCCACACCGGCACCAACGACATGAGAGCCCAACAAGAGAGATTAGCTACAGCTCTCATTAATGTAGCAGAGAAAGCATCCTCCAACTTCCCCAACTCCAAAATCATCCTCTCCACCTTGCTGTTGCGCTCTGATTTCCACCCAGACACCATCAGGCATATAAACGCAAGAGTGTCTAGAGACTGTGCCCTAAAGCCCAATGTTTACCTAGCTCAACACCCCACCCTGAATCTCAACAGCCTTTACGACCATGTCCATCTCCACAGAAGGGCAGTTCCCATCTTTGCCAAGACCCTAAAGGACATCGCACTGAGCCGCAGCTCCAGCGCACTGCAGCGACCCCGTGGACACCCCATAGAGCCACTACAACGACACCCTTTAAATCACCGCCACCTCCACCAGAGGAACCCCACGACAGGCTCTATGCATCACCCTGGAACACACCGCATCAGCAGGCCTGCAGCTCCTTCACCCCATCATCCACATGAACATCAGCAGGAGCAGCACCCAGACAGCCAGAGCTACGCCGAAGCAGCCAGCAGATCACTGGTAAACCCCAGTACCAGCCAGCCGAGTCCATCTCAATCCAGAGACCTCAGAAACATCCAGCACATGCTGACTCTGCTGTGCTCTCACCTAATGGGTTAGTGACTTGGGCAAAAAAAAAAAAAAAAAAAAAAAGGATGACAAATGTATGTGTATATATGTATCGATACATGCGTATTTACACTTAGCCCATATCTATGTGTGTAAATGTGTGTGTGTTTTATTTAAATATTTATAAAGAAAAAAGAACCTCTTAGAGATCTCATACTATTTAATGTATTAAAAAAAAAAAAAAAAAAAATACAACTCTATAGTGTGGATATATTCTCAGATATGTATCATACTCTCTAAAATATTCTACTTGATCTATCGGTTCAGCATACTGATGTTTGTCTTGTTTTTGAAATAACAAAGGTGATTAATGAACTCATATTCCTTAAAAATCTCCTGTTGGAATGTTCAAGGACTTAGGTCCTCCATTTTTGGTGTTAAGAGCCAACATTCAGATTTCAAAAGAGAAATTCTGAATTCTGACATTATAATACTACAAGAAACATGGAACGTAAGAGATTTGTCCACTGGCTGCCCAATTGGGTTTAGAGAAATCATTTTACCATCAACCAAACTGAGAGGGGTGACAAAGGCAGAGACTCAGGGGAATGCTGATATGGTACAGAACAGAACTCATAGACTCAATCAAAACTATACAAATCGGAAAATCATACATTTGGCTAAAATCCAAAAGATATTGTGTCCACGGACCGTCACATATTCTTGTGTGCCACATACTTACCCCTGCTGAATCTCCCTATTACAATGAAGACACCTTTTCTATCCTGCAAGACGAGATCTGCCATTTCCAGACAAAAGGAAATGTTTTAATATGTGGCGACTTAAATGCCAGAACTGGAAATGAACCAGACTTTGTCAACACACAAGGAGACAAATATATTACAAACACCTGCCCTCTCTGCCCTCATATCACCTCAGAAATAATTATGACAACTTCACAAACAAAAGTGGGAAAAGCCTACTACAGCTCTGTCAGTCACTGGGCCTGTATATAGTGAACGGTCGCACGAGGAGACTCTTTTGGCTGTTATACCTTTAATTCTTTTCTTGGTAACAGTACTGTAGATTATTTCATCACAGACATTGATCAAGTGCATCTCAGAGCATTCACAGTCAGTCCTCAAACACCTCTGTCAGACCACTGTAACATTACACTCTACCTAAAACCAGCTCAAAACAAGGGAGTGTGCAGACAGCCCTCTCATTTACTAAACCTACAGCAATCCTACAAATGGACTCAACACAGCAAAGAAAACTATCAAAGTGCAATAGAAAGTCAAACTATCAAACTATTATTGGACACATTTATAATGAACACATATCCACAAAATAAAGTAGGCATAAATCTGGCACTAAAGGACATTACAGATATATTCCACCAATCAGCATCCATGTGCAATTTGAAAAAATCATCAAAAAGAAAACCAAAAAATACCAATGAAAAGTGGTTTGACGATGAGTGTAAAAGAATAAGAATGACAGTACGTAATCTATCAAATAAAAAACACAGAGATCCTGACAACCAAGACCTCCGCCTTCAATATCATGAAGCTCTTAAAGTGTACAAACAAACTCTAAAAGCAAAAAAAGAAGAGCATACAGAACAATTATTTCAAACAATGGAGGAATCAATAAATACCAATAACTTTTGGAACAATTGGAACACTCTCTACAGACCACAAAGGGAAGAATTGGCCATTCAAAATGAAAACATATGGAGGACACACTTTGAAAATCTGTACAAAACAATTGAAACAAACCCTGCTCAAAATGAAATAAAACCAAATTAGAAATCCTGAAAGAAAAATTAAAGACAATCAGAATCCCCTGGATTTCCAAATCACAGTAAATGAGCTAACAGACAGACTACATGCACTGAAACCCAACAAGGCATGTGGCATAGATGGAATATTAAATGAAATGATCAAATACACAAATGACAAATTCAGAACTGCAATAACCAAATTATTCAATATTGTTTTGAGTGTGGGATATTTTCCAGACACCTGGAATCAAGGCCTAATTACACCCATCTTTAAACAAGGAGACAAGTTTGAGCCAAACAATTACAGAGGCATATGTGTCAATAGCAACCTGGGGAAAATATTCTGTTCGGTTATTAACATACGATTACAAAACTTTCTTAAAACACACAAAATCTTGGAGAAAAGTCAAATTGGATTTCTGCCCAAACACAGAACATCTGACCACATTTATACCCTCCACACTATCATTGATAAACATGTACACCAAAACAAAACCAAAATCTTTGCTTGCTTTATTGACTTTGAAAAAGCGTTTGATTCAATCTGGCATGAAGGACTCTTTCTAAAACTACTGGAAAGTGGGATTGGAGGGAAAACTTTCGATTTAATCAGTACCATGTATAAGAACAATACATGTGCTGTAAAAATAGGGAACGGACAGAATTTTTCTCTCAACGACGAGGAGTTAGACAAGGTTGCCCATTGAGCCCCACTCTGTTTAACATTTATATCAATGAATTAGCCAAAGAATTAAACAATTCGACTGCCCCCGGCCCAACCCTAGCTGAATCAGAAATCAAATGTCTCCTCTTTGCAGATGATTTAGTCATTCTGTCAAAAACAAAAGAGGGACTACAACAGCTCCTCGACATCATAGAGACATTCAGTCAAACATGGGCTCTTAAAATGAATCTAACAAAAACTAAAATAATGATTTTTCAAAAGAGACCCAGGAGTAAGGAAAATAAGCACACTTTCAGAGCAGGACAGCAGGTCCTTCAACACACCCATAAATACACCTATCTGGGACTAAAAATCAGCTCAACGGAAGCTTCAACCTGGCTGTGAATGCACTGAAAGCAAAGGCCCTGAGAGTCTTCTACATGATCAAAAATACAATTCGGTACCAAATTCCAATTCGAACCTGGCTAAAAATCCTAAAAGCAATAATTGAACCAATTGCCCTATATGGCAGCGAGATATGGGGACCTCTAAAAACCCAAGATTTCTCCAAATGGGAAAAAGAAGAAATGGAAATTATGCACACCCAAATTTGTAAAAACATCTTAAAAGTTAACAGAGCGACCCCAAACAACTCGTGCAGAGCTGAATTAGGACAATACCCACTATTAATTAATATTCAAAAGAGCAGTTAAATTCCACCAGCACCTGAAATGCAGTGATCCGAGCTCTTACCAGGCTGAAGCCCTGCAGTGGCAGGAGCAGAACCTGCAGAAGAGCGCACTTTTACAGCTGGTACTCAAACTACACCCAAACCAGCACAGCACCATTCGGCCCAACCAAATCACACAGCTACAAAAACAACACTACATTGTCTATTGGAAAGATGCCACTAAAATACAAAGAAGATGGAGCTGTATTTACAGCTGAAAAGAGAATACAAACCAGCAGAATACCTGAGCTGTGTAAAAGATCACAAATTAAGAAAGACACTAACGAAGTACAGACTGAGTGATCACTGTCTGGCTATAGAGAGGGGCACAGACAAAGATGGCAGCCACGAGAACAGAGACTGTGTTTACTGTGCTCACAGAAAGAGCTGGAAACAGAGGAACATTTCCTACTGCACTGTGATTACTATTACCACATCAGAGCTGCATATTTACCCAAATTCAAACTAATTCAACCTAATTTTATGGCATTGCCAAATGCAGACAAATTAAGTCACATTTTAGGGGAAAATTCCAAAACGATCGCAACAGCAGCAAGATATGTGTCAGCCTGTCACAAACTAAGACTGTCAGCCAGTGGACAAACCTGAAGCACCAGCATTTATTTCATGTTCTACAAAGTTTATGTGTGTGTATATATATATATATATATATATATATATATATATATATATGTATGTATATATATATATATATATACAAAAGTTTTTTTTTTTTTTTTTTTTTTTTGTAAAGTCTTAATTATTTTTCTTGGTTGTAAAAAAAAAAAAAAAATGCATGTACTTATTTACTTCATAGATCTATTCTTGTTTTATGTATTATATAATCATTTGTTTCTTATTCATGTAATGGACAATGCTTTGGCAATACTGTGAAAGTCATGCCAATAAAGCTCATTTGAATTTGAATTTGAATTTGAGAGAGAGAGAGAGAGAGAGAGAGACAGAGAGAGAGAGAGAGAGAGAGAGAGAGAGAGAGAGAGGAGAGAGAGAGAGAGAGAGAGAGAGAGAGAGAGAGAGAGAGAGAGGAGAGAGAGAGAGAGAGAGAGACCGAGAGAGAGAGAGAGAGAGAGAGAGAGAGAGAGACCGAGAGAGAGTTTTTCTGTTCACATTGACTAACTAGTGGACATTCTAATTTTGTCATACCGACCAGAATATACCTCTTATTATAATTACTGTGAGTCCCATAATGCACACTGTGACGCATCAAGCGGAAGTGATTCTGCCTTCAGATCACGAGGGAATGTTGTAATTACCAGCGGGAAACTTTCTTTGAGCCTCAGCGTTCTGAGTTGGAGGCGTGTCACTTCTGTCAATCATGTATAATATATATGTAAATATATTGACATTGCAATTTAGTCTGTACATATTTTGTGCAATACTGAAGGAAAATAGCTATAACACTCATCAGAAAATACTTATTTAGTAGAACAAAATGTCAAAATCAATAGATAATGCTTCAATTACACATTAGTTGAAAATAATTGCTTATAAAGCTTTTTGTGTTTGTCAATGAATGAAAAATATTGATATTTAGGCTACAACTTCAGTGCTTGTATGTTGTTTTTCCCAGAAGAAACCGATGACCTGCATTATATAAACCACTGTTTCAACATTGCTATTCACTCTATGTTATATGAAACTACATTATAAAAAAAACAGGATGCTAATTTCCTAAAACATTAAGGATAAGTATGCAACATAACAAGGTGACATAACTCTAGCACACTACTGTTTGAATGTTTAGCATTCTGCATACTGTTAATTAGGTTGCAGTATGTACACAGTATGCAGCAGGTAAGCTAATACTCTATTTCAAACACAACCACAGACAGAATAAACGAATATGGTTTACTTACAGGTTAATGGCACAGATATTTGAAGGAAACGCCACTGTATCCCCCGTTAAGAATGTAAAATGAGTCTGCATGCTTGCAATGCCTTGGCCAAGCATTGACGTCTACACTGCACTTGTGTAGAATCCATTTCTGGCCTTAGCCCTCCACTATTCAGTTCTGCGTTTCAGAAAAGATAAGCCACCTGGGTAAGAAGAACTGCTTTAATAAAGTATTGCATGTTTCCATCCACTTCTCACAGCCTCCCTGACCCTCCGCTGTCAATCCCAGCCGTGTGCATTTCACAAGGTGAAACAGTTCAATTAAGCTTCACTCTTCCCTCTGAAAACGCTTCCTTTCTTCAGTGTAAGGCCGCTGATCAACCACAGACTCCTGAGGAGCACGTCTGAATCTGTATTGATGTGTTACACATGTTCTGAGAAATGTGTTTCTAGATTTAAATGAGGCAGCGGCCGCATGTGAGCGTGTCCGCCGACACTGTGTACATGCTGTAGTTTTGTGTGAAAAGAAATGTGCCAGAGCAATTAGAAAATAATTTTTCAGCCATTTGAGGTTGGTTACAGGCATGCTTTAATGCAAATCGGTTATTGCCCACATCTAAACTCACCTCTGCCTGCTGTAGATGACTCATGACTTTATACACAAAGTGTAATGTAACATCTCGAAATAAAAGCTATGCTATTTTTCCAACATGTTGTTGTTGGTTAAAAGATGTAATTTAAGCTTCTTACATAAATGTGTCTTATTTTAAGGATTTCAAAAATGTAATGTTTACTGGAAAAATATGTAATAGAAAATTATTTTTGCATTATTGGTAGTTATGGTAGTTAGTTAGTGTCCCCTTCACAACCATTTCTACACCACTGATTTAAAATTGCCAATGCAGTTAGATTTGTATTTATTGCAACAATGCATTTAATTATTGTCATTACCATGGTCTTAATTGTGATACCTATAACTTTATATTTACATTTTACAATTGTAAATAATAAGCTAAAAATGTAAATGCAAAACTCCATGCCACAATTCTAGGGTTGCTAGGGTGTTACTAAGCTGTTATTAATGTTTTTAAATGTGTTTATTGACACTCAAGCATTGATATTATTGTTTTTGTTTTTTTGACGATTTTAGTTACATCTGGGTATAATTTTGAAAAAATATATTGCCAAACTTCCATTAATGTACAAAAATAAAAAATAAAAATTAGGAACGCAAAATTGTGCCATTATTTTTGATATACTAAGTGAACATTTTGAAGTCACAACACAAGCGTAATTTTGTTGTTAAATAATGTAATAAATACTCGCATGGAAACATTTTAAATACATGCATTTTAACAAGATAATAATGAAAAACAGCAAAACAATATGTAATTTTTGCATCACATTTTTGTGAAGCTTAGAAAAGTGGTCTCAAACTTATGCAAGTTCAAAATGTAATTGCATGTGAACCTTTTCCCTTTATTAGGCATAGAAATGCAATAATATGCAGTATTACATGACATATACAAACATAGCAGTTCTGCTGAGTCTCTGAGGGTTAAACACCTGGTACTTCTATAGAACATATGCTACGAATGAAGTAAGAAGTAATTATTCACCTTGTTTAATACTGCAGCCTTGGGCAGCCCGTAACAGATTGCCTCCAAAGATATTGATGGTCAATAGTGTTCCTTTACTAGAGACAAACACACACACACACACACACACACACACACACACACACACAGACACAGACACAGACACACACACACACACACACACACACACACACACACAGACACACACACACACACACACACACACACACACACACACACACACACACACACACACGCAAACACACACACACACACACACACACACACACACACACACACACACACACACACACACACACACACACACACACACACACACACACACACACACACACACACACACACACACACACACACAGACACACACACACACACACACACACACACACACACACACACACACACACACACACACACACACACGCACACACACACACACACAGACAGCACACACACACACACACACACACACACACGCACACACACACACACACACACACACACACACACACACACACACAGAAAATAACAGAATGGTGAAAACCTATGGATCATTTGCACTATCCACCAATGATTATTTTATTTTATATTTCAGTAGACTTAATTTAATAAACTAAAATACTTTACCAGAGACATAAAAATACATAACTTATAATCAAGTTTTCATGCAACATCTCTTAAATCTGCTTTTTGTACCATCCATGTTTATACGACACATAAACGTACTGCCTTTGCTCTCAAATGCAGAGACTCAAGGGAAGCAGCAGCAACTACTACAAAGTGATTTTAGGCTGGAAAACACGTTTAGCATAAACTCCTGTCTGGTGGCCGTGTGTAGTGCTGCCAGCCATCACACAGCAGAGCTTCAAAGCGCAGCGCGGGAAACGCCGAGAGCCGCGTGTTTACCACGAGACCCTCCTGATTCCAACAACAATCCGCCGAGACCACGGCTAGACACAGCTTAGCCCAGCCTGGCCCTGGCTAGAGAAGCGTGCCAAATCAAGTCTGTGACAAGAAAAAATGCATGTGTTACTATAAACATGAACAAAAATACACTGGGTTTGCGTAGGCAATCAATTACACCAGTTTGGCTTTACGGCGGATCGCAGACTTATAAGTGCATTACCGCCACCTATCTCTCAAATGGACCACCGACACTATCTACAATCTCAATTAGTGTCAAAAGCTGAATGTGGTTGCTAGGTGTTTTCTCTCCAAATAATAACACAATAATTTTTCTAACATACTTTTTTTTTTCTTTAATTAAAAATTCATTTTATGGCATTTATTACTACTATAACAGTTTAAACATAGATTTTGTACATAAACACATGTATATAAGGATGTTAAAAATGCATTCCTGGCTCTCCAGAGATTCCCTTCACACCCGATTCTGTCCCATTGATCTAAAGCTGTTGAATAATCAATATTCAGCGTCGTGCCCTCTCTGAACAGCAGGAGTTTTGTTCTGATCCTACTACAGATGCAGAGGCTGCACTGCCTGGCCTTGGGTTACAGAGCTAGCGGAGGCGGCGTTTAGCATGGAAAGCACTCATACTCTCTTTATAAAGCTGTGGCTTTAGAGCTGGACCTTGCTGAATGTGTCGGTCCTCAGCAGCACTACACACTCTGGGCCTTTCCTTTCCATTTCCAAGGTCGGCAAAAAGAATTTGGCTACTTTTTATCCCACAAGCGATTCAGGCCCATTATGGGTCCCATCGCACAATCAGCATCACAATGACACCGATGCAATTTCTCACACTGTGAGTGTCAAAGAAATCAACTGATGTTGTATTCATGCCTGACTTAAAATATCTTCTTCATAGTGGATGTCATGACCGCTATCATCAAAGAAAGAGTGAACGAAAGCAAGAACATTTCTGGTCTAATATCTACTGTATGTACTGTAAAAGTATAGTCGTATGTATATATTAAATGTAGAAAATGCATTCGTGTATTAAATAAATAAGAGACAAAATATATATATATATAGTCCATATCTTTAGAAGTCAATATGTTATGGTACTCTTAAAAAAAAATAGCAGATATAATATTAATAAATTAAAAGGCTTTCTCCATTCGAGGAAAGCAAACCAAATATATTGACAACTCCTTTTGCACACAAATGAGTATTTCAAAAAATAAGAATTAATAAAATATTTAAAAATATATAAAAATAAAAAATAACATGCTATACCTATACACACGCACACAATTCTGAGATCAAAAAGAAAAAAAAAAAAAAAAAAATTATTTAAGTATTTTGTAATAAAAAATAAAAAATATCATGCAGCACCTACACAATCACACAATTATGAGGACAAAAAAGCATACAAAAATATATATATAAAAAAATGTAAGTATTTTGTAATAGAAAATATATATATATCATGCACCTACACAATCACACAATTCTGAGGGCAAAAAAGCATAAAAATATATATATATTATAAAAAAATTACAATAATTATGTAAGTATTTTGTAATAAAAAAAAATAAATATCATGCTGCAGCTACAAAATCACACAATTCTGAGGGCAAAAAGAACAATTTAAACGCACCTGTGCAGTGATGTGATGTGATGAAATCCTATTAAAATAAACTTTCTCTAGGTGTATTACTTCTTAGTGTGCAACTGTCCTTGACTGTACTTTCTAATCAAGAGGCAACCCAAAAAAACAAGTTTAGTTAACAACTATTATCTAATTCTAAGTAAAGTGACTATTTGAAGGAAAGCTCAAAACTACTTTCTATTCATGTTGAAAAACAGTTTGTTTGAGTTGCACATCACACACAGAAGTCTGACTGAGGAAGGACTCTTACCTGAAGACACTAATGGGAATTGAAACCAAACAGCAAACACCTGCCGTGCCGAGTCAGTTTTCAGTCTGTCGAAGCGGATTCTGTCACCCGGGATGAAACCGGTTCTGCAGAAGAACACGAGAGAGACGACGACGAGTGCTCAGGAGACAAATGTTTCAGTTTGTCATGATCGGAGGTAAAACAAGCTTCATCTCTGTGTCGGCTGCAGCTTCTCTCGTACCAGCTCCCCAGGGATTAATTGGATCTGCCATCCAATAAAAGCAGAAAGAAAACCCAAGAAAATAAATGACAATGATTCCCAGCCTCCTGTCCTCGTTTGTCTTGTTTCAGTTTGAGAGCCAGACTTAAAACAAGGCCTGTGCTTCTCCTCTCAATGGTGTTCTCACCTCGAGTGCTGCATACAAGAAACACATGCATTCACTGTCACTGTACAAGTAGTTATTAAAATTGATTATTTGAAAACAACAATTCTGTTTACCTTAAAGCCCCAGTTCTCATAAATGGATTGCAGGTCTGTTTTGACGGGTCACATGCAAAAACACAACATTTGAACATTAAATCAAATACATGTAATTTACGTTTACATTTACATTTAGCAGACGCTTTTATCCGAAGCGACTTACAGTACATTCAAGTTATACATGTTTTGTCAGTATATGTGTTTCCTGGGAATCGAACCCACAACCTTTGCGCTGCTAACACAATGCTCTAACCACTGAGCCACAGTAATATATTATTCATTCATTTGAAAGTTTTTTTTTTATTCATACACTTTTTCTATTAGGAAATATATAATTCATAAATTATAAATAAAAAAACTATTTAACAGAAGTTTAACAACAGTGATGTTAATATCTATTCTACTTATAATTATTCAAATATCTTGATTGGACGTTTTTTAACATAAAATATAATTTAAAAAAATCCAACATGATCACTTTATGCTACATGTAAAGTGATAGGGGTCATTATAATTTACTACAATACATTTTATAGAGTTTATAGAGTTATGTAAATGTAAAATTTCTAAATTGTAAAATATATAATTTATATGAAAAATGCTGAATATAAAATGATATACATAAAAATGTCGGACCACCGCCTGTCTAATACGGGTCACATTTAAAGGTCACGTGAATCACTTGAGCAACAATAATAAGTAAAGAAAGTCAGAAAGTTGACCGCTTTCAATCGACCATCAATAAACAATAGGTCATCGTTCAACACAAACAGCCCATAATCTCCATATCAGTGAGCCAATGACACTCCAGTGATGAGCTGCCAGTATTATCTGCACTCATGCCAACTCTTCACTGAAACTCCACAATGAAAGACAAAAGCTGTTCATCCGAACAGGAAAACACAGGCTGCTGGGATCCTCCGAGAAACAGAGTTCAATCCCAGAGCGGATGACCCTGACATCAAACTACCCGCGGCGCGTACTAGAGAAAAATCAATACAACTTACATAAAGAGCTCTTCATTTACTGTATATTTCAGTAAAACTGAATTACCTGATGCATTGCAAGACAAGTTTGTTCAGGGTCTTTTTAAAAGTATGCAAATGGCTTTGAAGTATTTATAAGAGACTCAACAAATTCACTTGGGATCAAATGTTATTATAATTTATTAGGCAGGTTTTACATACAGTAGATGAATCTATTAATTTTGAATATATTTAAATCAATATATTATGTATTTATATTTTTTATTATTTTGAAAAAGTCGTTTTATACATTATAAATGTATTTTATCTGCAGTTATTTTTTAATTGATCTGTTAAACATAATAAATGTGACGTATACAACAAACATGCATGCAGTAACATATCCCACAATGCAATGGACTCAACTTGACCTTTCATTTCTAGTGTAATAAATGATGCAGAAGTATGAAAGAGGTGCTTTTTAAAATCTCTTCTACATGAAATGTAATTTCAATAAAACAAAGTGATGAGGTCATGTGACAACATTAGCTGAAATAAAATGACTTTCAGTTAGTTGCCAAGGCAACATTATTAGCCTATAATTTTCAATAACTTGAAGTACTAAAATAACTTCACTTGATATACAAATAAAATAAGCGTAGTATGCACAGTGGATTCTGAAGTGTGCTGATCTGTTTTTACTAGTTCACCTTAGATTTAGGATTAACCCATGCTGTCAATTACCAAATAAACCAATTGCAATATGCTTTATTTAGTTAAAAATGCATGTATAGGACTTAAAGTGACCCGGTCGCATGGTTTAAAAGCTTGCATGTTTGTTAAAGCACTTTTTGAGCTGTGATAATGTCTACATTGTTCTTTAGGTCCATGAAGCTTTGGTCATGTCTTAAGGACTTTCACGAGTCATTGTGCATTCAACTCTATGGAGAGAGGCTTCAAGCTACAGCATCAATTTGATGTGATAATGAATATTTAATGAGACTGAAAGTCTGAAGTAAAAATAAAATCTATACATAAAAATAATTTCAAAAAAAGATGAAAACATTTCCACGACGGTTTAATGTGGCCTTCATAAATCAAAATTTTTTTTTTAAATGTCAGTTTTAATAAAAAATAAATCCCTGGGATATAAAAGTGTCTGTAGTTGAAGAAACACTCAATTTGTGAACAAGTGAAAATATGTCTCCATTAAGATATGGCAGGCACAAAGCCTTCTAAAGCCACACTTCTTCAAAAGATCAGTTCTTAGCAGCGAATCCATCTTTGGTCCCGGATAACGGAGTGACATCAAACGGACGACTGAATGAGACATCAAAGATACCTTCATCTTCCTCTGGTCCTCTATCCTGCATCCAGAGCCCAAAGTCACCTCACCATCTGCCACCTGCGCATGGATCGAGGACACGGAGGACGTTTAGCTTTTGAAATTATATTCAATTATGGCTTCTTTGAGTGTTTCACAGTCTAGTTACAAACTCCGGAAGTGTGTCAGACAATGTGATTACTAATGAGAAGAACAGAGACGAGTGTTTTTGAAATCAAACATTGCCTATAATAGAGAGATATCTCAGATAGACTGACTGTCAATGTGTCGAATGAGGAGGTAAACACTTCAGTGAGGTACAGACCACTCTCGGGACGACTGAAAGAGACATTTACACATATATTAATCTGCATGAATAAAAGAGCATGAAAGAAACTGAAGCTGGGTGAGCTCCAAACACAATATTCATGTATATCATCCACAAATGTAAGCAATATACACTTTTTTTAAATCTACATACACTTGCAAAAGAGTACTGTCTTATTTGAATCCACATCAACTCAATAAAAATGGATAATTTATTATTTATGTTATTTTTTGCACCCTGTTTATGCTTTCTAGCCACTACGCTCTATAACTACAAAAAATAGATAATTAAATGTGCTATGTATATATGAATGTATATATATGCAAAGCAGTCTAATACGACAAAAATAAACTACTATAAAATAATAAATAAATACTGAAGCAATTTACTAGATACCACAATCATGATATAAAGCCAATAAATAATAAAAACATTTAGTACTTGATTCCTGTCACTGTTTGAGAGCTTTTGTATTGGTCAAGCTGATTTATGTGTGCGTTTACGTGCATTTGTGTCAATATTATTGATATAAACAGTGTTTTGTTTGGATCCTATTATCTCTTAATATAACATCTCAAGAAATATTGATCATTTATTTTGCGGTGTTATTTTATACACTGCAAAAAAGGCTTACCCTGGCATTTTTATCTTGTTTCAAAACATAAAAATAAATATAAAACAAAATCTTAATTTAAGATGCATTTACTAGATAAGCAAAATGACATAAGAAATGTAAGCTTGATTGCAGAGAGGACAAAATGAATTAAGTGCATTTTGATTAAAATAAGTTAAATGATCTGACAGTGGGGTGAATAAAATACTCTTGTTTAACAATATTTGACTTACCCCCCCGGCAGATCATTTTACTTAAACAATACGTCAAAAACATGAATTCTGTGTATAATATAATATAATGTAATATAATTAACATTATAAATGTAAATGTAAATATAATTGTTGTTTATGTGAATATATAGTAAAATGTAATTTATTTCTGTGATGCGCAGCTGTATTTTCAGCATCATTACTCCAGTCTTCAGTGTCACATGATCTTCAGAAATCATAATAATATACTGATTTGATGCTCAATTATTGTGTATGGTCAATTACTAATAATAGTGCTTATTAATAATGTTTAAAACATTAAAAACATTATTACAAACATTTGACCATACTATGGTACTTTTCTGATTACCACATATTTGTACAAGTACAGCAATTAAAATTAAATAATGTACTGGATATTTAAGCTGAAATGCATTTTTTTAAAGTCATTCATTAATTGTTTTGTTAATATGGACACAGCTGAATATCTCTCAAACACCTAGTTTTGGAAATATTTGTTTTGACTATTAAAAACACTTTGAAACTAATAATTTCCTTCCAAGGCTGTTCTATGTATGAGAAAAGAAAGCGTGTCTGTCTGATACGGCAGAAGCCGTGTTGGTCGTGTTACTCGAGGTCTTGAACTACTGCAGAGTTTCATCTCGGTGTGAAGGTCACATTTCCGTCTCTAATCTTGAAGGAAGGACCTGCTTTGTGCTCCCTTCAACAAACCAATCCCGTTATAGACCTCCTCATCCTCCAGCAATTTACCTCTGATGAAGCGATGGTGAGACATGCTTTCCCAGCGTAGTGTGCCCGGCTAAGTCCTGTTGCTTTGAATGCGTCTCCAGAGGGGAATTATCTAGGAGCAGAGAGCCTATGCGGGGAGAAAGGCCGGCTTATCTCTCCTCTCCTCCCAGATCCTGATGGGGCAGAAAAGGAGGAAGCCTTCGAAAGCCCTCCAGAAAACGCCAGACGATTAAACCCGAGTCCCAATCAATTTAGCACCCTTACTGGACAGAGAGAGTCGAGAGCAGAAAGGCTTTCTTGAGGAGGAACTACACCTTTCCCAATCCTTTGGGCAGGTGTTCTGGATTTCAGGGGGTTTGAGGTGCTGCTCCGTTCCAAAACCTAGTGAGCTGACTACATGGGGAGCGTTTTCACAAAAATGAAATGAGTCATGTCGTTCCAAACCTCTACTTTCTTTCATGGACTTCCTTTGTGTTTTCAAACTCAATAAAAACTGTCAAGTCAAAGTCACATAGTATGGACAAAAACAGCTCAAATAAAACTGAATTTTCATTTTTGGGTGAACTGTGCTTTTAAGGCATTGTTAATTCACAGCTGTTAAAAAAGTGGCATGAACTACTTCAAGTTTGGAGTGATTTTGAATTATTATTTTAATCTTCTACTCACCAAGGCTGCATTTATCCGATTTAGAAAATACAGTGAAAACTGTAAAAAAAATAAATAAGATCATTACTATTTAAAATAACTGTTTTCTAAGAGAATATATTGTGAAATGTGATTTATTACTGTGATCAAATCTGAATCTCAGCATCATTACTGCAATCCTCTGTGCCACATGATCTTCAGAAATCATTCTGTTGAGGCTTTTTACAAAACTTTATCCCAAACTTTGGACCAACACTGTATGTTGGAAAATAAAACAAATATTTACAAAGAAAATCAGTGCCTTAAGTAGGGTTTGTTCAGTGTTGTAATCAAAGTGCTTGGGAAAGTTGAAGAATACTTCAAGTAGAGAACTTTTTCTGCATATCTATGTTACATTTAAAATATAATAGTTTTATTTGGTTTATTGAATCATCAGTCAAAAGGATCGAAAGATATACAACCTTCAGAAGACATGAATTCCAATGTGCCAAGTAATATTTCCCACTTTATGGGCTCATAAGAAGATGTCTTTGATCTTTGGAAATAAAACAGCTTATTATATTATGAAAACACATAGTCCTGGAACTCTAAACGTCCTCAAAAGTGAGCATTCACTGAAATTGTGCGGATTGTTTCATGTCTCTGTCTCAAGGATACGGTTATATTGGCTTCGGTCAAAAAGTTCAGACTGAGTAAAATTGCTTTTTCTGGACAAAAGTGGCAGTATATACATGCATATATATCAATATATTCACATATTCATACATATGCATGCACATCAGTGTCAACCATATCGGCTGCCCAGCAATCAGTAGTACAAAATAATAAACTATCTATAAAACAATAAAATAATCAGCCAAAGTGGCATTTTTACAGAAAGCTTGCACACTTTTTAAGCGAAGAGTTTGAAAAACAAATCCTGCAAGGTTTCCGAACGAGTGGAATAGAAAAGCACTAGTTGTTTACAGGCGTGGAAGTATGGCCCTGCGAGACTGTAGCATGAAGCATCTGCTCCGCTGCCAACATCCATCATTATGAGCCGCTACAGGGACACTGCACCGAACACACCAGACACATGCACTCGATGAAAGACAGGCAACGCTTCTGTGTGATAAACACACACACTGAGCGCTTGCTCGGCCCGTACAGCTGAATACTTGTTTCTATTCAAATATATATGAAATGTATAGAAAATTGTTTTTTATTAAATAATACATTATTACAATTCTGTTTAGATTAAACGGAGAAAACTTCTTTTTTTCAATCAGCTTTTAATGTGTGAGAAGTTAAATGTATAATTTTGATACTCAGTAAATGCACTAATGTGATTGAATGCATCATTGCATGTTCTGTAAGTCACTGTAGTCTCTGCAGTCCGCTGAATTCATACGTTTAGTTTACACAAGCAGATACGGTGTACAAAGAAGGTCAAAATGGTGGGAAAAAGCAACTATTTGCTGTTACCACAAAAAAAGACATTGTACAATATTTTAAATACTGTCCAAATACATTTAAATGTACTTTAGAAACATAAATACATCCAAAATACGTGCATTTAAAAATAACTAATAAATTAGAATTATGTTTCTCTGATACATATTTGACCAATTTTGGTGAGAAAAACACACATGTATTTTTTGCCATATTGGACTTCTGTGCTGCAAACATTTTCTGAATCTCCCAAAGCACAAATCAAGAGTCTGTCTTCATGTTCGCGAGTGAGAAAGCCAGAGCATGCAGTGTATTTGTGTTTCTATAAATCGCTGACGTGTTGTGATCAATGGTTAGTTGTGAGGGAACAGACACCGTTTGTGATGTATTTCACAGCACAATACATGTAGCGTTATTTGGTTTCAGAGATATTGGATACAAGTTATTGTTCAGGGAGTTGTGCAGCTTTGGCTTTGATTCAATATTTAGAAATGTTTCCCATAAAAAGCAACTGTATTATTATTATTATTATGAAGACTAGTTCAAATAAAGGCATCAATCCTTTCAGCGTACAACTCCCTGAAACATGGAAAAGAGATAATACACAAAAATATACCGTGTTTATTTGACCTTTTTAAAGTAAATATGAGTGGTGCTTACTCACGGAATACTCAACGCATGATGCAGGTTCGTTTCTTATGATCTTGCATGAAAAGTGTCCTGTTTTATTAAGAAAAGTGATATATTGTTACCAAAACCAGTAGCACGAAACATTATTTGAGGAATCATTCAGTCGAAATGATGACATACATTTTGAAATAATCAAGATTCTTACATACTACTTGATAATTGTGAATTTTTTCGGGGAAAAGTCAAAATTA
Source organism: Gymnocypris eckloni scoliostomus (assembly GCA_027564155.1). Classification (NCBI taxonomy): domain Eukaryota; kingdom Metazoa; phylum Chordata; class Actinopteri; order Cypriniformes; family Cyprinidae; genus Gymnocypris; species Gymnocypris eckloni. The sequence goes on from CM050419.1 coordinate 34,442,430, forward strand.
TGAAACAAAATTATGAGATAAAAACTCAAAATTATTAAATCTGTCATGATTGTCAAAATTCTGATATAAAAAGACAAAATGAAATAAACTGAAATTATGAAAATACATAATTATGAGATAAAGTCAAGATTCAGTCTTAAGACAAAGTCATAATTGTGAGAAAAAGTACTAATTCTGACAAACTAATTCATAATTATGAGATACAATTCAAAATATGACAAAAAAGTTAAAACTATGAAATAATCTCATAATTATGAGATTGCTGAAATTATGAGATAAAAAGTTACAATTAAAAAAACGCGTCATAATTATGAGATTGACAAGTTACAAGATAAAAGAGAAAATCATGACATACTAAGTCATAATTATGAAATAAAGTTAAATTATGGGATTCTTTTTGTATTATTATATAGTTGTTTTCTTATGTGGTGGAAATGGGCTTCCATATTGGTAACTCTTATTTTACCTTCTTTTATTTTTCATGATTGAAAAGAAATGTCGAAGTGATATTTGTATAAAAGCTGCTGGCCTGATATAACTTACCTCTTTTCTATGAGGCTGCCATTGGCACAGAAAACATAATAAAAGCCCCGGAGGAGGAATTATTCATGTCTAGAGCACAAATGCTGCTGGACGATGCAAATACTCGATTTGAATGCTTATGGGCAAATAGTACTGGTGATGTTTGACTCAGCAAGCACTACAAACTGGACTCTCTCTAACGGAGATGCAGGCCTTCTCGTCACGACTGCATATGTGTGTGTAGTTATCAGAGTTATGCAACATTAGATGGTCCGTCCACTATTACCCAGCATCCTCTGCTGCAATCACATGTGTGTGGTCCAAGATAAAAGACATCAAAGCATGCAGCACTAATTCTTCAGTAATGAAAGCAATATCTTAAAAGCTACGATGCACCGCATACAAAATCGATACGTTTCATTTTGGTGTCACACAGCATTGCTCATTATGTCACACGCTGGGAGAAATTCACGGTGAGTTTGATCCGAGAGAGAAACAGTGGCAAGAATTCAAAGAGGGACGAGATCAAGGTCTGAAAAGATTCAACATGTGTCCCCAAAAAACGATTGTAACACTCTAGTCTCACTTAAACATGTCTGGATGTCATCATATAACATAATACCAGAGCAAATGCTGCAGGAGCTTTTTAGGGCTAAAACATGTCTTATTGTGACAGCTCCATAACTCGCAATCTTTCATCAGAAATTAAATGACTTAATATTAATATTAGTTTTCAGCTGTCACCAAGGCTGTACAGGCTTAACGTTAATGTAAATCAATGGACAAACAGCTATTTAGGCAGCTGTTAATGAAGCCTTTCTGAAATCTTGGCAATTAATCCATAATTTAATGCCCCTGAATATTAATATAATAAAGGTTATACGGTATTAATAGCAAATTAAAAAAGAAGGGTTACCACGATAAATGCTCTGGAGGGCGAATGTGACATTTCATCTTTGCATCAAGGGAATACAAATACATTTAATATGCATTAAAATAGAAAAGAGGTATTTAAATTGTAATGATATTTCACAATGTTGCTGTTATACTGTTTTTTAATCAAATAAATGCAGCCTTGTTGAGCATGAGATTTAAAAAATACAAAAATGATCCCAAACCTCTGAAATAGAGAGCTTTGATTTTAATATCTGTCCTTGATTGGTGTCATTAAATACAGGTTCTGCAGTTCTCAGGGTTCAAGGTTCTTTTATTCGTCACATACTCAATTATACAGGATATAATCAGTAGTGAAATGTTCTCGCTCTCTTTAGTCCTTTTTAAAGAACACTGGAACCACAAATGACCCGAGAACAGCTCAGAAACGGCTCAAATGATCATGTCAATACAAACCCCTCCATGCTGAATTACTCTAGTCCCTCATCTATTGTGTTTGAGCCGGATATCAATCACCGTTAAACACGCTTAAACATTTCCTTACAAAAGTCCCTTTAGCAGGTTAACTCGGCTGCTCGTGGAACTAATCAACTGCTTAAAGGCCGATCGGAATGAAAACACAGCAGTAGATGAGTACATGGGTCTTGATATGAATTCATACGTGTCCATCTATGGAAGCATGCTTTGGTCAATTATAAGAATTACAGTATAAGATTAGAAAGATGAAATTATGACAAAAAGATTACAATTTCAAAATTCTGACAATTATGAGGAAAAAGACCAGAATAAGACAATCACAACTATGAGATAAAGTTGAAAGTTTGAGATGAAAATACACAATTATGAGAAAATTATGACACAAAGCGTGATGAGAAAAGTCAAAATTATGATGTGCTGAGATAAACTCGAAATTTGGAGAAAAAAAACAATTATGAGATGACGTCAAAATGATGACATTCTAAATTGTGACAAATCATGGTGATGAGAAAAGTCACAATTCTGACATATCGAGTCAAAATTATGAGATGAACTCAAAAAGTATGTAATAAAAGACACATTTATGAAATAAACAGTTGGAATTATGACAAAGTAAAAAAAAGATATTAAAATGTTGATATGAGATAAAAAAAGTTGAAAAATGTAATTCATAATTCTGAATTAGCATGTCATCATTTCAGCTTTTTAGCTCACAATTATTACATTATGAGATGTGATAAATATATGATTATATATTAAATAAAAATCGAAATTTTATTATAATTTTTTTAAAATAAAAGCATGATTTTTTCTCTGCCATACTGATGCCTCCTTTTTCACCTTGCTTTTATTTTCCATGACAAACAACTAAATAACTAAATAGCACGTGATGAAATAAATTAGTGTAAAAAGCTCACACTGGTGTTTGCACCGGACTTTTACATCTTGCAATAATCCCAAAGACACTTTTCTATGTGGCTGCCATTGGCATTGAACACATGATAAAAGCGCAGACACAGACACATCCTCATCAAGTTCATCACCAGGACCACACAGCCTTTAGCACCATATGGTAAATCACGTTCACACTGGGCAGAGGCAGAAGGACAGATTTAGCACGGCAGAAACAGAAACATTCTACAGTAATGGGATATTAGATAGAGCCAAATATCCAATAGCGGGTCAGTGAACTGGCCTTCTGGTGAAGTATAGATAGCGCACGGCTGGTGCTCCAGAAAAACTGCAGGGCAAAACAGCATCTATCTACAAAGTCCCTCGCAGGAGGCGTTTGTTAACCGTCTGCAGCGGGAGCCTTACAAAGACCAGAGGGAGGAATGGTTACGCAAAACCGCAAAGACAGAAATAGCATCTGCAGGAACATATACAATTCTGGAGCGGTGTATAATGTAATATGCTTTGCATTATTACTGTATCTTTTTTAAATAAGTTGCAGGGAAGGTCATTAACTGAACGGATAAAACGCATAGCATTTTCATGAATCTGTTAACGAAGGACAGTAAGAAAGCACCTAGCAACTGCATAGCAACATGTTAAAACAACTCGGAAAACCGGAGTTGTTTTATACCAACAGACAGACAGACAAAAGTTTTTCATGCACAAAAAGCATTTTCTTAATAAAAACCACAAGTTTTGCATGCACAAAAAGCATTTTCTTAATAAAAACCACAAGTTTTGCATGCACAAAAAGCATTTTCTTAATAAAAACCACAAGTTTTGCATGCACAAGCATTTTCTTAATAAAAACCACAAGTTTTGCATGCACAAAAAGCATTTTCTTAATAAAAACCACAAGTTTTGCATGCACAAAAAGCATTTTCTTAATAAAACCACAAGTTTTGCATGCACAAAAAGCATTTTCTTAATAAAACCACAAGTTTTGCATGCACAAAAAGCATTTTCTTAATAAAAACCACAAGTTTTGCATGCACAAGGAGCATTTTCTTAATAAAAACCACAAGTTTTGCATGCACAAAAAGCTTTTTCTTAATAAAACCACAAGTTTTGCATGCACGCAAAAAGGAGCATTTCTTAATAAAACCACAAGTTTTGCATGCACAAAAGCATTTCTCTTAATAAAAACCACAAGTTTTGCATGCACAAAAGCATTTTCTTAATAAAACCACATGTTTTGCATGCACAAAAGCATTTTCTTATATAAAACCACAAGTTTTGCATGCACAAAAAGCATTTTCTTAATAAAACCACAAGTTTTGCATGCATTTAACAAAAGCATTTTCTTAATAAAAACCACAAGTTTTGCATGCACAAAAAGCATTTTCTTAATAAAAACCACAAGTTTTGCATGCACAAAAAGATTTTTGCATGCACAAAAAGCATTTTCTTAATAAAAACCACAAGTTTTGCATGCACAAAAAGCATTTTCTTAATAAATCTGAAAAAACACAAGTTGTGCATGCACAAGGAGCATTTTCATTCTAACTAAAATGAATCACAGTTTTGCATCACAACATATGCATTTTTTTTTTGCATTTATTTATTTTTAAATCAAATTATTTTTATAAGCAAATTGTTTTGACATTTTGCATGCATAAACAGCAAACATTTAGCATTTAACAAAAAACACTTAAACCTGCACGTGCAACAGCCTGGCATCCCCCCAAACACACATCTCTCATGTACAAGAAGAAACACTTTATTTTCCTCGTAAAACATACATTCTAGTTTTAACATCAATTACTCTCAAGTGCGATATGAAACTGTTCATTCACTGGCAACATCCTGGCAATCACCCAAAACAAGTTTTGCATTCACGCAGCATTTTCTTCATAAAACATAAACATCTAGTTTTAACATCAATATGAAACTGTTAAAGATCAATTTTCTGGTTTGAAACTTCTCTGAAAACCACTTTTTAAATCTCTGACCTCTCTCTTTCTCATTTGGCTCTTTCATTTGATAGGACAAATGGGTAGATTAAGCGGCGTACTCTGCAAATGTAAATCAGGGGAAAGATCAAACATGGAGAGGCGGTTTCGCCCATCGCTCCACAGTGTTTAACTCATATCTGAACTGAGAGAGTTACAGTAATTCCTCATAAAACCCTCCAAGAATAGAGAGTGAAATTTACCTCAACACTCCTCTATCTGTCCATCACATTATCTTTCTCTCTCTCTGACTGTCTGAATCCATAAAACCGATGAGATTGTCATATGCAGAGTATTTCTACTGAATGTTGGGGGAGATGAGCATTTTTTTCTGTTGCAAAAAAAAACAATGCAATGCAATAAAATATATCATAATTTTAAGTAAAATATATATATATTTTTCAATGCAATTCAATAAAAATTGTATAGATAAAACGTTTTTTGTTTGCAGTGCAGTGCAGTGCAAAACAATGCAATAAAGTAAATAATATAAAACAGCATATGAACAACTCCTAGTGTCACAGCGACAACTTTTGCACAACTCAAGCACTGTTTTCTTGAGAAAAAGTACAAATGTACTTTATTGTGCATGTGCACACATATTATTCATTTCAATTGACACTTAAATAAATCAAGCATGATTTTTTCCCCCTCGGCACACTGTAAAATAAGGTGCTTCTGCATTTAAACATCCATTATAAATGGAAATGGCACACCACCCAAAACTCCATCAGGTATTTCTCATTCGTTTGCACAGAGAACACAGACTAATGCTTGCTGAAATATGAGCTATGGGATCCTTTTTATTAGGCCCCTGTCTGAAATAATTTACCTCTCTCTTTCATAAACTTTTGTGGTGCTTAACCACCGCTGAGAAGAAAATATAGTACATCGTTAAAAGTCTGTTACAAAAAGTGGCTGTAAAATGAAGGCTTGACCACTGAAGAATACAGGGCAGCAGAGGTGCTGATTTCATGTGAATCTGAGAATAACCCACTCGCACGCTCGTAAAGATGAGAGCAGTTAGAGAATATTCAGTGTAATTATTAAATCAACAGACGTGGTTAAATTGAATATTCTGCCATTGTTTGTATATCAGTCCTGTGTCATGTGTTTCCCTCTTGTATGCCCTTATTTGGTTTGTTTCCTGTCCTCGTTTAGTGTTGTTATTATTAGTTAATTATGTCCCAGCTGTGTTTGATTATCCTGTGTATTTAATCTCCTGTCTATTCACTTCCGTCTTGTCTATTCATTACTCCCGGTGTTCCTGTGTTGCCAAATTAGCTATTTTGTAGCTAGATTTAGCGCCCTTTTTGAGACGATTTTCCTAAAGTTTAGAGACAAACTTATTGAACAAACCTGATCTAAGTTCTCATCTTGCCCACTGATCTGTGTATAGAGCAGTGAATTTGCCAGTATGATGTCATCGAGTGACATTTAGCTCCCAGTTTTAGCTTCGCTCAATTGAAAGCATTTGGCAACACTCAGGGCCGGTTCTAGACATTAGGAGCCCCCCCACTCCAAATAAAAGCACTTGAAACTAATAACCTTTTTTATATAACATTTAACATTACATTTTGTATATTTTTACTTATACAGTACAAAAAAAAGAGGAAACATTGTGTTTTTGACAGAAGTCTCTTATGCTCAAGTGTGGCTTTAGGATATCCGTGAAATATTATTACAACATAATGGTTTTCTATTTTACTATACTTTAATATATAGGTCTATTTCTGTGATGCAAAACAGAATTTTCTTCAGCCATTACTCCAGTCTTCATTGTCACATGATCCTACATAAATCATTCTAACATGGTGATTTATTATCAATCTTAGAAACAGTGCTTAATGTAATATTTTTGATTATTAAAAAGAACAATATCTTTAAGATACAATTTAAGTCTTTACTATCACTTTTTATCTTTCTAACACATCCTTGCTGAATATTACTTTTTTTCTGATCATATAAATGCAGGCTTGATAATACATTTATTTAAAAAACATTAGAAATAATAAGGGGTCCAAACTTTTGACTTTTACTGTATGCATGTATTAATCAAACTTTATCTAAGGTATCTCTTTTTTTTGATGAAGATGTTATTGTTGTTGTTATTATTTTGATGTTTTATTTAATTGAATGGCAGTTCCAGAATATCACTTCAGTGACTGCTTTTATCATTTTTTCTCTAGCTGTGTATGGGCAGGATTTCCCTCCCATTTAATCAATATTGACTACAGATATTGCCATATTATTCATATCAATAAAACGATATTATGTATTGCATTGTTAAATATGAAATATATACAGGTGCATCTCATTAAATTAGAATGTTGTGGAAAAGTTCATTTATTTCAGTAATTCAACTCAAATTGTGAAACTCGTGTATTCAATAAATTCAATGCACACAGACTGAAGAAGTTTAAGTCTTTTAGACTCCAAGATTATTATTGGGGGTGTAGTAGAACTCCTGCTGTAGTGAAGACCCTTCCGAGTTATATCAGTCCTGTTTCGTGTGTGTCATGTGTTTCACTCCTGTATGCCCTTATTTGGTTTATTTTTATTATCATTGCTGAGATTCTGAGAGATTTTTAAGTAGATGTTTTTGTAGTAATTACAGAACTATTACTGTACTAGTAGCATACTTGTAAGTATACTATTTCTAATTGGTATTAAATTGGCCCACTTTTTACTTCATGAAAGCATACTTTTAAATATACTCTTGTTAGTACAAGAGTAGTACACTTTTATGTGCACAACTGGTACTGCAATTATACAAGATAACCTAGATATAATGATAGTTCAAGCACCTTTTAGTGTGTGAAAGTTTACTTTGAAGTATACTTTGTTAATTACTAGTTACGTCATTTTTAACTGCAAGCATATTTGAAAGTGTATTTATATATTCATACTTCTAATATAATTTGTATCTGTTCCGTTGTGGGTTATTACTGTGTTCCAATAAGATCAGGTTCAGTTCAGTATTATTTACTGTAAACTATGTGAACTAGTATTGAATAGGCTACTCACTCAAAAGAGAAAACACAACTACAAGACAAGTAAAATACTTGATTACACTTATAAGAACATCTCAATCCAAAGATCGAGTACAAGAGCAGGACAGAAATAGACTTTTAGATAGAGTGTAATTTGAAGTATATTTCTGAGAAGTATACAAGTAGACTGAAAATATAGTTGTTTTGTTTGTTTGTTTAAAGAAATCTACTAAGAGCTCTTGAAAAAAAAACTTTTGTAGAAAATATGATCACAATATTTATACTGGAATACAGAATATTCTTAAGGGTTCACAAACCTTTTAGTGACTGTAGAAATGTGACGGAAACCAAAACTGGAGATGGCACTATGGTAAGTTAGTTTGTCAGATTCTGACTAAATATTAAAGACAGACAAGTTATTAATTATAATTAAAAGTTATGTGGCATTGTCATGATAAAGTGATGTATCATCAAATAATCAAATATACAGTGGGATAATATGTACCATGGTACTTTTTGTAAGTAAAACAGAGAACTGCTGGAGCGGATATGCTGATTTGTAATTCTCCATGGCCCAAATCACTAAACGTCCTCCAAATGCCCATTCGGCACTTCCATGCTTCAACAGACAATTTATAACAGGTAAGAGTGTGTTTTAATTATTCTTACTCTGTGAAACTGATTGCTTTTTCCTCTGATCCTCGTAAAACATCTTTTTGCCTATTACACAATTCAAATGGGGCTAAGAGGTTGAACAGCGGAGGATTGCGTCCACCTATGAAAACTGCAAATGGATTTTAGAAAATTTCATTTGGATTTAGACGTCATGCTTCAGAGTCTATTCTCGAGAGACTGGGCTGAGTCTCATTTCAGACCACTAAGAAACTGGATTTCCCATACTGCTGAACGTACTGTAGTCTGAAGCGTTTGAGGCAAAGATTTTGTTTACATCTCGTCAATTTTTCCCACATGAGATAGGACATCTAACATTAATCTTAAATGAATATGTTCTTCCTAAACACTAATAGCAAGTTACTTACTATAATTTCGCCGTGTTATCATGTCCCTGAATCAACATACTGCAATGCAAAGCCATAAAATAAAATTAAATTAAATTTAATTAAATACATTTTTAAGTCAAATATTATATATTTTTTGCAAATGCAATGTAATAAAATAAAATAAAAATTATTTTAAGTAAAATATGTTTTATTCATTGCAATGCAATTCAATTAAATTGGTTAAAAAATGATTAATATAGGCATAATTTTAAATAAAATATATTTATTTTCTCGCAGTGCAATGCTGTTTAATTAAATTGAATACATTTTTTTGAATCAATAGAATACAATCAATAAACCAATATAAATATAAATAAAATTAATACAAAAACTGGAATAATCTTAAGTACAATATAATTTATTATTTTTTGCAGCAAAGTACAAAGAAAACGCACTAATAGAAACCAACTCTTTTAATGAACTATAGACCAGGTTTCCCTTCTACCTTTCATTACAAAAACACTAGAAAGAGTTGTGTTCAACCAAGTCTCTGCCTTTCTCACACAGAACAACCTCCTGGACAGAAACAATCTGGCTTCAGAAGAGGACATTCCACCGAAACTGCCTCGCTTTCTATTGTTGAAGCCCTGAGACTTGCAAGAGCGGCTTCCAAGTCCACTAGCCAACAGATTCTTGCTGAATCTATCCGCTGCTTTTGATACAGTCAACTACCAGATCCTCCTGTCAACCCATTGAGAAGGGCATCTCAGGAACCGCACACCTGTGGTTTGAGTCCTACCTCTCAGATAGGTCCTTTAACATATCTTGAAGAGGTGAGGTGTCCAAGTCGCAACATCTGGCTACTGGGATGCCTCAGGGCTCAGTTCTTAGACCACTTCTCTTTTCTGTCTACATGGCTTCACTAGGTTCTGTCATTCAGAAACATGGCTTTTCATATCACTGCTACACTGAAGACACTCAACTCTACTTCTCGTTCCATCCTGATGATCTGACGATAGCTGCTCGCATCTCAGCATGTCTAACAGACATCTCTAGCTGGATGAAGGACCATCACCTTCAACTCAACCTAGATAAGACAGAACTGCTTGTGGTTTCAGCAAACCCATCACTTCATCACAATTTCACCTTCCAGTTAGACTCATCAACCATAACTCCTTCAAACCAGACAGAAACCTTGGAGTTATGATTGATGATAAGCTGCATTTCTCAGATATCACATTTCTAAAACTGCCCGGTCCTGCAGATTTGAATTATACAATATTAGGAAGATTAGGCCCTTTTTCTCTGGGAACATGCTTCACAACTCCTTGTTCAGGCTCTTGTTCTGTCCAGACTTGACTATTGCAATGCTCTCTTATCAGGTCTTCCAGCCAGTTCCATCAAACCTCTACAATTAATCCAATATGCTGCTGCAAGATTAATATTTAATGAGCCGAAAAGAATGCACGTCACACTTTTGTTAATCAATTTGCACTGCCTTGCATATAATTCAAGGCATTAATGTTTGCCCACAGAACCACCTCTGGCTCTGCACCCTTTACCTAAATTCATTACTTCAGACTTATATGCCTCTAGAAGCTTGTGTTCTGCAAGTGAACGACGCATTACTGTACCATCCCAAAGAGCCACAAAATCACTTTCACAGACTTTTACATGAACTGTTCCCATCTGGTGGAATGACCTGCTTAACTCAATCCTTACCCATCTTCAAGAAACAGCTAAAAACACATCTCTCCCATCTTTATTTGACCCTCTAACTCTAGCACTCTCTATTCTAATTATATTTTATCTATCTGTCTTATTTTTATTAAAAAAATACCACACACACTTGACCCTCTATCAATTGCATATTTATTCTTTAACTGCTAGATTTTCTTGAAAAACTAACACTAGCTTTCTTTTTTTATTCTATCAACTAGTTTCTTTAAAAAATATATATTTGTTTTTATTTAAATGCAAAAAAATAACTTGCTATGTATACTGCGTTAGGCTAACAGAGAGTTGTGATTACACTTGCATGTTGTTGCTCTTTTGCTGGTTTTGATTGCTTCTATTGTCCTCATGTGTAAGTCGCTTTGGATAAAAGCATCTGCTAAATGACTAAAATGCAATGCAATGAAATAGGCATGACTTAAATTAAAATATAATGTCTTATTTTTATTGGTGAAATATATCCTGTGCATGTTTCTGTGAGATTCAGCCGTTTCTAAATCACAGTCAGTTCAGTCAGGTAATATGTAAATGTACCAAGCACGTTCCTCCATGATATCTGTCTTAAATGCGCTTGACAGGGACATTAACCTCAATGTCAAGGCTCAGATTCACTACACGCTGTGAAAATTTGCCTGAGACGAAAAAGAAACACACCATTTAAATAATAAATGAGAGTCCTCTCTCGACCTTTCTCCTCGGGTTGCAGGAGGTGATGTATGGTGCCCCGGCGGGGACACGCGGTACGGCTGGCTAAGCCTGAACTGAGGCAGTCAAAGGAAGCTGATGAAAAGCTAAGCTGAAAGAAGCAGGTCCTCTGACAAAAAGCCTCAAGTCTGAGTGAGATCGACTTTATCTCCTACGATTAGGAACATAGTCGTTCCGAAAGGAGCTGCGGCGGTCACACACAAGATTATGGAGAGAGAGAGAGAGAGAACTTAAAAAGACCAGGTTAAAACAGGTTGGATGATCTTTAGTATTTGCATCTGCTACATCACTGTATCTAGCCACAATCCCAGTACTAGTAGAGAAAGTAAGTGTCATCAAATAACTTTAGTTAGTGCAGTCCATCTCCCATCATGCATCTGGAAATCAAAGCCTTTACAGACAATGATACAAATCTATTGCAACCCAATTTACTTCTTCAATCTGACATTTTCAAATGAAACATGGTATTCAACAAGGAAAAATAGGTGAGAATTAATTAATTAATCATAATAAAAATATAATAAAATAACTCAAATCAATGTCGCTTTAACATTTTTTTTTTTTTGTTCCTGTCTTTTGGTAATTGTGCAATTAATATAATAATAATAATAGTAATATCACAATAAATAAAAATGCATTGATAATACAATTATTTTATTAATTAGGTTGAAAGAGTTGTTTTTCTAAGATTTAACTCCAACACAGCACCATTTTGAAAAATTATTTAATGTGAATAAAATAAAAAAATTTAACATAGGATTTATTTCGGGTTATTTTTGTATTGGTGCAATACAGCTTGTGCAAGTTTCTTTTTCTAAATCAGATCATATGTAAACATCCAAACACACTTCCATAGCTTTACCTATTCCCCTAAGAAATCAGTCTTAAATGTATCTCGTTTACAAATGAAAAATGGTGTTTCATCCATAAAGAGTTGATTGGATTGTGAAAATATGTTGTTTTAATACCATGAACATAAAATGTCAAATTTCTAAAACAACGCCTAAATTGTTCTTTGACTACTGCTTAACATTAACCAAAAGCTGCAAGTTATTTCAGAAGCACAGCAAGTTACTTGCATTTTGATGAAAGATGATTTCAATAAAAATAGAAACATGCATTAAGAAAGAAAGTAAGCTATTTTGATTTCACATTGACTTTTAAGTAAATAATGACTTTAAAGGCTGGAATACACTACATGACTTTTAAAATATTAACAGATTTGTAAAACAATAGGCATCACATACTTACCGACTTTATAAATGTGACAAATGAAAACTGGGCATCCTTTACATTTATGCATTTAGCAGACGCTTTTATCCAAAGCGACTTACAGTGCATTCAGGCTTTACATATTTTTGTCAGTACGTGTGTTCCCTGGGAATCGAACCCACAACCTTTGCACTGCTAACACAATGCTCTACCACTGAGCCACAGGAACACTGTCATACACTACGTGACTGAAGATCACACACGACCAGACTTTAACGTTGTTCCGATCACAACACACTCACGCAGAAACGTGCGCCTTGTTGCTAGGAGACGCATGACAAATGAAAACATATGTGTTTTAAAATCGGCTGAAAATATCAAACATGTTTGATCTCCTCCGACTGGATAGAATCAAAGTCTGAGTCTATGACCGTAATACACTACGTGATCTGCAGACTGGCTCACTTTTTCCTCAACTATCCTCAACTTGTTCAGACTGGAAAATCAGGGCAAAAATCCCGTAGTGTATTCCAGGCTTAAGATGAATACTTTACTGTAAGTACTGTATCATTAATAATAGTGTTTTTGTCATTCATTCGCTGGCACTGAAACCTTGCATGTCTTTTTATGGTCTACCGCCTGTTCTGCGAGTGTCTGGAGTGTTTTAATTAAACTCTGTTGATGTTTGTCTGACACTGAGTTATAAAGGACCCACCGTTCACAACAGTACGATTCCATATTGATGAATAAATAATGAATATTTCTCTCCTTCTCCCAGCTAACCTTTGAGCGACAGTGAAATGTTTCTCTAATCACTCATTACGCTGCTCAGTATTGATTTTCTGTTTCTCGCTTTGCATAGAGGCGGTCAATTAATCCAAACCCGACTGCGGCCCACAAAGAGAATACCAGAGAGACGCTTGCTAATGCGATTAATGCGGCAGGCCGCCCGCGACGGGTTTGGTGACTACGTCCGGCTCTCTGAACATCACATGGCCTAATGCCGCCCGCAAAACCTCGTCCAACCAGGTGCATGAGATGCTAAGCTGCTTTTGTTAAAGGCTTCACATGAGTTAGAAAGTGCTTCGTTAGGATAGAATTAGCTCTTTGTTAGGTGGAGGTGAAAACACCCCTGTGCAGTTGTCACAGAATGACTTTAATTGTGAGTTTGAACAATGCCGGTTTAACATGGCAGAGGCCGTGGATAGCGTACACTCATTTAAACTGTCTGAGGTTAATTACCCAATTAGGTTAAATGCAATGAGCTTTAATCATTTCCAGCTTGTCAGACTTCACCTTCTAATTAGTATTACTGTGTTTATTCTAATTATTATTACTATTAGCAATTATTATTACTAATATTATTATTATCAATAAATTTTTCTAATTAAATAATAACAATATAAATTAAGATAAAATAAAAAGAAACAAACAATACTCTGTCTCCTCTCCACCGGTAAGCTGGTGTGTGGTGGGCGATCTGGCGCATTAAATTAGCCTAACACAAACAAACATATTCAAAACATTTTTAAAGAAAGTCAAATATTCCTTAACAGAGTCCAAAAGACTACAGCACAACAGGAATCAGATTAATTGTTAAAAGCATAATTTAGGCCACTTCTCTAATGTTAAAAAGCGTTTGAGACTACTGGGAGAGATGCTGTCCTAAAACAACAATCATTAGCATTCAAGCAAACATGCTAGCTAACTCTTGCTGACATTCATTACCAAGCAAGGGCATGAATAGCCATAAATCTTTATACCTTGACAACCAGCCCGTAGCGCCATCTCTAACACACCTACCGACATCTTATAATTAAAAGGTGGAGAAAAACATTCCATTAAAAGGATGCGCATGTAGCGCGTTGGCACTCCGACGCCGTAGATTTAAAAGGGTCAATTACAAGATGCACAGCACAGAGCGAGACGCAGCAAACCATTAGCAGTCTGGCACCATCTGTTCTTATAGCAGGACGTCTACATGCTTTGATGCTATAAACCCTAGTGTGTTTCTTAAGGGTTACGGTGCTGAGTTAGCGCTCTGTATGCCATAAAACCGCACGGTGGAGGAAGTACACTGAAGTAAGAGATACTTTAATAGACTACAGGACGGAGGCCAAGACACAGTGCGATTGAGGAATTGGAGAAGTGACAGTCGGCCTGGGTAAAATATTAAATCCATATTAGATGGTTTCTTTTATCACAATCATTTTTTTTATTTAAATTACTTAATTTCTCAAAAGCTGATTATTTGTTTTTAAGAAATATTACTGATGTCTCTTCATTTGATCATTTAATCCTATGCCAGTTCCTTAAAGGAGTAGTTCACCCAAAAAAAAAAAATAGCTGAAAATGTGCTCACCCTTAGGCCATCCAAGATGTAGATGAGGTTGTTTCTTCATCAGATCAGATTTAAAGAAATGCAGCATTGCATCACTTGCTCAGCAATGGATGCCCTGCAGTGAATGGGTGCCGTCAGAATGAGAGTCCAAACAGCTGATAATAACATCACAATAATCCACACAGTCCAGTCCATCAGATAACATCTGGAGAAGACAAAAGCTGCAAGACTGTAAAAACAAATCCATCATTAAGACATGTTTTACTTTAAACCATAGCTTTTGGTCAAAATATGAATCCATAATCTATAATAACACTTAATAATAATTAATACTTCAGTACATTTATATAGCGCTTTTCTGCTTTTTCTAAGCACTCTACATCATCAGGGGGTATCTTCTCATCCACCACCAGTGTGCAGCATCCACCTGGAATGATGTGACGGCAGCCATAGTGCGCCAGAAAGCCCACCACACACCAGCTACAGGTGGAGAGGAGACAGAGTGATGAAGCCAATCAGTGTATGGGGATGATTAGGAGGCCATGATGGTCAGAGGCCAGTGGGGGAATTGGGCCAGGATGCCGAGGTCACACCTCTACTCTTCTCGAAAGACATCCTGAGATTTTTAATGACCACAGAGAGTCAGGACCTCGGTTTAACGTCTCATCCGAAGGATGGTGCTTTTTACAGTACAATGTCCTCGTCACTACACTGGGGTGTTAGGACCCACACAGAGCACAGGGTGAGCACCCCCTGCTGGTCTCACTAACACCTCTTCCAGCAGAAACCTAGTTTTCCCAGGAGTCTCCATCCAGGTACTGTCCAGCTCAACCCTGCTTAGCTTCAGTGGGAACCGGTCTTGGGCTGCAGGGTGATGTAGCTGCCAAAAATAAACTTGAAAAGGTCCATCTCCTGTTTTCCCTCAAAATGCACCAAAATATGTATTTAGTTTGGTTTGTAAACGGTTCTTGATCTGTGCAGATTTCTCTCCTGATTCAGACCACACCACTTTTCCACTGGAAGAAACATTATTAGAGATTATGGACTTCTTTTTTAATCAGAAGCAATGGTTTTGAGTTAAAATGTCTTACAAACATATTTTGTCTTCCCAAGATGTTATCTGATGGACTGGAGTGGTGTGGATTACTGTGATGTTTTTATCAGCTGTTTGGACTCTCATTCTGACGGCACCCATTCACTGCAGAGCATCCATTGATGAGCAAATGATAGAATGACACATTTCTCCAAATCTGATGAAGAAGCAAACTAAACTACATCTTGGGCAGTAATCTTGGGGACCATATGAGTATATTTTCAGCAAATCTTTATTTTTGGGTGAATTGTTCCTGTAAGGACATCATCCCCTGGGAAGTGACATCATTTTGGAGGAAAAACAACATCACAAAGGTAAAGGAACAGATTCATTGTGTGATGTTTGTTGATTTGTGTCTCTTTAAAACACTTAGCAGTTTGATATATAAAAAAAAAGATGAAAACAAACTTCAAGTTTAAGTCTTTATATGTCTTTATGAACATCCTGCTCATTTTCGTGCCCTTGCCTATTAAAAGATTGGAACATTATAATGACTAAATTGCCGAAATTCAACCAGAGCACTTATCTGACACTCGCTTTTATAGAAAAACTTCAAAAGGTGGTGCGTAGCAGGAATGACCCTGCTTGACTTCTCTATAACCAATGAATAGTAGCCTGTACTCGTCTGATGGACTGAGATCCACTCCTGGAACAACTAGCTGATGAACCGGAAAACCCTGCATCGGTCATCCAGGTCAATGAAGATGTTTACTGCTTCCAGCGGAGCAGCTGGCCTTTAAAGGTCAAATACTGTGAGGCAGTTCAGAGTAATTATTACTAACAGCATAGGATTTCCTAGAATTCAACTATTACTGATGTCAATTATGAAAACCATTATAGAAAGAATTCCATTTTAAATGAAACTCTTTAAAATGCCTGAAGAAGGATCTGAATAACACTGTGCTGTGTGCTGGATAATTTGTACAATTTAAATGGGAAGCGTTGCGTTTGATGTGTCGGTAACACAAAAAGCTGCATTTACACTTAACCTGACATTCAGGGCCGGCCGTGGCGTAGGCGACACGTGCAGTATTAAGCAAAATAATTAGTTACCATAACATAACATAAATAGACAGTTCACATCATTTTAGTTCTGATCTGTGATCTATCCTCGAACTGATTAAAATAACGTTAGGATAAAATTAAATTGACATTAAAGAAAAATCATCAAATTTGACAACGTCATGTTGGAATAATTTAAACACTTTCTGTGTCATGACATAATTATAGTACATCATCATAACGCATGAATTATGCACACAATTAAAATAGTTTCACCATTTATGTGCTCTTAAAGGAGTAGTTCACTTCTAGAACTAAAGTTTACAGATAATGTACTCACCCCCCTGTCATTCAAGTTCATGTCTTTCTTTCTTTAGTCATAAAGAAACCGTTTTTTGAGGAAAAGATTTCAGGATTTCTTTCCATATAATGGACTTCTATGTGCTCCCGAGGTTGAACTTCCAAAATGCAGTTTAAATGCAGCTTCAAAGGGCTGTAAAGCCGAGGAAGAAGGGTCTTATCTAGCAGAACGATTGGTTATTTAATAGAAATGTATATACTTTTTAACCTCAAACGCTCCGCTTGTCTAGCTCTGTGTGAACTCTGTTTTTTCCAGTTCATGACCGGGTATGTTGAAAAACTCTCATTTTCTCCTCCAACATCGCTGCAGAAGTACTGATGTAGGATTAGTAAAGACTAACTCGCTAGCTATCTGGCTAACATCTACAAATATATCACAGCCTTTATTTTGTTGCCTTTGTTGTCTGCTAGACTATTTTAGGGATGTCATGTTTTTCTTTGTTGTAGTAAGTAGGCTACTTGTCACTTTAGTCATAGCTGTGGGTTGCATTTCTCTGTTTGGGAGTAGGCTATAACTCATGCCTGGTCTGTTCAATGTTTTAACAGAGTCACTCATAAAATACCTCCAAGGCACATTTATTTATTATCACAATTTATTGATTTATTGATCATTTTCTGAATTTCTTTAGTGGGGGGTGGAACTCTAAAATGTCGCCTTGGGCACAAACAGAGCCTGGGCCGGCCCTGCTGTCATTAATTAAAACAGTGTATTGTATCACACTCTTTAAAACATGCACTCATTAAGGCAGCTCTGACTGACATTTCATTTTATACTGAAGCTCTATTCACCTGTCTACAGTCGCTGTACTGGTGTTGCAATGGTTTTTTTGCAACAGTCAGAATTTTAAATGTCACTCCATGTTTGCATAGAATCAGTTTTTATGTTATGTTGTTGAATATAAACTGCACCAGTGCATGATGCATCATATCAAAGAAAAATTCAATCAACACGCCCTTTGCCACCGCGGCCATCTATCAATTAAAAGTCAACATCTTTCACTGAAGACCAATGAGTCTGATGCTGCAAATTGCTGGCGGTGGATTCTTCCACCACTAAGATGAGAAAAAGAACAAAGATGAAATACTTTTTGGGATTGAACCGTTGCTGAAGATTTTGGAGAGGGATACAGATTGCCCTGCAAGATATTTTTAAATGTGTAATGCCCCTGTTGGAGGCGTCTTAAAATGATAGAGGGCTAATCACATATTTTCCCAATTACTTAAAATGTTTTTATCCCAAATAGTTAACTTTTCCAGTTTGTGCTCTTGCATTATACCAGCATGAAAACCCACTTTTTCCATTCTTGAAATGCAAAAACCTTTCTAAATGGTCTAAATGCTAATTTAAATTGACACACATTGACCTTTTTGAGCTGTTTTACGTGCAATGTCTATGCTGTGACATCAAGCTTCATCAAGCTAATCTAAAATGAACGATTATTTGATTAGATATTAGATTTGTTTTTTGTTGGCACTTGCATTATACACTTGAAACAATGCTAAAACTATGGAAGCCTATTGCCGTAACAGAGTTAAAAAAGAAAAAATAAATAGTTTACTTTTCCTTGCAATTCTAATTGAACAGTCAGAACTAATACACCTTACAGCACACCCCCACTTTGCGATATGCCATGCACTGTAACTTTAACACAGTTCAATCTGGACAACACACACACACACACTGCACTAACACAACAATCTGCTACCACTGGATACCATCCAATATAATCTGTTGCACCTTCGCATAGTATTGTGTGTATATATGTGTACATAAAGTAGAATGTGTACATACGGTGTATAACGTGTATTGATAACTGTAAGTATGTCTAATAGTGCACTGTGTGTACTGTATGTGTATTTTGCACATTGTAATGTTCAGATGTAAACTCAGAATTGTATTTTATTTCATATAAAGCAATGTTGTCTGAAGCCACTATAAAAATCCATCCCCTGTTGTCGGTCCACGGCACAGAGTTCATCTGTACTCGTCCAGATCTGAGCAAAACACTGGTTCATCATTGATGGATTCTCTATGTGACTCTAGTTCTGCACACTGGCGTTAGTGTCCAGAAGCAGGTCTTAATCACAGTCCCAGGAGACTTCCACAACTAGACTTCATTCATGCAATGCTAGTACCCACAAAGCTAAAGAGTTTCTAATGGGAAGAGTTATAGGATCAATACTGTGATTAGCAACAGCCTTGTAGTTATTGTGTGTTGTTAGCAATCTATCGTATCAATGTTGATGCCTGTGGGGAAAACACATGCTGTGAAGAAAGGGAGGCTCATGGGCTCCACCGCGGCCTATTAGAAACGGCTTGGCAGCACCGCGGCAGTCAATAATGAATTTAGCAAGCACGGGTTCTCAACAGCACGCTCATTTCACCTTGAGAATATGCAGCAAGACCAAATATTTACATGCAGATTTTGCAAGTTTCCCGGCTGAGCGTGTAGCTCCGTGGTGGAGCTTCATTTGTGCAGGTTTGTTAGTTGACGTAATTATACAGAAGACCTAAAGAGGGCAATGCTCATGTTAGCAGAACAACTCAATAACTTGCTGAGGAAGAACATGACACAACCTTGATTTGATTCCAGATGAAATCCTCTCCACAGAGTCATTTACAGTCAAGGCTGTATTGATTGTGGTTGACCTGCGAGTAAGCCAAAGGCTGATTTGACAGCAGTAATTCCCGCACACGCTTCAAGCATTTGGCTCAACTAGTCAAGCATTAGTCCTATAAAAAGTTTAAAATAAAAGAAATGCATCTGATTATTTTCCTCTAGAATGGCTGATGTGCACAAACAAACATGCATTTTTACTCTGATATTAATAATAACTCTAAATATTGTTTATTGTTATGCAGTCCAGTACTCAAATGGGAAAAAATGCACTGTTTGCTTGGCTACAAATAAAACTGCTCAAGGCAAATTCAAGAGCAAGTGCAGGCAACAGTACGCTAACAAAAGCATTTCAGGGAATATATTACACACTGATATGTGATATGCATTTAAACTCACATATTGTTTTGGACAAAAGCCTCAGCTGAATGTAAATACAACATCTAACAGGAACACTGACTGAATTCAAGTTTTGCAACACTTAAACTAATATAATGATAATATAGCCACATTAACTGAAAACACAAGTATTGTAATTTACAACTTTTTGATATTATCAACATAGACCTTTTAATAATAGTGTGAATGTCAGGTTTGTTGTCTGTTTTCTTTTTTGTGCGTGCAAAAACGTTTTTTTTTTTAATCAAAGACTACTTTTCTTCTGTGATTTTGGATTTCTGCATGTGTCCTGGGAAACAAGACAAAATCACCTTTTGCAGTGTAATCAATATTTGTTCTTGTTTTCCAGCAAAAATGATCTCATCTTGAAAACATGAATTTACTTAAGACATGAGGGCTTGTCTATACTGAATTAAGGTTGTTAGTTACTATATTTAATCTTGATTATGTTTTTCTCAAATAGTTGTTGTTTAAAACCTCAATGGATTTGTTAGATTCCTGCGTTTGCCAAAGGGAGGTGAAAAATTAAGGTTTCTCGTCTGAGTAAAGGATGTTTACATGTTTTTTTCGAACTAAAAAGGCAATTATTCCACACAACAGAGTCTTCAAATGTGCACAGGGTTGTAATGTACATTTGATCTAATTCAAAAAACAGTGAACACACACAGATACGGCCACTGATATATCATTGCACACTGTCTCTGTGGTTTGTTAGCACTGAAGAGCTCACGGGCTTACAGAAGATCTTCCTCGAGTAGAAGATGATGTAACTTTCCAGCAACAATAATAATCCTCAGCTGCACCGAAACCTCATGTTCGCTCCGACTGTTTCAGACATCAGCTGGGCGCTTTTGAAGAGCACTGCGTCAAGAATTAAAGAGACTGGAAGACAAAAACGAAGGGTTATTCCATTTCTAAAGTCACACGTCCATACGCACACAACTCTTCGCATGCTTCCGACTCAATTAGAGGTCTCGGGCTGTGACAGGCTGCTGGAATTCATTACACGCCCTGCAGCCGAGGGATGAGAAGGGCCAATCAATACAGTCAGTATCTGCTGCTTCTAATCTCTGTAGCCTGTGTCAGCGGCGCTATCTGTAATAGATCTGCAGGATTATAGAGATTCCTAAAACACTACGCCAGTCGACCAGGTTACGCGCTTGTCTGCGACCCGGCCACCGGGGCCTTGCCTCGGCCCGTGTAGCGTGAGGCGAATGCCGGCGGGAGTTTAACGACCCGGGGATGGATGGAGGACGAGGGGCAGATAAGCGCGGAGGGCAGGCGAGCAAAGAGTCCGTGTAATTTCTCTAATCCTCGTGGCATTTATACCTCCAGGGATAGATAATGAAAATGAAAAATATAAATGGTGCGGGTGAAACATCCCAAAGTTGAACGTTTTAATCTGTTGCATGCTTAACACACAGTTACTTTCCCGGTGTTCTGTCGATTTGTGCTACCCTGTCAGATTTTGCAACTCGACAACGAAAAATGCTACCTATTCAATTATGTTTCATTAATGTATACACCTACCACAACCCTAAAATGACCCTTACAGTAATGCACATACAGTAATTACGTGTTATATTCGCGGTTGTGGATAGGAGGGATACATCTAGTACCAGAAACCAACAATAATTTTTGTGTGTGTGTGTGTTTTATTAACGTCTATACATACCCCAACCCTAAACCTACCCTTACAGTAATGCAGATACATTAAATATTGTTGTTCAGCGTGAGAGAAAGGATGCAATATTGATGCGCGCATGCGCAGTAAGCCGAGGTAGGACAATCTAACGGGTAGGATAATATATCAGGACACCGGTCAGCAGTCATCCGAGTGCTGACTCACACCAGACGTCATATTTCGTGCTGTCACAGGCAGTCTAGACTCGCTGCACAAAGACGGGTCAAGAAAAAGGCCATTTGACCGACATGTAAAGTGACCAGCTTGTGCCATTTTGGGGACATGTGCACAATAAATCCATCAAACCCCCATTGAAAGAAAACCACAAAAAAAGACATACCTGAAATGCAGACTCAAACTGATTATTCAACAAGGAATAGCCTAGTGAAAATTATCAAAATGAAAATGTGCTCACCCTCAGGTCATCCAAGATACAGATGAGTTTGTTTCTTCATCAGATTTGAAGAAATGCAGCATTGCATCACTTGCTCACCAATGCATCATCCTCTGCAGTGAATGGGTGCCGTCAGATTGAGAGTTCAAACAGCTGATAAAAACATCACAATAATCCACACCACTCCAACAATTACAGTCTTGTGAAGCCAAAAGTTGTGTGTTTGTAAGAAACAAATCAATCATGAAGATGTTTGTAACTTCAAGTCCATAATCCATAAGGCTTGCTCCAGTTGGAAGAGTTGTCTCTTCTTAATCAGGAGAGAAATCTGCACAGTTTACAACCCGGAGCAGTCTAAAAGAGGATTTTGATCTTAACTAAAACTATCTTTCAAAGATTTGATGCAACTAACCATGCAAATGTTGTTCGATCCCAGAAATTGTGCATTAATTCGTTTAATTAACGTTTGTAAACCTGAAAACATGTTGCAGAAGAGCAGCAGAAACCTAAAGAAGAAAAATAGAAACCCTTAGCGTAACATTGATATGCTTCAAACGTAAAAGCAAATCAAATATGAACATGTAAAGCACACTTCTTGTTTTATTCGATTGGTTTCAGGACAATGCATCAGTTCACAGCGATGAACGCATGTGAGAGTCTGAGTGCATCTTATCCAAATGAAAAGGTCATTTGATATAATTAATTGAAAAATAAGCATGTGCTGTGAATGTTATAATTAGAGCCTTCAAGAGCTTCATACTTTAATAAGTCAATCATATAGAAATATCAGTCACAGAAACAGAAAGCGAGTCTGGATAATCATAATTAATGAAGTAGAAATCATTTAATAGCACTGCTATATAACGGAGCTGCAAGAATAGTTTTTACTGCAATACCAAATACTAGCTGCAATGTTTACACCACCATTATAATGCATATATCTATACTTGTTATTCAGTTGACCTAGATACATTAATTACACTAGTATTTTCAGCAGCTAAAAGTGGTTTTAAATCAGTTATTTCTGTCGTGTGTCAGTAGGAAATATCAGTTTACGTTTCCAAACACTCATTTAGCATTAATTGTAATAATCTCCACACAGATATATGATCAGTGTGTCTGGAACGACATGAAGAAACAGAACAAACTGAGACAGACTAAACCCAGAAGAACTGTCTCCGAGACGCGTCGAGAAACCTTCCTGCAAAGCTCCTGAAAAACTGCTTTACACGTAAACGATGCTCACACCACATGTGGATTTCATTTAGTTCATAGAAGTTAACTGATAGAGAAAATCTATTTATGACATTATTTTTGACAGCATCCTCATTTTACAGCATTTTTACACAAGTGCCTAGTAAATAAATATCTTTTAGTTTTACCATTAGCATATATCGCCATATGTTTTGACAGATTTTCAACCGTTAAATACTGCTGAAATGTTGTCTCCATTTATGCATTTCATTATTTATGAAAGTTTCATAATAACACAACACTGGTAAATAACTACCGTATAAATACATGAATGCATTTAGAGGCAATTAAAATGCAGAGTACTTAGTAGAGACTTCTCTTTAGAGAGTTGCCTTTGGAGGGGAAGATTACTTTAAAACTGAATTGCACGTTGTGTTGTACACTAAGCACTTGACATCCGGTCCACAATCCTGTCTTGGGTCAAAGCGGTCCCTTGGCATGAGCACATTGTAATTAACCTCTCGCTGTGAAAGGTCAGGAAACCGTTAAACATTCAACCATCCAAAAGCACTGTTTTAATCATGCTAACTTTACACGAGCTTCCTTGCTCATCTGAATTACTGCTAATGTTAAAATCACTGGCTTTATGTGTCTTCTGACTAAACACCACCAGACAGGGTTGTTCAGATTAACCCGGGGATAATATAGCATTAAAAGATAAATATGAGGGGTTTTCCTAGTATTGAAAGTATGATGTATGTGGAGTAATTTAAGTAAAAAAATCAGATTCAGGTTATATTTCTCTTTATGAAGCAACATGGCATAATGCTTCACTGTATTATATAATATCAGATATTGCACCAATGCCTGTTTCTTTAGAGAGCGCCTAACAATGTGAAACAGAAGTCTTCCCACTTTTTCAGCGGCCTTGATTCTGGGAGTATTTTCCCAGAAAGATTTTGTTAAAGAGTTATAAGCCATGAACCGAACCAATCAAGTCAATCACAACAACACAAACTGATTCCAAGTAAAAACTATTAGAAAAACTGACAAAGAGACAAAAGCACACGACCGTGTACTTAACTTACATGAACTACAGTCCCACAAAACATTGCAAATAACATAACATGATGATAAATAAAACTATTGATTTTATATTCTAAAAAGACTTTTTCTTCTCTGCATTTCTCTTCTTCTGCAGCATGCTTCATAATATAGTAATATATTTATTGTTATTATTTTTCCTCAAACGGGGGCTAGACATTTTCTCAGAAAAATGGTTGCAAGAATCACATTTTTCATGGTATCTTCTTCACATTTGAAGTATAAACTCATGAGAAATGTGACTTTCAACCCATTGCTTTTCCGGATTGCTCCAGGGCTGATTTCATGTATTTGTATAATAAATAAAAAAACATTCAGTGTGGTAAAAGATACATTTTCAAGGCACTTCAGTGTCTATAACTTTTTATCTTGTTGAGCATTATCATCTCTGGATGATGGATAGTAAAGTGTCTTCTTTCCAAAGATACCTAAATTGTGTGTGTAGCAGACTGAAGTCAGCAACTGTTACAATTTTAATTTAGGTAGGTCATTTTCAACTGTGAGTCCCAAAATGGGGGGTGCTGGCTTTCCCATTCAAGAAGATAAGAGCTGTACTAATAAGACTGGAAATAGCTGCCTGAAGGCCTTACCAAGATGCTCACCAATTGGACTGACCTGCCCTGAAGGGACTGATCGTGTCAGCTGAAAAAGAACATTTCAGAGCAAGTCATTACATTTTGATGAGAGACTACGAGCAATTTTATGTGTACAGATGACCCACTAAACCCAGGAGCATATATAAAAAAATCAAATATCTCTTGTGATGTCAGGTTGACTTTCACTTCAGCAGATGACAAACTGCACTATTTTCTGTATTTTATCAGAAAGCGTGTTTAATTCGGCCCTCTGCCAGAATGTGTCCTCCTGCGATGGCAGAATGAACAGGTGTTGCTTGACGAAACCTTCCCGGGCATCTGACTAATTGTAGGCAGATTGTTAGCAGATGTTGTTGACGTGATGCCGCAGCAGGCTGAAGGGGCTTCGACAGGTCTCAGGTCAGCAGCGAGAGACTCTTCTTCTCCTGTATTCCTCCCTCTCTTTGGCTCCTGTGCTGTCATGACACAATGTGACTATCTGTGGCCGTGCAGCTGTCGAAATTCATTCACCACGGCTGGCATGAACCCGCGGGCGCAGGGCACCTCGCTCAGCTGATTTCAGAGAGAAGAACACGCTCCTGTACAGGAAGGCATATGCAACATGCCACGACAAAACCAGAGGTCTGCGTGCGCCGGCCTTTTGTTTCACGGTGTGATATTCCCTGCTGAGGATCGAGGAGCTTCATAATCCGCTCTGCTTTGTAGCTGCATTCAAAATAACAGACCCAAAGGATGATTTGAAGAAACAAGAGCTTTTAGAAACTCTTGTTTAAAAAAAAATCATTATTTTCAAAGCCTAAAAGAATAGTTTATCACACAAAAAGGTTTTTGCTGAAAATGTAGTCACCCTCAGGTTATGCAAGATGTAGTTGAGTTTGTATCTTCATCAGATTTGGACAAAATACATCACTTGCTCATCAATGGATCTTCTCTGCAGTGAATGGGTGCCGTCAGAATGAGAGTCCAAACATCACAATAATCCACACCGCTCCAGTTCAACAGTTAACATCTTGAGAAGACAAAAGCTGAAACAAATCATCATTACAGTGTTTCTCGATTACAAAAACATCAGGCTTTTGAACTAAAATGTCAAAACCATAACGCCATTTTTGAAAAAGCACACCATTTTCCCTAAACTACAAACACTATTCCCCTGCTTTGACACATGAGTCAGATTTGATGAACTGTTATTTCAAAACTCTACACACAAATGCCTACATTTCTCGGTACTTACACCATGTGCTCGTTTAGAAAGCACTAGCATTCAATATTGCTCACTCAAGTCAGCAAAGTTTGAGCTCAATTAGCACACAATTACCCAAGTGGAAACACGAGGAGTCAACATTTATCACACACCGATCAGAACCGGCGATGGATAACGGGCCAGAGTCAGCTTACAGGTTTCTCAGGGCTTTGGTGGTTTCTCAGATCAGAAATTAACTTCTCAAAACTACTTGTTCAACCTTCACATCATCTTGTGCACATAATAAAAGTTTCTCATTCTTTTGAAAAGGTTGCGTTTGATTTGATTATGAACATTTCTCTGTGGTTTCCTACATTATCAGTTGCTATTGTCATGTTGCTCAAGATCGATTATATAGTTCTCTGTGCTATAGTCTTACCCTTAAAACATCTAGTCATTAGTTCATCGTATAAGTCATTACGGTAAAAGTTGTCATAAACTGTCAGGCATATTTTCTACACATTAGACTTTTAATACATTTGGCATGAATTGTTCAAGTGAATCTTGACTTGCTGTAATGAAGAGAATATAGATCAACCAATGACAAACCAGTTCTCTGAAATAGCTCAAAGCTACGTCTCATGAAGCTTCGATTGGAAAGCGTATACAGACAGAGCACAACACAAAGTTGTACAAATGACACAATCTGACAGTGGACTTTCTCGTTTATATTTTCGCCTTTGTGTCCTTCTCTCTTTTTCTTTTCGATTTCACCATGACATTGTGAAGTGTTTTTTTGATCAGACCACTAGTAAAAGTGTATCATATCCAGTCTTTTTCAATCGAAATCCCAAATAAAGTAATGTGTAATTTGTTCTTTTGAAATGGATATATGGCACACATAAGAAGCCTTCTCCATTTCAGTACAGAAAGAAACGTTCATTCAAACTCTTGGCATAGTTTCATCAGGTAATACTAACAGTGTGCCCTGTTATATGGACAACACGACTAAGCATTTTGCCTTGTGAACATTCGTGTTTGTGAACAATGACACAAGGACTTTTCTTTCTGATGGAACTGATATGTTCATTGACAAATGACTTTTGAGAGATGAACTAAAGATTTAGAGTAAGTTACTTACAGGCTTTTGCAGGAAATCCATTGTGTGGTGCTGTTTGTACGGATTGCCTCTGAATTTATCTCTATCGTTCAGTGTGTAAAACTGTGTTGTACCGTGTGTTTTTGAGGGTTTGTGGGTCATGTCTGAGAGCAAAGTATGGTGTTTCAGCAAGATTGAGTTGTTTTGAGCGGAGAGCTTTATTTTGACCTGAATATAGGACGTTTGGGGAATTGAGTTAGAAGTTAAGGATTTGTGTCGCAAAAAAAAAGCATAATTTCAAGAAATGTGTTTAAGCAATCAAGAAAAACTGTAAGATGTTTTTAACTAAAAGCAAATCCATGATCCATAATAACCGTTTACAAGCAAAACAGCTCTAAACCAATATGTGTCTGGGTTCTGATGTGAAAGAAAACAAGAGATGCACTTTTTCACTGGAGGAAGCGTTATTACTGATTATATATTATGCACTCGTATTTTTCGCCAGAAGCAATTATTTGAAGTTAATTCAATTCAATTTATTTTATTCTCATTGTACATGGTACGATTACATTCTCTCTGGTGAGTCTCAGTTAGAAACTAAACAAAAGATGAACACCAACTTAAATAAATCAACAATAAATAACAGTTACAACTAAATAAAGTGCAGAGTATGTCATTCGCTTGAGGGTGTGATGGAGGTCACAGCTCTTGGAAAGAAGCTGTTTCTCAGTCTGTGTGTGTGTGTGTGTGTGTGTGTGTGTGTGTGCTTTTATGGTCCTGTACCTCCGCCCTGGGGGCAGCGGGTCAAACAGTCCATGACCCGGGTGGGTGGGATCAGCAGAGATGTTCCTGGCCTTCTTCTGGAGGCGTTCTGCATAAACCAGGTCCAGATCTGGAAGTGGATCCCCAACAATCCTCTGTGCAGTCTTAACCACACGAGCCAAGTCTTTCCTCTCCTGTGCTGTGCAGCTGGCATACCACATTCGATAGGATGCTTTCTATGGCACTCCTATAGAAATGTATCAGTAGCCGAGAGGAGAGTCCAGCTTGCTTCACCTTCCTGAGGAAGAAAAGTCTTTGTTGAGCTTTCCTAACCTGAGGGAGGGCCCAAGTGAAGTCTGCTGAAATGTGTATATCCAGGAACCTGATGTTTTCCACACGCTCCACTTCTACCCCTGTATGAGCAGCGATGCTTGTGCTGTCCTTCCGGACCTTCTGAAGTCCACAATAACCTCTTTGGTTTTACTGGTGTTTGAAACCAGATTGTTTGCTGAACACCACCGGTCCAGGTGATGGATTTCCTCCCTGTAGAAAGTCTCATCATTGTTCGATATGAGACGCACTACGGTGGTATCGTCGGCGGATTTCACAATAGTGTTGGAGGCGTGGATAGAGGTGCAGTCGTGTGTGAAGAGAGTAAAGAGTACAGGACTGAGCACGCATCCTTGCGGAGCTCCTGTGTTCAGAATGAGGGCAGACCATGTGTTGTTCCCTATTCTTACTACTTGTGGCCTGTTGGTTAGAAAGTCTCTGATGCATAAGCACAATGATGTGGACCGGCCCAAAATGTAGAGTTTCTGTACCAGTTTGTGGGGATTATTGTATTAAAAGTGGAGCTAAAATCGACTAATAGCATCCTGACGTGTGTATTTGACATCTCCAGATGGGAAAGGGATGTATGGAGTGCTATAATAACAGCGTCTTCTGTTGATCGGTTCTCCCTGTAAGCAAACCGGTAGCGGTGTTATTCCAGAGATACAATGATCTCAATGTTCTTGAAAACATCTTAATGATGGATTCTTACAAACATTACATGATAGACTGGAGCGGTGTGGATTATTGTGATGTTTTTATCAGCTGTTTGGACTCTCATTCTGACAGCACCCATTCACTGCAGAGCATCCATTGCATGTTATGCTAAATTTCTTCAAATCTGATCCCATGAAGAAAAAACTCTACATCTTGGATGGCCTGAGGGTGAGAACATTGTCTGCAAACTCCTTTAACTTGTTAAATTGACAGTCCTTGTTGATTTCATGGCCTCGCAGGCAAATACTGGAAGCAGAACTGTCAACCTCTGCATGCAGTTCTTCCTCACGAGCACCAACAAACTGTGAAAGTGTTTGTGAGAATGGACTTTTCACTTCAAGGTCTGACTAGATACACACCAGGGAAACGAACACAACTCTAAACACTTTCAGTTTCATCCTCTCTTACTCATTTTATATCCATTTTATATTCCTGTAGATGTCCCACTCTGAAAGAAATACCCAAGTTTTCTTATTCAGTGTTTCCTGCAAAGATGTGCTAGTACATTTCTAAGTGATGCCCGAAGAATGACAAGAATGATAAAACAAGTGGAAAAATCCAACATAGTTACATTGAAGAAGGTACTTGATCCATGTCTACTGTTAAAGCTACTGCCATCAATGGTTCAGGGAAGAACCTTCAACATCCATGGACGTTTTCAATTTCAAAAGGTTATTAGATAATTCAAATGTTTTAGAAAACTGGTTCTTTCAAGAACTGTTCACTGAAAGGTTCCAAAAATGTTTCAGTTTTTCTCTCTCTTAAACGAACTCTTTTCACAGCAAGTTTCGAGCACAAGAAAGGTTCTTCGATTCATATTGGAGATCTGCCACCTGCTGGTGTTGGATCCTGATGGAATTGGATCTAATAGGAATCACAAGGCTTCTTCCAACCTTTCCTGCCAGCTGATCCTGATGGACTGAAATCATCCGAAAATCAGCAGGGAACAACTAAGCAAATAATAAAATGCAACTAACCATATAATTACATTGGCAAAATAAACAGACTTTTAAAGGAGAGGAGAAACACTTCACATGCCGTTTGCTGTCAATGTCAAAAATCATTTGTCCAAACAGACTCAAATCAAAAAGTTTTCTTGCACAAAATTCATCTGTCACTTGGCAGACACTCACTGAATCAGACAGATGTCAACATGGATGCGTTGTGTGACACCCTCATACTCAAAAAACACAATATAAAGGAAAAGAAACCCCACATGGGTTCAAGCTGCAATGCAATGAGGGTTATTAAACATTTGCATTGCATAATTAAACAACTGCATTGCATGAAATATGCTGTGTGTATGTTTTGGCTGAAGACACGCAGGCCAATGTCTGTTCGTTCGAGGAAGTTCCCAAGGCGCCAGATGAAACAAACATCATTTCTAACAATAATTTTTCAGATTCATCCTATCTTATTCTTTTCCTTCTGCCAGCCCAAGATGAAATAATCACATAATGACATCCTGTCAGGTCGGCATCACATTAATCCTGACATAAACAGTGCTATCGACAGAGCCATTTTTAATGAAAGGCAGGGGAAAAGGGAGGCGAGGCGGCAGTAATTGTTCTAATTTGGAGTGGATCGATGGTTTTGGCAGAGCACAAATCACGCAGCTACACAGGCATATAAAAGCAGGCTGTCAGACGTCCATTCAGTACACTTGGCACGTCGCAACGTCGGCCAAGGTGGCATGCCAAGATTTCCGGGTCTCTTTTCAAACAGATGTGTTATATAGTGCACGGATGTCTTTTAACGCACGTCTCAAATGGCAGCAGGTTAAATTAAGGCACGGATGCTTCTGTGTCAAACCTGAGACGACAATCACATCCGGTACAAAGGCAAGCAGAAGCACTTTCTATTGCTCAAGCTAGAGGATGATACCTCTACAATACATCAAATCATCGGCTTGTTAAGGAGAGCTGTGATACTGCTTCAATAAACCAACAGATGAAAAAAATCCCTCATATTTACACTAAAGGATGAAACCTGAGCCTCTTTGGACAAGCACCTATAACAAACTAGAACACCATACCAACCATAATATAGAAAATATTAAAAAAGTAAGTAATGCTAAATAATGTGTGTGTGTGTAATATATTTTAAATGTAAATACCTATAAACATATGCATCATATATTATATAGATTTTATCGTATGTATGAAAAATACCTAATTTTTGAATATCAATTTGGATAAATACTTATTTACTAAATTTCCATACTGTTACATGAGCCGTCACGTACTCCAGTAAATTGACGCTGTCTGAAATTATAAAGAAGAGAACTGCTTCTCATTAGCTCAGGTTTCTTGGCTATGTTTCATTAAATGTGAAATACCCACACACATAATTGCCTATTTCAAAAAAGCACATATGGTGTCATATTGAAAATGCTGAATTGAATCCAGAGTTATGAATCATTTCTCTGCCCAGCGCAGCAAAACGACTTAAAGTTACTCACTAACTCAACCGCAGGTGCTCGAACAGTGAGCCGCCATTAGGTGAAATTGAGTTTCTTACATTTATTTAAATCAGTTTAGAATCACACCTGAGTAAATATGCTTACCTGGGCAAAAAGATGCTGGATTTTATTTACATGTCAAGAGAGAGGCATGCATCCAATGATGAACAAAAGTGCATTTACATTCGAAATGGCCTGTTAACTCACATTCAGGCCCTTGTTTCTGAAGGACCACAGAGGAACGATGACCCCATGCTCTGAGTAAAGCGTGCATCTCTAGAGACTTAAAGAAGACAATTATCTGTACAATTACACCACTTTTCATCAGTATTATGTGAACAGACTCATGCACCTGTGTTAGTCTCAGTCTCAAATGATCTGTGTGTAATTCACAATGTTCAGAAAGAGAGTCATTCTGGTTAAAGAAATGCATTAAACTTACAGTTGAAGAGAAAACAAAGACTTCTGTCAAACATGCATCAATCACAATCATCTCTGTCAAGCTTTTGAAAGACAAAAAGCAGAGATTTTACACTTAATTAGTTGCATTTTCTAAACCAAGCAACACTATTCGTATTCTAAGTGACTAGACTAATGATTTATCGCCTGCTGGATAATAAAAACATAAAAAAATCCAACAGATGCAATTGAAGGAGAGATCTGAGCCATATATACAAACAAGATGATGAAGAGACTCGGGGGTCCAGGACTAGTTACTAATAATAATGCACTAAAAACCATACAGAACACCTTACAGTTGAATAACAATGGCCACCATACCTACAAGACTCATGTTTTGCATCTTAAGAAGATGCTTTATTTACCACCCCACCCCAAAAAGAAAATAAAAATATTTACTTTTAAACTTGCAATTACAACTTGTCCCTACAATGTCTCTTATTGTCCTCTGAGGGACCCAAAATATATTGGGCTTATTAAACTTGATGCTCACACTTTCTCATCTTACAGCTTTGCCAGATTTTAATTGCAACTTTCGAATTCGCTCCTCTCACAAAAAAAACATGTTGATGCTTGTTTTTCTTTCAGATTGCAAACAAGGCTTATTAAAAGCATGCTTTGCTGAGTCTGTAATTGGCAGTGGTTTTATAAAATACACTGGCAGAACCGGTGCCAAGAACGAGGGGAGGCACCGGAGAACCGGTCAAAAGACAAGAACATGAGCCAACGTGAAATCAGTTCAACGGAGAGAGAGAGGAATTAAGAAGTGTATCATTCTCAGCCGTGTTTAACTTTTGACAGGAGTATTTTACACCCAGAATGCCTTGCGCCAAGCTCATGGGAAAAATGAACCTAAGATGGTGGAGAAGATTCATTAAATGCTGTAGTATTGAAAATTATTGAATGCTACATATATTACATAACAGTATCTGTTCTGGTTAACTAGCAGTAAATAAAGAATTCAAAGTGTTCATCCGCCATCAAAACGAAACCGCAGTGAAATTATACAAATGCAAAAGCACATATTTCATCAACAATCTCAGGCATTATCCGAAATTCTTGTTGCAACAAGCGGGTTTCATAACGGATGAGTAACTGGAGTAGATTAGGTCGTTATTAGTGTCGTTTCTCGTTAGGTTTGGAATGACAGAACCTATTAAGCAGGTTCATCTTTAAGCCACAGTTTTTTTCTCCCTATACTGTTCCCATTTGTAATTACATGATTAAAAGTTCAGCCATTTTTCATGTTTCATAAGACTCGACTTACACCTCGGTACACGACAAACCTCCTTTTGAACATGAATCTGTGACTGTTCAAAGGACGTATAATCCAGCATTAATTAAAGCAGCAATACTGCAGGACACAAAAGTGGCTGGCGCTGAAATGAGCCGGTCGAGCACACATACAGAACGAGCCGAGAGTGAATAAGGCGAAGCTGTAACCCACCGGATCTACATTTACACATGCACATGATTTCATGAAAGCATATCGCTGGTCACCACAGGGCCCGATGAAATTTTAATCAGTTCGTTCCAACCAGGCGGGTTTGATAAATGTAATGCGGAAAACAGCCACAGATATCATAATGGCATTCACATCTACTGATGCTAACAGTGAGAATAATTTCCAGTCATTGAACAGATAAACCACTACTTCACAGAGAATCACGGATTGCAAATGAGAGCTGTTTTTAACCAATGGTTTCTCCTAAAAAGCAATGAGGTTAACTGGACAACAAATCGAGACTTCAGGCCTTGACATGTCAAGCATCTCTGATGT
Source organism: Gymnocypris eckloni scoliostomus (assembly GCA_027564155.1). Classification (NCBI taxonomy): domain Eukaryota; kingdom Metazoa; phylum Chordata; class Actinopteri; order Cypriniformes; family Cyprinidae; genus Gymnocypris; species Gymnocypris eckloni. The sequence goes on from CM050419.1 coordinate 34,476,450, forward strand.
TTCTCCTTGAGAAAAGACACCAGGAATATCAGGTAAGAAATCTCAAACATCTCTCAAAGTGGTCAGATTTTCTGACAAAGTCTGCATTAAAGAAAATAACTAATGCATTTCTCTTCAAATTCTCCAATTGATCTAATCCAAATAGAACTGGTACATACCATGGCATGTATGATATCATAAATATAGCTTGGTACTGAATGATTACCATATATACCAGGGTTTCCAAGCCTTTTGTTTTACTCAAATTACATAATACATAATTAACTAAATAACTTATTTTGGAATATTGCATTACAATTATCTGTAGCTCAAGCAAGTAAATCTAGTAACTCCAGTTAAGTGTCAAGTGTTTGATGCAAAGTTTTGTATTTGATTTTTTATGTTTTGCATAATTAAAAATCATATATTATAATTGTATTTAGTTTAAAATGGTTAATAACTACATTTCATTTGGTTTAAATATATTTTTGTGAAAGTTAAATCATTTTTATTTTACATTTTGTGTTCCCATTATTACAAGAATCCAACAAACCCATGTCTGGCAAACCCTGTTATACCATGACATTACAGTCCAATAATAAAATAAAAACATCATAGTACCATGATATTTTTTGTTCTAAGCATCTGTAATCATATTCAATGTGTCCCAAACTCATCCAGAACCCTACTTTTCTTCCATCTACATTGCTGTAACATGTGTTTCTCCATTTGCATACTGAGGTCCTTTAACCCTAATTACATTAGCGCTCCGGGTGGACGGCGGAGTTAGCGTGTGCTCATCTGTATCTCTGTGAACTCCACCGTCCAATCGGTGTGACACTTAAACCATCCTCTCCATTAAACACAATGACTCGGGTCCTGTCCTAATCTGTCCTTGAATTCAAACAAAATAAAAGTCACATCCATAATGAGCAGAGGAGTGTGAAGCCATTGAAAAATCGACTCCTGGAAACCGTAACCTCGCATCACTTATGCATAAAGCTGCCAAAATGCTGTGTTGATCTGTGGTAATAGTAAATGTTGTAATGAATAAATTCACTCAGTGATTTATCAAACATTGCGGTCTTTTATCGTATTGCTGTTGCCGCCCGTACACAATAAAGCACTGATAGACAGATTTTTGACCACAGTTAAGGTATGTTCTTAGGCACTCATGAAGCATTACTAACGCAAAAAATATGACAAGAAATTTTTGCGTTTTGCTTCACTTGCTTTTTCGGGCCTATAAAATCACCGGCTGTAAATACTGTCCCTCAGAAATATGCTTAAACGTCTGCTTGCTTTTCCTTCGCATCCTGACACAACAGTTTTTGTCGTTGTTGTCGCTTCTCCACCCCACCCTTAGTTCCTGTGCAGAAAGTGCCGACTTTGCATTCGGGTTTATGTTATGACAGGATGACATTCATCACATAATGAACTGATGTAAGCTGCTGGGAAGCCGTCCCAGCCGCTCACAGACTAGCCTCTGGACTCACTCTGTAATTTAGGTATTGTGCTCAGGTTATCAGCAGAGAATAAACCAGCTGAAGTTGACAGAGACCAGTGTGTTTCTTGATGCAGGTCAGAGTCTGACCGTACATGAGAGAAAGCACAGCTTGGGTTATGAAAGCACACATGTATGCTGACTTTATTGCAGAGTCGTAGACGTTACACTGCTGCCACCTAGTGAAATCAAGCCAAAGACCAACTTTAGTGTATACTTGAAACCAAAAACATTAGCTATAAAGGCCTCAAGTTGCTTTTATGAAATAGTTACCATCTAATAAAACATTAACGACACACATTTTCATTAAAACATGATTTTATTAAGCATATGTGTTATTAAGTGCTATTTTTCTGTGAGCATATACAGTATATAACATGTAGGCTACTGTTAATAGTTGGTGATTTCATTGTGTATGTTAGCACATCTGAATCAAGGTCATTTAAATACATCAGCCTTATTAACCAATCAGGATGAAGCATTCAGGACCACAACTATATATCTATTTTATAAGACTGATTTCGATAATATATCATATACGTTATAAAAACAACCACAAAGTGCTTATCTTATCAACGTTATAATAATTCCATAATGTTTTTAAAAGCTAATGAACTGAAATGCGTGGAACATATTTCTAACTAGGCACCACTCACAAAGCATGAGATGTGAGTAAATAGGCTTTGAGGAGAAAACAAGATGCAGTTACTAGTCATTTAGCAGGCAATAGCAATGATTTTGACTCATGTCATTTTTTATCTGACATGAGCGAATCAAGTATGATCTGCATCTTCCTTTTTAGTAATGGAAAATTAGCAAGGAAGCTAAAATTCAAGATTTGATGAGGATCCAAGAGAGAAGAGGATTTAATCTAGATATTGACTAGTTGTGCAATTTTCTCATCATGGGTATAAAGAAAACAATGCAAAACACAGCTTAATTTTCCCATCAGTGGCAAGTGATGAGACAAATCTCATTTTGAAAGCTTATTGGTAACTGTTACATTACAACTTGCTCAACTACTGGCTTACCTGATTAAAAACAATTTCATAATTCGTTTTTACCCGATTAAAACCATTTCAGAATACAACAGTACCTAAGAATTTCATTCTTCCATGTTTTGCAGGTCAAAGTTTGCCAAGTTGGCAGCTTCGGACCAGGCGGCATGCTCTGCGCCATCCATCTCAGTCGCCACAGCATTTCCCTGAATGAGATTGTGATTAGAGCCTCCAATAGCAGCGTCGCATTCAGGACATTTGCTTTCTTGCATCGCACCCCCACAATCGCCGATTGCATACACATGCCCGTTGGGACATTTGTACCAATGGCCTTTATTCAAACCGATGGCTTTGAGTATCATCACCCTCTCGTCGTCAGTGATGCCCAGGCCACTGCGAGGCAGTTTGGTGTCCAGGTACGTAAACATCTGCTTGACCGTACACTCTAGACCCTCAGAGAAAGGCAAAGTGTCCTCCAGGATCTCTCTTAATTGCTGGACCTCGGTCCCATAAATAACACTTCTGGCCAGTGACATGCCACAACGCACGTTGAGCTCAGCCAGGTATGAGAGTCTCTTCAATTCACGTTCGAGATCTGCAATCTGCTGGTCTGAAAACCTCTGAGCCGGATCTAAGAGAAATCTCAAGACTTCTTCAACTTTGCTAGAGAATGGAGAAACTTTGTCCAGAAGGAGAGACATGTGCTCTTCTTGCATGGCTTTCAGTTTCCCAACACTCTCGAGGTAGGTCATCAAGTTCTCGAGATGCCAAAGTTGTAGGAGTGAAAGGTCCTTTGTTTTGAGCTTCTCTTTGAGGAAGGCAAACGGGTCGGGAAGATGCTTCTTCAAGTTCTCCTTCCTACGCAGTTGCAAGCTAAGGACTTCTGTCTTTTGCTTGATTACATCCGGCACACCATTAATCTTCTCCTTGACCATCTCAATGGCTGCCAGGCTGCGGTTGATGTGAGTGCCATACCGAAGGTTTCTACGGATGGGAGTGCGACACCTTGGACAATCCTTGAGTCGGATCGCCCTTTGATCCAATTCAGCGTCTTGGTCTTCGTCAAGATTCATATATTTATCCATTCCTGTAGTCTCGAACAGGTGGTTGCAATCTTCAAGCTGAATGAAACAAGCATCCGGGTCATCTTCATTGCCAAAGAAGATCTCTGTGACCTCATCCTTATGGCAAATGCGACACTTTTTGGGACAAGGGTCTCCACACAGTCCTATGCAGCGGTGTCCGCAGCGCAAGGAGTTGTTACAGGGAACAGAACAAGGTGGACGGTCGCATGGTTCGTGACACAGCTTGTTACAGCTGTGGTGAGGGCACTGCCATTCGCAGGGTTCGTTGCAAGGAGCGCAAGGCTGACCACAAGTCTTCATGCAGATGCTGTGGACGCAACGGTTCTGGCAGCGAACCGAACATGGTGGACAATATCTTAAACAAGGCTCCTGACACGGATGAGAACACACAAGGGTTTGTTGGCATTTGTGGATGCATGCTTTGTGCAGGCGATCTTGACAGCATCTATAGCAAGTTCCCGGGCAAGGATGGCCACATTTCAAGGTGGTGCTACATTTAGATCTACAGTTTGGCTCTCTTTCGGGGTCCCTGGAAATGTAGCATGGTACTTCCTGCATATGTCCACATTTCAACTGCATTTCAACTTTTGCCTTGCATTGAGAGGTGCAGGACTCTCCACAAGTTGCCTTGCAGGGATGGTCGCATGGGAGGGTCTTTTGGCAAGGCACTTGACAGACAAATGTTTCAGGATTCTGGTGGCAAGGCACCTTCTGGATGTGCTGGCATGACGGAATTATCTTGTCTAGGAGTACCTGGCATTCAGGGCATTTTTCGTAACAGCGACGTGTACATTTGTGGCCCAGCTCACACAGCACCTTCGGGCAGGCCTTGGTGCACTTGTATTTCTTGTGATCCGCATCGTATGGGTGGCACATACGGGTGCAGACATGGCCACACTCCAAGCGAAACTGGCAGGGCTGATCGCAACCACCCTCAGGTGCACCTTTGAAGTCATTACTGCAGGATGCGAGGATCTGTTTATCCGGATGGTTCTGACAACTCAGCGTCAAAGCATGACCAACTTGATCTTTCTCTCTCAGAGTGTGAAGGATGTTGCTCCACAGCTTAACGGAGCTGAGCATGTCCATATTTCCGATACAATAGAGACCCATTTTAGCACGGGAAAGAGCAACGCAGACACGGTTTGGTATGTTCAGGAAGCCGACTCTCCTTTGTAGATTGCTGCGCACCAGAGACAATATGATAATGTCGTTCTCCTCCCCTTGATATTTGTCTACAACGTGGACTTTGACACCAGAGAACTCTGCAGCGGGCATGAGATTACGCAGACAGTGAAGCTGTCCGGTGTAGGTTGTCAGAATGGTGATCTGGGAAGGCTCGTATTCCTGGTACAGCAAGTAGCGGCAAAGCGCAATAACAAACTGAGCCTCATGAGGGTTCTGGTGGCTCCGCCCATCCTTAATCTCTTCCTCAAAGTGACAATGATCCACGAAAAAGAGATTTGTCATAAGCCCCTGTAGACCGCAAGATGCAGGTGTCAAGAAGATGATGGTACCCAAATGTTACTGATGTAATATTATAATAAAAGGTTTTCTAATTGTATTTGCTTAAATGACTTACCTTAACATTGTCATAATCAAGCACAGAAGGATGGTTTTCCAGAGATTCATAGATATGAGGAGTCAACAGTCGAGCAATGCTTGGCCTCATTCGATGCTACAAATGCATTGCAAAAGAAATAAACGGAACAGGATTGTTGTTTTAGCACACTGATATTAGTAAATATGTAATCAAATGGGTTACACTTTATTCTACAGTCCATGTACTTAGTGTACTCTCAGAACTAACTGGGTAGTAAAAAGCACCTACATGTGTTAAGGTTAGGTTCAGTACCTAGTTATTACCCAGTTATTGTAATTACTATAACAAGTACAAGTGCTGGTCATATAATTAGAATATCATCAAAAAGTTGATTTATTTCACTAATTCCATTCAAAAAGTGAAACTTGTATAATGTATACATTCATTCCACACAGACTGATATATTTCAAGTGTTTATTTCTTTTAATTTGATGATTATCAAAATATGATTATCCAGGGTGCGGTTATCCCTGTTGCTTGTACACTTTTTTCTACCACATCTTTTCCTTCCCTTCGCCTCTCTATTAATGTGCTTGGACACAGAGCTCTGTGAACCTCTTTTGCAATGACCTTTTGTGTCTTGCCCTCCTTGTGCAAGGTGTCAATGGTCGTCTTTTGGACAACTGTCAAGTCAGCAGTCTTCCCCATGATTGTGTAGCCTACAGAACTAGACCGAGAGACCATTTAAAGGCCTTTGCAGGTGTTTTGAGTTAATTAGCTGATTAGAGTGTGGCACCAGGTGTCTTCAATATTGAACCTTTTCACAATATTCTAATTTTCTGAGATACTGAATTTGGGGTTTTCATTAGTTGTCAGTTATAATCATCAAAATTAAAAGAAATAAACACTTGAAATATATCAGTCTGTGTGGAATGAATGTATACATTATACAAGTTTCACTTTTTGAATGGAATTAGTGAAATAAATCAACTTTTTGATGATATTCTAATTATATGACCAGCACCTGTACATAGTATGCACATGTGGAACAGGACCGTAAAATAAAGTGCTACCCTTAAATGGCTGATGTAGTATTACAGAAACTAACCTGGTAGTTAAGTCGCACAAATGGAAAGTTCATTAGGACAAGCCTCTCAAACATCGACACTTCCAGATTGAAATTCTTGGCAAGGTCATACACTGTTGCACTAGGCCTCAACTGTGCAGGTTGAAATGCATAAAGACACGCGTTAACACATGGAGGCATCATGGTAGTTTACGCAGAATACTAAATATTTGTTCTAGAATATTTCTACCTGTTGGTGATCTCCGATCAGAATGAGGTGCTGGCAGGCTTTGCTGAGGGTGGTGATGGTGTGCGCCTCCAACACCTCTGCCGCCTCCTCCACGATCACCAGTCTGGGCTGCAGCTCCTGCAGAGTCTGTCTGTATTTAGCCGCTCCTGTGGTGGTCATACCCACGACCCGAGCCTGTTGCAGCACACACAGATCCACACGACGGCGGATTTCATTGAGCCGCTCTGCTGCGTCCTGATACTCCTCCTCAGAGGCGAGGGCCTTAGAGCGAAGATCATTCCGGTAGCGCAAAACCCAAAGACTGAAGGAGGAAACAAAGATGTTTATAGCATGCATCTAATCTAGCTGGTTTATATTTTACATTTTGAATCTTGTTAGTTCACTGGAGTGGCATAAAGAAGTTTGTAGGTAAATGCTGCCATCTAGTGCTGGGAATGTGTGTGTGTGTGTGTGTGTGTGCATGTTTATGTGGTTTATAAGGACACAAATTTGTATAATGACATAGGTATGACATAGGTATTACAAGGAGAAGGTGATTTATGAGGACATTTTCAGTGTCCCCATAATTTAAAATGCTTATAAATCATACAGAGTGAGTTTTTTTGAGGGAAAATAGAAATGCACCGTCTCCTGTGAGGGCTAAGTTTAGGTGTAGGGTAGGTGTAGGGCAATAGCACATACAGTTTGTACAGTATAAAAACCATTACGCCTATGGAGAGTCCCCGTAAACCATAAAAACCAACATGTGTGTGTGTGTGTGTGTGTGTGTGTGTCTTACCGATACAGTCTCCATTTGTCTTTCAGACTGAGGATCCACACATCCCTGATTTGTCTTTCTTCCAGCTCACTCATGGCTGAAGTTTTCGTCAGCTCTTTTTTAGCCATTTGCTTAATTTTTCTCTTCTGGTGGGCTTGCATCTAAGCACACATCAAGCAGAACAGTAGCACTGAGCTCATCACAACAGCACAAACATGGTGCACAGCAATGCCTTACAATCAACATTAAAGGACATTCACAAGCCATTTTTCTTTCGCAGTGTAACATATTTCCAAGTAAAACAGGTTATTTAAATTATTGCATAACCCTGGCTTGTGTGTTTTTTTTTTTTGCATTTTGAGTTTGACAACCTTAGGAAACTATTCATTTTCATTGCATGCAAAAAAAGCAGCATGACGTTTATGCTGAACAACATTTTTTTATGTTCCACATTAGAAAGAAAATGTTCAGAACAACATGAGGCCGAGTGATACCTTCTTTAAGAACTTAAAAAGTTCATATTTTACATTTTAAATATAAATACAATGTTATATTTTTTATTTAAAATGTAAAAATAAACAAAAGTCTGAGATTTACATCAAAATAATAATTATAACATTCATTTTTAAATCAATTACAATTCT